>JAWWTY010000001.1:21298370-21325167 GCA_035222235.1 Margarornis squamiger
CCTCTGAGAGAAAGTCTCACGCCATTCCCAAACGTGCATTTCCACACTGTACCCCCAGAGGTGCAAGAAAATGCACCACCATCCCCGTTACACTGACAGAGGCCAAATCAAGAATCTAAAGCCCAGATCTGCAGTGTACTTGGAAGGTGCACTGTCCAGTGTTAAAAACTTGAGACTTTACCACCTTTACAAAAGTGCCAGGAATGCACTCTGCAGCCCCTGTGGCACCTCCCCTCATAGGAGAAACTTGCTCAGGTAGGTTTAACCCCAGCTGGCAAATAAGTGCCACACAGCTGCTCACTCCCTGCCCCTTGACAGGGAGGAGAATCACAAAAAAGTAAAACTTGTCTGGAAAAGGAAAGAGAGAGAAGGAGAATAAAATCGAAGAAAAACAAGTGACACGCAATACAATTGCTCGCTACCTGCTGGCCAATGCCAGCCCCCAAGCAGCAATCAGTTCCTCCCAGACAGCTCTTCTCCAGTTTATGTACTGAGCATGGTCTATGATATGGAATACCCCTTTGCCAGTTGGGGTCAGCTATCCTGGCGATGCTCCCCCCTCAGCTTCTCATGAACCTCCTCGCTGGCAGAGCACGGGAACTGAAAAGTCCTTGACTTAGGGTAAGCACTACTTGGCAACAATTAAAACATCCATGTGTTATCAACACTACTCTCATGCTGAATCCAAAACACAGCACTGTACCACCTATTAAGAAGAAAATTAACCCTATTCCAGCCAAAACCAGGATAGTAAATGGAAAATTTTGCTGATGTAACTGCCCCAACCTGAGGACTTCTGTCCCAGTAGGACTCCATCTCCCAATCAGCTTATGGGTGTTGAATGAAGTCCATCACACTGAACCAGTTAATATTTGACCTATCAAAGCACTAGCTAAGTATCTTTAGCACTCCAGCCCATATACAAAAAAAAAGGAGGGTGAATAAGGTCCACTCTTCCTTACTCCCACCTTTTTGGAGCTCCTCTACTAAGAAGGGCAATCCCAACACTGTGTTTTATTTGTTAAAAACAGGAAGATGTCAGGCCTCAGAGGGACTAAATGAAACCATCAAGTCACTGCTAGACATCCCCAAAAGAACTGGCATCAGTGAACAGAAAGATCAGGGCCAGAGATTCAGGGGGGCTTTACAAGCCATTTGGGTATTTGTGTTTAAGAACAAGATACATGAGAAACACTAACCTGCTCTCTTTATTCCATAAGGTAGTTCAAACTTATCGCTCCCTTGGAACTCCGCAACCCTGATAAAATCATTAGCACACAGGAATGGGTATATTTTGTCAACACTGAAAAAGAAAGAAGTTTCAAAAATTCACATGACGTATCTGCATAAGCAAATAATTCATGCAATTGCTTTGCAAAAAACTTTCTTTATCCTACTATTATAATTTTTATCCTATTACCAGCATCCATTTTTAAAAGAAGAAAATCCATGAACACAGGGAAAGCAAGCAGATGACAGAAAAGGGGAAGATCTTGTAACAGAAAATATAGGTCAAGAGTGAGATAAAAAGATTTGTCTGCTAGTATAAGTTATATAGAGTCATTAAAATCGTCATTAAAACCGTGTCTGAAAGATTATACCATGAGACCACATATTTAAGAGAATACATAACCCTGGAAAAGAAGGAGTAACTTCAGGTTTGAAAAGTACGTAACAGAGGCAGCAAGGAAAATTAAGAGTAATTATTGTATATGGCAGTTTAATAAATAAGAATGGGATTTGAAACAAGGTGTTTTAACTTGAAAACACCATCTCCTGATCTGAGATGCACTCTCCCATTCCAAGCAAGGGCTGTGTTGACACTAATAAGTAGTTTGGGTCAACATCAGTATATCCATGCAGCAAAAAAATACGGAGTTCTCATGTCCCCATTACACGCATCTTGAGTATTTTTTAGTCTGGACTAACTCTGATAGGGTCCCACAGATTGAACACCCCTTTGCAGCTGCAGCACATCAGGCATGGTCCTGCAGTGCATCTCCTGGCTTAACCAGATGTGTGGCCCAGTGCACATGTGCCAGGGGCCACCCTGGGATGAGAAGCATGACACGTGGGGATCACAAGGAGGTTTGTCTCAAAAGTGCATTCTTCCTGCAACATGAAGGCATCATGCCTTATACACATCAAGCTAAAAAGAATGGGTCACTTCTTTCTTCAAAAGACAGGAACCACAGAGAAAGGATATGTCATACCAGGGAAGGGACTTTTACTACCTTATCTGCCCAGTCCAGCCAAGTGATTGAACAGTAGATACAAACATATCACATGCTACCATGCCCTTGGCTTCACCTCTGAATTAACTAAGCACACATGCACTGTACAGGTTGACTTTGTAGTGATCCTGCATACTAGGTGTTACATTAAAATATTAACACAGAAATATACAGTCATAAGAAAACCTAGTGTTAATCAGAAAAGCCCCTAGCCAGCACGACTTGTCTTGCCATCAAGAATATTAACAGCTGTTAAGAAAACCTTCCCTCTCAGTTTCACAAATCAAGTATCTCATTCTTTAAGCTCCACATATTCAGAAGATACTAGCAGTAAAAAGGAAAAAACCACCCCGAATTACAGAACACCACAGCTCACACACCAAGAACCAGGCCATAGGTTAACTAAGCAAGACCAACTAACTTTGAGACATGATGCACTAAACACCCACACTAAATTTAGTAACTTGCCTTGCTGTTCAGAAGCAGTCAGTAGGCTCACACATAATCAGTAATTTATCTACTGCAAAGAAATTCTTAATTCCAGCTCTTCTAGCTCTGGTTCCTTTCCAATAAATAATTCTGCAAGGTTAGAAATCCTTTCAGCCACCCCAGGCTATTACCAAAGTGCACAGAACTCATCTTCAGCTCACACAAACTGTCTCTGTAAAGGAGCTACAGAAATGTGCAAGAGACTCTGTCCTACCTCTGCATGCAGCTTCTTGTGGTGCTCCTCCAAGTCCATTTCTGCACCCTTGCTGAGCACCTGAGTTATCCTACTCTGCCCAAAACACAGCCTGAACACAATCCGTGGGCAAGGGAACTAGGACCATCTCACTAGGCCATGAGCTAACCAAAACTCACAGACTACAAGCCTGTTTTGGATAGGACAAATTTTACATCCTTCCATGTTCTTTAAAAAAACCAGCAGCACTAATTATAGCCACATTTTCTTGTACACAGAAAGTACTAGGAAGAAAAAAGCCCTAGTGTCTTTGTGCAGACCTTTAAGACCCCTTCAGCTCGGACACGGTCTGAACATCTACCCAAGCTTTCTCAGGGCATTACTCTATGTTTGCCCCAAAATGTGTATATAGCCCAATCAGCACAGTGTTTCCTTTTTCCCCACTTCCCAGAGAAGACTCACCCCAGTAAAGATTCAAATGCTGGTTTCAGGAGACAAGTGTCCAGCGCGCTCCTTCGCTCCACAGCTGTAGGTGGCAGCCTGCAAAAGAATTTCAAAGAAATAGCAAGAACAGGAACGGGTTGCAGAAACAAGGCAGGGAAACTTGGACAAACCAAACTGGTAAAAGCTGATTATCAAGCTAACATCACACCAAATTTTCATGACTACCTCTGCCTGTGTTATAAAGATGAAACTTTCTCATTGTAGCACACTTACTTTTCCTAGTAAAGCCTTTTATCTCACAGTGCTGCCCCAAAGGGTCTGTAGCCTCCCTTTTGCTCAGCAAGAATCAAAGCAGGCATAACCAGAGCAGAGAACTCAGGCCCACTTCCAGAGAAGCAGAACACCTGGGCTGAATCATCCCTGCAGCCATACAAGAGGGCATTCCCAGCACTCCTCAGAGAGCAGATGGAGTCTTGTTTGGAGAGGGAAACGGCAATACACAGGGCACTTTAAGGAATATGAGATTCTTTGGGGATAAGTCATTCCTCTCATAAGGCAGCTAAGACTTACACTTCTAAGCACATTCCCACCTTAGTGAATTTAGCCCAATTAATCACAAATATGAAGCCCAGAAGAGAAGGTAAAGTTCAGTGTGAGCAACACGTACATCTGGGCTGCATTTAGTAAAGAAGGATGAAACCACCACATTAGAACCCCAAGTCAAACAGACCATTAAGGGTAATTGCTTTTAGTAACCTCAAGTTGTCATGTGAATACTGACAGTGAGAAAGCATCCTGTGCAATCTATCAGCTCACCACTTTATTCTTTCCCAGCATCAGCCTCACAGATGGCATTTTGCAGCACGGCTTCAGAGAGAACAAAGGACTGCTTTTAAGCTTTAGCATAAGTGTTCATTTAGTCCCACAAACCTAAGTGCAGGAATTCACTAGCACAAGATCTGTTTATACAGGCACTTGCACGTCGCAAGTGAAACACACCCCAATTTAATAAATTTTAAGCACAGAAATTCCCCTCTTAACTCTGGTAATTTTATTCAGGTATAACTCAGAATTGCAGAAATTTGAAAACTGTAAACCAATGTCCTTCCAACAATTCGCTGATTGTTACAGACAGTCATTGGAAGTGGCCATTAATATTAAACAAACACTTGACATAGAAAAATTCCTTTCTGACAGACATATTACCATTGTGTTCATAACAGAAACAGCTACTGGACACAGTGAACAGGGAGCCTGTGGACAAAGGCTACAGATTTTAACCTCAATCCCTCCCACCTGCCCCAAAACAAACCAAAAAAAAAGCCCACAAAAATACTGAACTGCTGAACTTACTGGGTAACTCCACTAGTCTCATAGGAAGGAGAAGCCCCCACAGAGGAAGTCTGTCCATAAAAGCTAATCCTGCAAAAAGGGAAAGGTCATAACACTGTGGTTTGCTGTAAACAGAAACCACAATAGAAAGCTATTTGTATCAACTGTATGCTATAAGTAAAATAAAGGGAGGCACATCAATCACTACTTTTAAAAGCTATCACTGTTATCTTCACAACATTCATGTCAGTCCTGGTCACACCTGTGCAAAAACCAATGGAAACTCAACTTCCTCAAATAACTGTCCTGAATTTCAGGTCCCAATCCACTTGTTCCGTGAGCCTGGAGACAGTGAAGGCTCACTGCCCATACAGGTTGCCACTGGGCCTCAACAAATTTCAGTTCTGCGAAAGGTGACCACTGCACCTGCAGCTATTCCCACGTGTGGAGAACGCCTCTCCCACATCACTTATCAGATATTTAAAGGAATAAACTAACACTAAACACACATGGGGTGGAGGGACATACAGACACACAACACACAGAAATAAGGTATCTCCTCACCTGAACACCTATTTTCATGAACCTTAGAGGGGTTACCTATCTGTGAGGTCCTGACCTCTCCATACAACCAGGCTCAAACTGATTACTAGGTTTAAAAGTGACACAAGAGAAGGGGCGACAGGACAGAACAACCATAATGATTCCCTTACAGTACAAAAAAACCCCAACCACAGAACAAACACACACACACAGAGCAATAATCACTTCTGTTGATTACTAGTAAACAGTTATGGAGCAACACAGCAACTCACAGCCACATCTCTCATACAGCCATGAGGTGTCTGCACTCTAAGTGAACAAAACATCACCTTACCAGTAGAGGTTATTTCTCCACAGATTTCCATGCAGTATACCATACATAACAGCAGCAGCCAGGATGAAAACCAGAAGAATTCGTTTCATGACTGGCAGACCTGAAACGTAAGAAAAACAAAACAAGAAATTTAAACCCAAGATAACTAAAGCACCTGGAAACCTACAAAAGGAAGTTACTGTTATTATAGCCATTCTCCCCCACCACATATCTGACTGGGGATCACTCCACTTTGACTTCCCACACACCAGGGACAGGAGCTGAACGCTGCTTTGCACCTACCACATGTGCACACAGTGCACAGAAGCTCTGAGAGCAGGTTCACTCTAGGCTCTCTCTGAAGACATGGGAGAACATGGGCTCTTCCAGAAGCAGGTCAGAGTAGGAACTCTTTTCTGCCTGCTGGCAGCCCAACCAAACCAGACTCGTGGGTGAGCAGCTGGCCTTTATAGCACTTGCGCTTTTCTCCTTTCTTGTGCCACACACTATCAGTTTACACAATTACAGAGTTAAACAAGCATTGGCAGTTTGCAGAAGGCAGATAGGCTGATGCTGATGAACAGAACTGTGAGCTGCTACAATTTCTACTAGCTTTTTTAGGACCACTGAATGTTCTTGAAGTCCGGTTTTGACATTTAAAGCTGCACTGAAGTTATTTGCTTATGTCTGCACAGTCTCCACCTCCTGACAGAAGCCAAACTTCATTGCTCACGTGACAGAAAAATGTTATTTTCAAACACTACAAGGTGAGGAAGAAAAGTTAGGACCCCATCTCTTAAAAGTTATGGAAAAATATCACAGAAAGTGTTTGTTTTTCAACCAGAACTTGCACCTCACTGCACAGTCTAAAAAAAGAAAAACAGGAAAGTAACAGGAACTCCTGTATCTGGCAAGACACACTGAGGGGAAATCAAGTTCTGTACTGCTCACATCTTAAGACAGTGAGTTGCCTTTTCAGTAGCTATGAATGAACTGTTGTTGATTAATCTCATGAAAGTCCAAAACAGCCATTCTGGCCACAAGTTACTGTGAAACCTTATCTGAGAGCTATAGCCTTCCACTATTTTCACTGCTTCCCCATCATGGTAAGCAGGTTCAAAGCACACAATGCATATATACCTACTTGCCTATCTATATTTTAAAGTGAATCTAACAAGCAGCTGTCCAGTAAAATTAGCCATATCCAAACATACTGCTGCATTTTCTGAGAGCAGAATGTCTACCTTTACAGCTTTTTTGCCTTTTTTAAAATTTTCCTTTTTTTAATTCCATGTTGCTTTTTAGAGTATTTAGAGTTGCTGTTATTTTAAATAGCCCTAAGGCAATAAAACTAAAGGTGGATATAGTCCAAGTGATTTACAGCAATATGCTGCATTCTAGTACTATCTAGATATCACACCTTAAAAGCCAAGAAACTACTGGAGAGCTTTTTTTGTTATTAGAAAATGAAACACAAATTACTGCCACTCATGCGTCTTCATCCCTGAGGAAATACCTAAGAGTGAACTATTTGTTACGTTTACTTGAGTGTAACAAGCCATCATTTCCTTATTCTTTTATTCTTCACCAGACTTTAATTGTAGAGTCAGAGATGGGGTTTTATAACAGCATCTACCAGTAACAAAGCTGTGCAACAAACATGGTAGAATCTAGCAAGCTTAAGTATATTCTCCAGGCTATCCTAGCCTGTTCTGGACAAAATACTCATAGGCTGCAGCTGTTGCAACTTCAACCTTCCATCCCTCCTTGGGAAGTAGCACTGCTTCCCTTCATCTCCAGCTCCCTTGACACTTTCTTGAAGGGTCACTACAAATTTGTCTTGACAGTCACTTTCAACTTCGAGAGCAATCTCTGAGTTTTACCAATAATTCTGTAAGAGTCGTTCCCTAAAATGCAAAAACATTACAAGAAAACTCTCCTACTGGGTTCAGTCAAGTGCCATTAACACCAATTGGCTCATAATCCTGAGTGCCATCACACAGCACGTACAGGACGACCAAGGGATCAGGCCCAGCCTGCATGGGTTTAGGAAGGGCAGGTCCAGCTTCACCAACCTGATCTCCTTGTATGACAGGGTATCCTACTTGGAGGATGAGGGAAAGGCTGGGTACGTTGCCTACCTAGACCTTAGTAAAGCTTAGACACCATTTCCCACAGCATTCTCCTTGAGAAACTGGCTGCTCATGGCGTGGTTGGATGGGTGTGCTCTCCACTTGGATAAAAAGCTGGCTGTCTGGCAGAGCCCAAGCAGAGGTGGTGAATGAAGTTACATCCAACTGGCAGCCAGTCACTAGTGGGGCTCCCCAGACCTCAGTCCTGGGACTGTTTAATACCTTTAAAGACAAGATACGGCCTGGACAAGGGTGGGAGTGTTGATTTATGGGAGGATAGGAAGGCTCTGCACAGCCATCTGGACAGATGCAAAGCATGGGTCAAGGCCAGTGCTATGAAGTTCAACAAGGCCAAGTGTCAGGTCCTGTCCTTGGGTCACAAGAACCCTGTGCAGTGCTACAGGCTGGGGGCTGATGCTGGAAAACTGCCTGGTGGAAAAGGACCTAGGGGTGCTGGTTGACAGCAGCTGAACATGAGCCATCACTGTGCCCAGGGGGCCAAGAAGGCCAGCGGCATCCTGTCTTGGATCACAGTGTGGCCAGCGGGACCAGGGAAGTGATTGTCCCTCTGTACTCAGCACTGGCGAGGCCACACCTTGAATCCTGTGCTGAGAATAAAGACTCTGAGGTGCCAGAGCATGTCTAGAGAAGGGCAAAGCTGGGGAAGGGCTTGGAGAAGAAGAGGCTCAGTGGGGATCTTATCACTCTCTACAACTACTTGAAAGGAGGCTATAGTGAGGCGGGGTCAATCTCTTCTCACAGGCAACAAGTGATAGGACAAGAGGAAATGGCCTCAAGTTGTGCCAGGGGAGGTTCAGATTTGACATTTTCACTGAAATAGCTGTCAATCACTGGAACAGGCTGCCCAGGGAAGTGGCCGAGTCACCATCTCTGGAGGTATTTAGAAGTCGTGCAGATGTGGCACTTGGAGACATGGTTGAGTGGTTGATGTGACAGTGCTGGGCTAATGGTTGGATTCCATGATCTTAAAGGTCTTTTCCAACCTAAGTGATTCTATTATTTGGTTGGATTCCATGATCTTAAAGGTCTTTTCCAACCTAAGTGATTCTATTATTTACTTGAAAAAGATACCTTACTCTAGGTTTTCTTTGTCAGTGTCTTTACCCCCTCCTGCTTTGTGAACCATCTCACAAAAGTGAAAATCAACTGATTACTTTTTACTTCCCAATTCAAAGCAATGCAAACTTCAGTTAAACAGAACATTACAAGCCATCTCTTCAGATTACAGTTGCCAAATTAACAAGTGATTAAATCGCTGTTTTTGGTGACTTCAATGTAAGAAAGAATCCTGCTGAAGAGTCAGATCAAGCTACAAAATAGACAGAAGACAAGGCAAAGCTACCTGTGAAGTCTTTAAAAACAAAATTCTTTGTAACAGTATTATTTAGAGGGGGGGAAAACTGTTCTACTCAAAGTATTTGCAAAGATACGAGTACAGCCTGGGGGGAGGAAAAAAAACCCCCAAAACAAACACTGAAACAAGAGAACATAAGTCCGCACCATTCTTCCAAAGAATCATAAGGGATCTGTAACAACTTTCAGTGTCTTATGTAGGACACTCAGCCCAGCACATACATGATAATGGGTCCACCCCAGCTCCAAACAACCCATCATTAAGAGTGTACCTAACTCAGCTCTTAGAAACATAAAATAGTCTTTAATTATACAAGTTTCTCCTCACCATCCCATCCCCCAGTGCCTGGCTTCATTCCATGTTTGAAGAGAAAGTTCTATAGTCAAGAGTGACGGTCTTCTTAGTGATGATTTCCTTAATCTGGTTTAGTAAACAGAACCTCTGCCTTGTTTACAGCAGAAATTATTCTGGGTGTATTTTTAATGGTGACAGCATTTTCCTGCTCTCCCTATTTTAAATCAGCTGAGTGTTACAGAAAGTTAATCAAAGGAAAACAAATTCCTATGATACAAATACTGCACTAGAAAACTGTCACAGAGACACAAGAAAATAGGCAATGGAGAAGACACAGTTCTGATATAAAACAACAGTCCCATTCCAGTTTATGTATTTCAATACAAGAGCCGGCATCTTGATTTAAGCCCATCAACCCAAGTGACAGAGGTCATGGTGCCCTTAGGTCAGTGTCAATCAGAATTAAGCAAAACAAGGAGGACAAAGCTGGGAACTCAACTATTTAACTCCCTCCTCTTTCTAAAAAGCCTACAGCGAGCTACACAACGGAAGGAGCAAGGAACCCACTATGTCAATGCCTGATGATCATGGTAGTAGGTGGTCAATTTTCTGAAAGCAAGCATGCAATGGGATGCATGTTGCAAAAGATCGATGGGTGTATTTTAATAGGAATCTAAGTTAACTTCTCTGGCTCAACTTCCCACCTCCCCCAAAGCAGAGCTACAATTACAGAACTGGACAAGACTGAGTCTGTTATGGTATTAAGAGAGCTCAGAGATCAGCCTGCATGTCCTATTGACAGAGAGATCCACTTCAGCTCACATCAACCCACCAGAAACACTCATTTGGGTGCATGATCAGTTATATAAGACCTGAAGCTACTATTTATTCCCTTGGTGGAAGTGGGGAACCCACATCCTTGTTGAAGCTGCATCTTTACTTACAATTAGTCTTTATTCTGGTACAGTGTAGTGGTATCTGGTAAGAGCCACTAACTCAGAGCCTTTGTTTGTCTTCCAACTTAGATATGCTGTTAATGCAGCCATACTATGGAATAAAATAACCCCACAGGAACGTACAGCTGTCGGACTGGGCAATCAAATGACCACATTATGATCACCTTTTCTCCATAATGCTTGTAAGCCTTCCTTTTGCTTTCTTCCTTAAAATTAGGTTGTTCATAACACAATGCAGAAGGCTTTTCCATCTGTCCTATGTATTTTGTAAAGTACCTTTGACTACTATTTAAAAAAAGAGTTAGTAAGTATTTAACTAAAAAGTGGTTACTACTAAATTAAATACTACTCACCTTAAAACAATCTTAAACTGCCACAAGACTAGGCAACTTCTTGCTTGAAGTTACTGACAGCCTGAAAATTTCAGCTCACTCAGACCTCAAATTCCTAAGCCTTGTAGTTGTGGGGGAGGAAGTGAGCTTGAAAAAGCACTTTAAACAGACCTTGAAATTTAAAGGGACAGCAGGAAAAGAATATAAAAACTTAATTAAGTTTAAAAAGAAACACTGGGATTTTTAGGATGTAGTCAGTATTTTGTGGGTTTGCTTGTGATTACCATCCTGCAGCACTGCTTTGTTTTGGTCAGGATGTAGCACATGCCCGGTGAAACAACTGTGCAGCAAAAGGACAACCAAGGAAGGAGTTTTCTCACAGCATCATCTTTTTCAAGTTAAGCTGTCAAAACATGAGCACATTATGGCACATATATATCTATTTCTTCTGCCAATCTAACCACTACTTATCATTCAGTCTTCTAGTTCAGTTCTTGTGCTAAGTGTGTGCATGGTTCATTGATCTCCCCTCTTCAGGAAGGGAACACTGCAGACAGATAATACAACAGCACTGCTGCACAGTCTCAAAGGTACTGAAGTGGCTGAGTCAGTGTAGTACCTTCCCTCACATGCACCTGAAATTCTCATAGTTTCCAACACTCTTTATGATTTTAGTTTATTAAGAAACAGAAGTCCTCAGAAATACTGGTTAAATGAGATGCACTGGGTTATCCTAGCAAAGTGGCTCTGCATTAAACCTATGGTTCTAACTCTCCAACAACAGACTACATTTTGAAGTTGTAAGTCTAAACCAACTTAATTGAAAAAGACTCTTGCTAACCTGTCCTGCCCCACACCAAACGAAAGCAGTTAGTCCTGTTCCTGAAAGCCTACACAAACCATGATACCAAAAAAACTTAAAGTTTTACTGTGTGAAAATGTCATTGGGGACTTCCACCACCACACATATATTTAACTGTTGACAAAATTGTATTTCCTGGACTGAAAGGTAAGACATTTTCAGGCTCTTTCTGCCCTAACTCTTTTAGCAATGTGGGGATACAGAGTAGAGGAACAGTTTGCTGACTATGAAAACTGAAGCCTTCTTCCTCTCCAGGAGCACACCAAACCACCCATTTTACTTCCACAGTACCAAAAGAGACTCTTTCTCCAAACACAGCCTGTCCTTGCTAAGGAAGGTTTCCAGTGCTTGTTTGTCCAGCTACTGCTGCAGACCTGAAAAGAAACTGCAAGATAATCTTTTCTCCAAGTACCCAACAGGAAGTAACGATGTCCAGTAGATCTGGCATCACAATAGTAGTAATGTTTAATAGATTTAGTCAATCTTTTTTCTTTATCAGCTCCTCCAGCTAGAAATGTAGCCTCTGCTGACATTAACCTACTGGGGAGAGACCCAGACTAGAGTTGTGTCCATCTTTAACCCCTTGTGCAGCTGCACACTCATTCAAGACAGGGTGCAACAGATTGGCTTTTCAGCCTAAATGTTTGTCTCCCTACCCTTCTTCATCCTGCTAAGTGAATTCTGTACCACAAGAGACAGCAGTATGCTTATTATTTTGTGAAAAATCCAGGATTTTTTTATTCCATTTTTGTCTTTCAAAAATAGACCCCAGTATTTTGCTTATCAGAACATAACTGCTTACTGGGTCAAGCAAAAAGAAAAAGCAACTTAATCAGTATTTTTCATTGATGATCATCATTTCAGTTTGCTTCTGTCCAAAGTCTACAAGCTCTCTGCATCACTTTCCCTCTTGTGTGACTGCAGACCTATTTATAACCTCAGAAACTTCCCATGCAGACACATCCTTCAGCTAAAAGATCCCGATAAAGAATTCAGGTCCAGTTAAATCTATTGTACTTTCAGCCCCTGCAATCCTATTTACCTAGACAGCACATCAGGTCAAA
Source organism: Margarornis squamiger (assembly GCA_035222235.1). NCBI lineage: Eukaryota > Metazoa > Chordata > Aves > Passeriformes > Furnariidae > Margarornis > Margarornis squamiger. Next base: position 21,310,934 of record JAWWTY010000001.1, read on the forward strand.
GAGGAAGGTTAACTCCCTTCCCAAAGGCTGCAGGCAAAGCCCAGGAACAAGCACAATTCAATTGTGTCTTGGGTATAACATGCAACTCACCCCTCCAAACCTTATCTCCAGCCCCACACTCACCTCATTCCCATCACTACCTTTAAATGCAAGAGATCAAACATGGTGGGTTGTTCTAGCCAAACCCAAGCCCTTCAACATTTCAGACAAGATCTGAAAAAACACGAGTTTGTAGCCTTCCAAGAAGGCTCAATACAGTAAGGCCTGCAGTCCCTACTTAGTCTCATCACCATGCTCAGATTCCTCTGTTGTTACTTCACTGGATAAAAAGAAGGTATCATCTGCTCAGCGGTGTGATTCTTCCTTTTTTGCTCCTCTTCCCTCTCTCTGCCTGAGGACCCAGGAGCTTTTACATGTGCCCCACAGTGGGGGTAGAAACAGAAAGAAATTAAAAGTCCAGAGAGAAACAGAAGCTGCATGCACTCATCAGACTGCTTCTTGGATAGCAAAAGGGCATGTGCACAAGCCCAGGTCAAGTTACTACAAGCTTGTAAAGCTTACTGAAACAGTCCCCCATTTGGCTGCAAAAACACCTGCTGTGATCCTGTTCTCCAAGGTACTGCAATCAATTATGTTCATTGTTTCACAGAGATATCGCTTTTGGGGCCTACCAGCTAAAATTTAATGTCACTTATACTGACAAGAAATACCAGCTCCACAAGTACAAAGCCATCAGCCAGTGCATCCTGCCAGAAAATCCTGATGAGCAAAATACAATGGGGCACAGGCATGTGGTATCACTGAAATGGCCCTCGAATAGGAGCAGTATTCAGTGCAACTGTCTGAAGCCAAGTTGTTTAGCCCTTCTGAGAGGCAGAGTATGTCACCTCCAGCTTGGGGCTATCACAGGGTTGCTATGCCACCCATGAGATCTGAGCCAGCATTTTGGCTGGTTATCACAGTGCAGCGTGGCTGCCTGGCATCAGCTCAAGGCAACAGCATGCTCCACTGCACGGTGCACACACACAATTAAAACTGCAAGCACAAAAGAGAGAGCTGGATTGGTATTTTTCAGCTGGTGAATGTTGGTTTTAATCATTTTTTCCATCCAAGACAGAAAACATTATCTAACATTCAAAAATGGCTTAGGGCTCATTCCAACGACAAACACACTTTTGATAGCACAGTTAAACACTGCTAACTTAAGAGTCAGCCCTGCACAGACCCAAATCCAACTTGTGACTTTGAGGGGAAGAACTAAACTACTGGATTCTCATCTAACTGGTGCTTTCTAAGTATGAAAGATTTCCAGAAACCTTACCTACAATTACGATCAAGAGTAAGATCAAGTTCACAGTGTCAGCTTCTTGCCTGCTTTTGTGCCTTGAGATGAGGACTAGAAGAACATGCCCAATTTACGCAAAGTTGGGAACAGACATTTCCATATGCTTTCCCTGTCCTGCTCCTATACAGCCCTCCCTTCAACACAATTCACTTCCTTTCCCCCTTTTTTCCTCCCGTGCACTTTAACTCAGAGCAGCAGTTACTGTCATGGCCAGTAGCCACAGAGATGCAGTGGAGGCCACAGACATCTATTTTCGGTTTGGTCAAAAGCTAACCTGTGCATGCAGCCAAAAGCAGGTATGAGCTTAGCACATATTGCTCTGCTCACTCAACTCCCAAAGCTTTAACCAAACCAAACACAACAAATCCAACTCTAACTACACCTTTTAAAAAATATTTTAAAAGAGCCCACAAGTCAAAATTCAATATATAACCTCAGCTGACAGGTTTTTTTCCAGCCCTCTTGTAGTCACCCAGATTAACCTTTAAAGCTTTAGCCAGCCTAAGCTGGGCTGCTATTTATATATTACACATCATAGGTGTCAGTGTAATACATGACAGAACAAAGAAACAGAGAATGGGTGCTATAAATCTATGCAGCTCCTCCTGCCTGCTGTAGTGACAGCACTGTTCCTTCCCAGTCTGTTTCCCCTCTTCCTTCAGCTCTTCATCCAGAAAGACTGGAATATAAACAAGCCATGCAACATGCTCTGGGGGTAAGAGTTCAGGTCATTTTCTTCTCATACTTTGACTTGCACAACTGAAAAGGTTTCTGTCAACTTGAGCTTCTATTCCAGCAGGAATAGAGCATCATGGTTTTGTGTTGTTTTGCTTCTTCACCTCCTTTTAAAACAACAAAGACTACAGACATACTACACAGTGCTTGAGGAGAAAAAAAATTATTGTTAGAAAGATATGCATCCCAGCACATCAGTTACTCATTCACACTCACTGTTCTTTGTCCACGAGTGCCTGGAGAGCCAGAGGCTTGAGGTCAAAACAGCAATCCTTCTTATGTTTCCCAGAGAGTAGAGAGAAAAATGTGGAAGGAGAAATGGCTGGAAACAGGCAAACTAGTCAGGTTTCGAAACAGTCCAGTTACAAACCATATCCGGTTCAGGTTTTTCCCTCCAGGAACCATGATCAATGTAAATAAATAAAAATCCAACCAGAGAATTTGATTTGTATTTATTATACATGCACATTCACTATGGCATTAAGTTTACCTTAAAACAAGCCACACTCTGCCTTCTAACAATGGCTAGGATATCTAAAACATCCGGCTCTGGCTGATTTGTAGCTAGTGATTTGACCTCAGCTCTCACAAAAATGGCTGGGAATTAAAAAACTAAACCTACCAGTAATTTTGGGGGAAAATAAGGAAAACTCTCAATACTAGGCTAAAATAAATCACAGAAAAACAAAACAAAAACAACAATTTAAAAGAAAAAAATTTTAAAAACCACCAAAACCTACTCATAAGCAAAATCAAGGCTCTCAAGGGCAGAGGGAATAATGTGTTAGGATTTTATGGTTGCCTTTTTTTTAAGGATAACTGAGAGGGCTGATTTACTGGATTCACAACCAGCACCTGGAAAAGAAATGCTCTCCATTTACAGCAAATACCAAGTCCATCGGACAATCTTATCACTTAGTCACAAGAGCATAAATCCTGATCTGTATTGGTGGCAGAATTTGTCCCTAAACAGGCACAGGTGCCTTTTGAATTACTAGATTTCACAGTAGCATTTGCAAGCCCCAGTCATGATAAATATCACATACAAAAAGACTGCCATCATCTGATGGCACAGCATTTTTTACTGTAATTTTTAATGCCCATATTTTATCACATATTAAAAAAACAATCTACGTTATTCAGGTGTGTGTGGATTAAGAAGCCCAGAAAATAGGCGTGAACATGCTCCTGGCCAGCATACAAAACTAAACAGTTTAATTTTCATTTAAATAACATGCAAAGCATGTCTGTAGTCAGAGCCCCAAACATACTACATTTCCTCATTTTTGCTGTGTTGCTCCTTGTCTTGCCTGAACTGCCAAAAATAAACTTGACACCACCACCCAAAAAAAATCCCAAAACAACAACGGAAAAAAACCCCAAGCCCCCAGCTGTCTGTGATGCAATTTACCCCAAAAGCAAATCCTGCTAGTCAATCCGCTGTGATGCATCTGTGCCAACCAGAGCTCTGGTTGCATTCTCAGGAATGCAGAAAAACAAGTCAGTGAAAAGTGTAAAGCTAAATTAATTCAGGGAGGGAGAAAAAAGGAGATAAGTGGTAGCACTTATCTCACACAACTAGCAAATCTTGGAAGCTTCTCAGGGCAGGAACCCTGCCAGCTCAGGAGAAATCTGCAGGACATCAGCAGTCTGAGCAGCTTCTCTGATAACTTTAATGCCTTACAGTTCCCAGTACTCCCAACAAATAAATACACATGGCCTTTGGATCATGAAAATGGATCAGAATACACAACTTAAGGGCTAGCTACCATAAGAAAACTAGTCTCAAACTGACAGTGCCAAACTGGAAAAGCTTGAATATCGTAAACATTAAGGTTATTTTCAAAAGTCATCTTTATACATAGCACTAAAGCTCAAACACATTATTTATAGTAACAACAAAACCACCCATAAGAAAAGCTCTAAGGAGCAGCTTCATAACTGTGAGAATGCTTTGTGGACATGAAATGTTTTTGAGCTCACAGAGAACTGTTGTACAGGTTGCATCAGAGCCTGTATCTGATCCCATAAAGGCTGTTGGTGCTTTGTTTTGTTTCTTAAATGTTAATACAGGAAAAGCTACCACATACGACACCCAAACAAAGCATGTCCTGAGGACAGAGAGCTATGAAATACACAGCATAGTAGAAAAGTGTAGTCCTGAAGAACATTTAACACGGCATGTAAAGTCCTGACATCTTTTCTGAATGGGAAAGACTGCCAGTAAGTCTACATGTGCTTTAAAAAAAATAAAACAAACAAACATTGTTTGTAAGGTAGGAGGTTTTCCAAGGGAAACAAAGATGAGGGTGTATCTGACTTCAGCATTAAGAATATCATTAATTGTTTCCTTAAACAAATCTGAAATTAAATTCGTAACAAAAACCCAGGACAAAGAAGCAGGCTAAAACCAGAACTGGGATTCTTCACAGAGCAACCAATAGTTGCTGTAACAGATTTCAGCTCCTTACAGAAAAGTTTGCACATGCTCATTTATGTATTTCTGTGCATACAGAGCAACTACAACAGTCTGTACCACAGTGCAAACTTTCAGTGGGTATTCATTCTATAGTGGAGCTCATAGCCCTGAATTATGCACTTTAGTTTCCTTACCTGTGCAAGAGGAGAGCTAATTATATCTGATGGTAATCTTCAGTTGCCATCTGTCTGGGAGGAAAGCTGTCTGTATTAGTCAGTATGGCAGGCTGGGAAATCTATGCTTTTCTCAGTGCTGCACAGAAAACCCATTTATGACTTTCAGAGCTCAGTCCTCACCAAAGGTTAAACACAACCCATTTCCTTCTCAAAACTGAAAATTGATGTATCACTTTTTTTCTCAGATTTGGTTTTTTTCCTTTTTTCTTTTTTTTTTTTTTTTTGAAAAAGGACAGTCATGCCTAAAACTGAGGAGAGCCAAAGGCACATATCACCCCATTCACACATCCTTGTTCGGGGTCTCAGAGCCCCCGTGCTGCAGTTGCCGAGATGCCCACAAGCATAGGTGAGAGCAAGGAGGGAAACTGAATGCAGGCTCCAGACAGGTAAGCCCGGCCTCTGCTGCAGGGATGGCTTCACAAAGTGCCTCCGGCTGCACATCATCAGCTCCCTCCACCAGTTTGCTTTGTTCCTTTATAACCCAACCTTGGTGTGCTGCCTGTGAAACAGAGCATCTATTTTTTTGCAGTTTACTTCTCAGTTTCAACAGTCCTTAAATGCTACAGCAAAATGAAGAGGAGTTTCTTCAGGACTGTAGTATTTTTAAACAGATTAGCTGTCCTCCTCTACCTGATCTTTGCTGAGTGTTGGATATGCTCAGGGCTGCATGTGAGAGTAACCAGCAAACCCTGCGACATGACAGGGCTCACCCTCCCATGAGTCACAGCAGGGCAATGGACTTGGTGGCACAGATCTGCTCTTCATAACCAAACTGGCCCATGCTGCAGCAGTGATAAAACACAAAGTCTGGTATTTGCTTCAGCATAAAACTTGAAGTACTCTAGAGCAAGATATGCTGTAAGCTGCACCTGCTGTGTTGGCTACTGACATCTTTTCCTTGCTACCCTGACCAAGCCAAATCCAGCTTAGCCTCCAGCATCACCATGTCCTATCAGATTGCTATTCATGCCGCAGACGACACAGAACTCCATTAGAGCATGAAATACCATACAGTAAAAGGCTTTTTGTTCTGTTCTATCGCATGTGTTCTCAGCACGAAATGAGATTTCTGCAATCATACCCTGTATGCATGCATGCATGTCCTTTCTTTCCTTTCCTATAGAACTTATGAACCCCTTTGGCCAATTTCAGTCAAATGGAGAGGAGATTAGGAAGTTACTGTCTTTGAGACCTCCACATTTTTTGCAAAAATAAACATCCAACTGGGTAGAATAAAGAAACCCTATTAAGATCATTTTTCATTGAAGATCAGAAAGTGCATGGAGAAAAACATTAGCAATCCGGTTTTATTATATCTTGCCACACAATTGCGTGACAGAGATATTATAAGAGCCTCTAGCCATTGGGAAAAAAAAAAGTGCTACAATTCTGAAAAGCCTTGCACAAACAAATGCATCCAAATTTTCCAAAACACTTGTATGATATTCAGCATTTTAAATATCCTTCTCAATCACTTAACAGATAGCCTTAGCTGACTTCAATCATCCAGTTTCAAAAGAAGTCACTCCAACACTAGTCAGTATTTATTACAGAAAGCATTCTCTGTGAAAATTGAATGAGATGCATATTCTATTCCACTTTGCAGTTCTTTCTGAAAAGATCTAAATAACATTTTCAATTGAGGTTAGCAATCTTTAAAACAAAACCTAAGGTTTGAGGCTAAGCCATCTAAGCAATGTCCCAAGAAAACAAATTATGGTGTGTCATTATCACAAAAGAAAGGACGAATTAAAATAACTATGTCCCTCAAATTGTTCCAATGAAAATGAAGTAACAGTATTTCTTTAACATTGCAAGAAAAGGCAGTCAATCTTGAGAAACTGTAAAAATAGTATTTACACTAATCAGTATTTTAATCATCTGGCTACCCAAAACCCACTTTATGCACCTGTCCTGTGCTCCACAGCACAAGGTGAGCAATGAAGGCACAAAGAACACTGTTATGTCAGATCAATGCCCAACCAGACTAGTTCTGTCTCCAGCAGTGACAGTGGGACATGTTCTTTAAGGACAGCATGTTATGGACATTTTGTGTTCCATTCCCTTTGTCCACACATTCCCCCTGCAGCACCTACAATTATTTAGTACAGGAGTTGGAGGACAGCATTCCTGCCTACTCCTTTTAGCATCCCTTCATGGACCTACCAAAGTGGAACCAGGGCAGAAAAAGGACAGGAAACCCAGAAAAGGAAACTGAAGTGATTCTGCTACATCAGAGCTGCTGAACCATGCGGTGTTTCACTACAGACACAGGCCTGAGGCCCTCAACTTTCTGAGAGAATGAAGAATTAAAACTGCCATGGGTGGTTATAAAATTGGGAGGGAGTTTAAAGGATAGGCTTGTATAGCCTTCCATAGTCTCAGCTTAGGCAAGTAACAGTCACCCCGCCTCATTAAATACTGCAAAACATTTGGGCAAGCAGAGCTAGCTGTAGTCTTCCCTTAACTGTTTCCAGGAAAAAAACCAAAAAACAGGGTTTTCCCAGATGATCAAATGAGAAAGCAGTAACTTGTCTGCACAAGGGGCATGATCAAGACTAGCTACCACATGCTAGCAAGTCTTGTGCACATTCAGCAATTTAGACAAATCCTAACTTGTTCCTGTGCTTCACCAAGTGGATTTAATACTACGGCTCCATTTAATCTTGTGCAAATGCTGCGTTCAAACAAACCCTACAGCCTAACTTCTACACCACTAACCTCCTCCTGGTCTCAGTCCCACACTTCAAGGACTTCAAACTACCTGAAGATAGAGGTGATAATGTTTCCAGGGGGCTCACATGTGACACTGGTGAAAGACACAGACCGGCTGGTTCCCGACCTTCAAAGAAACAGGAAATACCCATTTTAACTGCCAAATGATGAACAAGGTTTCATTCAGCAACAACAGCTCTTGGGCAACAGACACCTTCCTCTCTCTTCACTGCAGTGATAAAACCCACAGGTTCCTTCCCCACACTGTCCCTTGTGCTATGCCAGGGTGCTTGTACACTCCATTCCCTAAACAAACCCTTTCTCCCACACAGGTCACTGTGTAGCCGAAAAACTCTATCAGCACAACATACCTGCAAAAATTAGCTGCCCGGGAGGGAGCTACATTAACCAACATTTACATGGGGGGAAAGAAAGAAAAAAAGATTATGGCAAAACCACAACTTCAATTCCTTTCCTATCCTGGAAAAGTGACTTCTACCACATCCCACATATGACAGTTTGTATTTTATACATACATATTTTGTACTATTAAATGGCCATCACACAGGTATATTTTCTCTGCTAAGGCTCGGGGTAGGCTGATGACATGCCCCTCACACCATTCTAATTTCACTGCTGGCCAAGAACTCTGTTCAGAGTGGGAAAAGAAAGCAACATCTGGATACTGCTGTGCTGTGTCAGTCTGCAGATCCAGCTTAACAAAGAACTATTCTGAGCTCTGCAGCAGCTGATCCTTATTTTAGTGTTTCCGACCTGTACTCATAAGGGCTAGAAACTGTTTTTTTAAAAGTGAGTTGAAGAGTCTATTGAAATCTAAGACTACCCACACACCTCACAAATAAAGCTTCCTACTGGCTAGTGGCCCAAAAGAAAGCAATATTCCTGCTAGGGGAATGGAAACTTGCACTGTAAATCAACAGATGTTAAGAGCTTTAATGATTAAGACTGACCTTCATTTCATTCCTGCTGCTCTTAAAACCAGTTCCATGATTACTCCATTCCTGTTCTCCTAACAGCAGGGAGGATCAGCTTTGTGGCTCCTTAAATTTTCCAGCCTTCCCTTCTCATCCAAGGCAAGTGGGGGGTATTCCAGTTTTTACCTCTCCTGACTCCCCACTTATGCTGGAATGTAAAGAACGGCTGTAGCACACCATACTCCGGCTTTACTGCCTCCTTCCGGGGCTAGGAGCAGAGATAACACAGAACAGTTACACACCAACGTTGGGTATTATTAAGGGGATCCTTACAGCTTGCTCACTCTGTGACAGAGCTGCAAAGGGTCTTCACTCTTGAGATATCAAGGCTTCACTTTTGCCTTCAAGACCAAAGGCTGATCAACTTGGAGCACTGAAGAGCCCATCCACCTGAACAAAATGAACTTTAGAAGGACATGGCATTTTAAGATGATAGGTACAGGACACAGCAAGAAATGCTGCTGCAAAATATTTTACCACACTCTGCACCTGCATTTGTTCAACTCATTTTTCAAAGGGCAGTGGTACTGCATGCAAGCCATATGTTTCCTCTTTTTGCTTCACAACCCACAGTAGTAATAACACTGCCCATCAACATTTCTGCACAGATAGCAGCTACTGATACCAGTGATTAATCCAACAAACTGCAAAGTGAGAGCAGATTAATTTTCACACGCTATTGAGAGGTGACTTATAAAGGAAACAACAGCCTGCACATCATATCTTCCGACCTCAAAACGCATCAAGAAAAGCTGAGGTTATAGGCTCTTCTGTAGAAGTAGGAAAAATTTAACACTTTAGGAAGTTCACACAACAAATAATACATAAAAGTAGCTTTATTTTCAGTTCCCTCAAAGACTGTGAATACGTAAATAAATAATCGCATGAAACATACCAAAAGTAGAAGAAACTGGATTAATGGGGAAGTTCAGGGGGTTTTTATTCTTGTCCTGGTATTTTGAGTAATTAGATGGCAGAAAATAGAGACTCAAAAAAAAAAATTAAAAAATCCTGTACATCCAGTTACCTCACAGTTTCCCAATATTGTTTACTAGCTTCTCTATAAAGCTACAGAAACTGATGACCAAATTATTCAAATGAATGACAAATTAGACGCCATTAAGTCTGATAAATTAAACTCCTCTTCAACGCACAGTGCACATTTCAACCCATTTAGCTAATACACTGTAAGGAAAGATGTCTGTAAAAAGAGGTATTTCAACTAATCTTGAGCCCCTTCCTAAAATGCACTTAACTAGGCAGCCACAGCAGAGCATCTCACATCATAAACAGTAAAACCAACCTTTTGTGCTTATCAGTAAAATAACCTTAATACAAAGACAAACCAAGATCCTGTGCTAAAGCTCACGCTATACTGTGCAGACAAAAACCCGAGAGCCTTTCCTCAGAAGCACCTTCAAGTCAATGGTGTAGACTGCCTCACAGATCCCTGGTGGTCTCCCAAGTTTTATCTTCAAATGATCCTTTTGATTCCACCCTCTTCCAGACCAAAATATCTGAGCAAACACCCAGGACCATACAAAGCAACACACAAGAAGCAGAAAACCACACATCAGCCAAAGCAGGTTTACGAGAACTTTTCCAAACCTGTCACGGGAGGATGGATCAAATCTTTACCGATAGGCACTGACCATGGTGTGCCCAGAAACTAACAAAGGAAACAAGCTCAAGATAAAAGCATTAATGACACAAATAAGTTATCATGGGAATGATCCAAAAATGATCACATAAAGAAGAAAGTAATTACTGCAAATCCTCTGAAACCATCTCTGCTGGTAAGCTGTCAAGAGCGTGAGGATGTGGTCAAGGAGAAGCATCTCAAGCGCTTGCCGCTGCGAATGAGACCTATCACCACATCGGCTGCTGCATTTCCCTCCTCAGTGGGGGAACATCCCTGCCTAATTGCTAAAGCCAGTTTTTAGCAGCAGACAGGGTACGTATCAACACAATGTCTAGCCAATCACCTTGTCTACACTAACACCTATTTCCCCACCCGTTTCTAACTCGGAACTTGTGATCTTTCTGCCAGCTCCCAGGATTTATTGTCCCAACTAAACTTTCTGCAGCTGGCCCCAATGGGCACTTCCCAACTGGCGACTGCTTCCACAGAGAACTTTTCCTCCAGAAATCTCAGCGGATCATTTATACATCCCACAAAAGAGGGAGAGGTCTTCCAAAGCCAAGATGATCCTCAGGGAGCTCATGAGACTTACCCACTTTCAATTCTGCTGCTTTAATAAACAGTCGAAAGCTTAAGGAGTAACTTAATGGACTGTTAATGCTTCAGTTCAGCAGAGACAGATGCGCTAAAGAGGCAGGTACTGCATCAGGTTGGAAAAACAGAGTCACAGATTTATTTGATATACGTGGGAAGAAAACAAAGATACAGCTGGTGCAATGTTATCTATGAAAGTTTAGTTTCATAAATACCACTTCTGAGATATTGCCTTTGGATGGGCAGGAAACTCTGCTCCATACATATTTCCTTTTACTTTAATTTCCTCTGAATCTAGCTTTTTGAGTTTAGGAGTGACTAGTCTACTACAATGGCAATCTCCACAAGAGACGGCATATATTTTTATGTACAACATTTTTGCACACTTCAGCTGCAATAGAATTACCAGGTTAAAACAAGCAATCTCATCCCATCACGAAGTTCACCCTTTTCTTAATAGTTCTGCAACCAAGCTGTCTGCAGGAATAGCTCAGCACAACGTGGGTGAGGAAGAGCCAGACAAAACCAGAAGAAGCCTGGACAGAAAGTTTCGGCTGGCTAAAAAGAACACAAAAGCCACGAATCCCAACAGATCATCTGCCCATCTCCCTGGGAATTTGAATTTGAGAAGGGACAGCAGGGCTGATCTCACAGCTTGCTGTAACTAAAATAGAAACACCATCCCGACTGCCAAATAATAATCAAAATGCTTTAAAAAAAAAAAAAAAAAAAAAAGCAAAACCGGAGTACATAAAACTTCCATGGCTTGTTTCTTCCCTGAAGTACAAGTAATGGCTTTGCACAGCTTACAGCAGAGCCTACCCACAGAGCCATTGTTCCTCCCCCGAGGCCCCCGGCCGCTCCAGGGGCAGCTCCCTGCCGGCACCCCCGCCGGCGGCAAGCCTTCACCGCGCCTTCCCGGCCGGCAGCCATGGCAACACCGCGGGATCGCCCGGCCCACGCACCGCCTTAGCGAAAACCCACGGCTCTCCCTCGCCTTTTACTTACGGACCGCGGCCGGGGCAGCGCCGGGAGGCTGCCCTTGCCCGCAGGAGCCCGCTCTGCCCTGCCCTGCCCGGCCCGGCCCGGCCCCGCCGCGCGCCCCGCGCGCCACTCACGGGCGGCCCGCGCGAGCCGGGAGAGCGGGGCCCGAGCGGGAGCGCGGGGGGACACACCGGGAGTGTGGCGGATACACACCGGGAGTGTGGGGGATACATTGTGGGATATACAGGGAGTGTGGGGGACACATTGTGGGATATACAGGGAGTGTGGGGGTAACATTGTGGGATATACAGGGAGTGTGAAACACTGAGTGTGAAACACCGCACACACTGTGTGAGAAACACACCGCACACACTGCACATATGTGAGCACACTGCTCATCATGACTGAAACACACCGCTCATCATGTCTGAAACACATCACACATCATGTCTGAAACACACCACTCATCATACCTGAAACACGCCGCTCATCATGTCTGAAACACGTTGGACACTTTATGGTGTCGGTGCCCCAGGCCGGGGGCTCCAGGCCGAGCCCCCCACAGCCGAGCTCCCACACTCCTTGTTTGGCCAAAAGGGAAAAAAGCTGTGAATATGTGAGGGGCTGCGGCGCTCACAGCGGGTGGGAGCTCCCGTGGTTGTCTCTGGGCACAGGGACATTCGTGTCCCCGGGCTGGGGTCCACAGCCCCATGGTGCTGCTTGTCACAGAATGGCGGGATGAGCTGGGTTGGAAACGAGCTCTGGAGCCCACCCTGGGACCCAACACCGCCGTGCCAACCGGACCACGGCGCTGGGTGCCGGGTCCAGCTGTTCCTCAAGTACCTCCAGGGACAGCGGCTTCACCACCTCCCTGGGCAGCCCCTTCCGACATATCTAACCACCCTTTTTGGGAAGAAATTCCTCCCAATGTCCAAACTAAACCTTCTCTGGCACAACTTAAGACTTGCTGCCTGTGAGAAGGTCCTGACCCCCACCTGGCCATGACCTCCTTTCAGGGAGCTGTAGGCAGTGATGAAGTCCCCCCATCCCTTATCACAGGGGTTACAACACCTCTGCTCTGCAGGCAGGCGCTTGGGATTCAAACCCTCCTAGCCCTGGCTGTTCCTTATACCAGGGCTGCCTTTGCATAAAGGCCAAACCTTTTAAGGCAACTGTGTCATTTTCTGAAAGGAAAGTCTGAAAGCTTGTAAACGCAAGGAAAAAAAAAATGACCCCAAGTGACCTTCACTCCGCGGCATGGCCAGCCATGTAGCAATGAAAGGTTATTCTCTTGCAGTGAGTGCATACTTCACCTTAAAAAGGGAGCTGTAGGATTTGCTCTTTTTCCTTGTTTGTGCTTTGATATGTGCTTTGATACAATTGCTGTGCGTTGGCTTCTTTATGTAAAATAAATGCTAGAAGGTGTGATTCTTGTGTGTCCTGGTAACCCAGGGCTGGTGTGTGACTTACAAGAAGTACAGTTATACACACTAATTACAATTATACATACTAAGTACAATTATATATACTAAAAAAATAATGTGCATTTTATCTCTCCTTTTTCCCCCCCAGGGATGGCCACATGCAATGCACATGGAATTTGAGCTGCTTAAATGAAGAGAAAACACACTCACGTGTTTCAAGAATCCAAAAGGAAGAAAAAAAGTCAGGTTTTTACATTCAAGCTGTCACCTGATTACTTATTTCATTTATACTGGGCTTTGAAAATTACCTTTATCCCCTAATCAGGGAGCCATTATCTCTGTTCAAATGCCATAGTATCTCTTGTGACCTTTGTTCAGGGGAGGTCTTTCCTGGTCTCAAACTCAGCCTTACAAGCTGCCCATTTTGACAGTATCAGACGTTTTATAGCCGAGTTTAGAAGAATGGCTACCATTATTACAGTTATTGAAATAATTTTTCTGTTAGTATCTTCTGTGCCTCTTTTGTGATCCTCCTTACCATGGTGCTGCCTTTGCCTTTTTGAGATTATGGAATTATGTGGAGCAGTCAAGGGTGTGCTCTGTTGCAGCCATCAATTTAAACTATTTGCAGTATTTGTATTTTTCTTTGCTCTTACTTTAGTTGCTTGAGTCTGAAGCCCTGGCATAAGAAACAGTGATTATATTCTTTGCTAGGTACCTTCTAAAGAAAAAAGCACAAGGATTAGAAATTGTATGGCCCTGATATGGCAACTGAAGGCAGCAGTAACAAGTTAATAGCAGGTCTTTTAATGTATAACCTTGAAGGCTCTTGTGTGATGATGCTTGTGTGGGATGTTTGCTGTTTTCAAGCATTGTGCTGAATCAAGACACCACCTGACACCAAAAGTCAGCATTGGAGGGTGATAGGTAATTTTATCTCTGCTGGTTCAGCTAAAGAGTTACTTGAAGCAACATCATGTGGATTAAAGAGAATGTGTGACATATCCCAGTGATTTGGTCAAATCCTGACGTGCAGAGAAACCCCACAACTCGGTAGTTGTAGAGAAGATATGTTTATTCAGCGCTGGGTGCATGGGGGATTGGTCCACCAAAAACATGCACACCTGTCTGTGCTTACAGGCCTG
>JAWWTY010000001.1:21325267-21355115 GCA_035222235.1 Margarornis squamiger
TGCCGCCGGGGCCGCCCCTCTCCCCTCTGCCCTCACCTGTGTGTGCGGGGCCGCCCGCCCGCCCCGCCGCGCTGCCCGCCCGCCCCGCCGGGGGGCCCCGCTCCGCCCGGGGGCGCCTCCCGGCCCCGCATGCGGCACCAGCACCGGCTGCGGCACCGGCAGCGCCTCCGCCCGGCCCCGGCCCCGGCCCCGGCCCCGCCCGCGGCATCACCCGCATCCCAGCGCCGCGACCGGCCCTGCCGCTCCCGGGAATCCCCGCTCCCGGGAATCGCGGGGAAAGGCGCGGGCTGGCTCGTCTCACCAGCTCTCCAGCCGATCGGATTGCGTTCTCTTCAAAGGAGGCTTGTAGGGGCAGGCTCCATCCCGCCGGAGACGCGGCTGAAGGCGCGCAGCGAGCCCGGCGCGGGTGCGCCGGGATGGCCAGCCCTGCCTGTGACCACGCGGTGATTTACACCGAGTGGCAATGCTGCCGCCGCCAGTATTCACCTGCAGGAGGTTTCAAAGTTAGAAGCATGCACAGAGACTCCACAGGAGGTTAAAACAGGAGGCTTTCCCGTCTGAAATGACGCAAGAGACTGGTGAGAAGATCATGGCATGGTTAAGGCTGGACAAGACCACCAAGATGCCGTTGTATTTTTCCCCTTCTCCCAGGAGGTTCCTCAGGGCTTCACCCTTCACATCCTGGCCTTTACAAAACCAAGCTTCTTCCAAGTACATAGGTAAATTATCTGCCTTCTAAAGTTAGTCTATTTAACTCTGCCATACCTTTTTCCTGTTAGCTCTCATCCCTTGAGTCCTCAGCCTTCGGTTCAGCTGAGTATTACAGGCTCAAAACCGATTTTTTAAAAAAAATCATTACAGTTGCACAACGAAGGAGTCAGAAGCCACGAAATACCAGAAGACTGATTATGTGACTTCATGTCAGTCCCCTCATTCGTATGTTTCAGAACAGTCTAAAATTATGTAGTCCAGTATTATTTTGTTCTGGCCTTGCTTTACTTTGCAAGGCTTTGCCTTTGTTTAGTGTACAGGATAGATTTATTGTCAGGATGTGCCAGATTTTTGCAGAACAAGCTGTTGGGACTATTTACCACAGACAAGTATAGGAAACCTTGAGGAAATGGATGTTATTCTTGCCTGTGTTCCAGACAGGATGTGAGTGCTGCAGCTGCATCTTTTGTGCATGAGTTCATGGGCATGAGCTAATACCTGGGTATTGATAACAGTCTTGCATGGACCTTTGGCCAGGCTGAAAGACACAGGGGTGATGAACACGAAAGTGCTGTTGACAGGACTGAGCCACTGGCTCAGAGAGACCAACTCAAGTTACCAATGCACTTCTAAGCTAGTTAGACAGATGCCATGTTTTTTCCTAGGGTGATGCTACAGCTGGCTGCAAGTTGTGTACTTGTCAATTTTCTGGGAGTCTTGCACAAGGCATTTAACTCTAGGAAGAGCTAAGCATTCACAATTGCAGCCCCAAGTTCATAGGAGATGCAGTGCTGTAACGGAGGTCCTATTTGCTCTCAGTTTTATTCCCTTTCATTAAGGGCAGTGTGTGTAAGAATTACAAAAAATTCCATCTAAGATAGCTAAATACATCTTTATCTGGAATAAACGGCACCACATTGGTCAAGGAATGTAATAATCTGATTTGCAGTAATGTAATTTCATTTCAGTTTCTTCTGGCATCTGTAGCTGTCCCACACAAGCAACAGAAGGCAAGCTGGTGTTTGTTGTCATTCAAATATGTTGAACTAAATTCAAGGATTCAAAGAGCAAATTGAACAATCAATATGGTGCAAAAAAAGTTTAGTTCCTAGATGTTTTCCAAATGATCTGTAAAAGGAAGAAGTTAATAGCTAATCTGTAACACCAATGAATTTATTTGGCACAAAGTAAAAGAGCAGTATAAGGAATCACTGGGATATAGTCTATTGCACACAAATGATTTGACAACAATAAGAACCTTTCAAAATGCTTTGGAAATGGATGACTAGCAGGAAGTCAAATGAATGTTCCTGCAAGTGAAAACAATGCATGTGACCAAAAAGTCAACAGATTTGCTCTTTCAGTTCAAAATCAACTCTCATGAGAAACAAACCTCTCCCCAAACCAAACATAAAAGCCACAGAAACCTTTAAATGTAAGCAGTAACTAAAGTAAATCTAAATAAAATGTAGTCATATTTCAGTTCCAGGAGAAACCATGTATCTCCTGAGTCACTACTAAATTAAGAAAATGTTGCAGCTTCTACACCAGCTTCCAAAATCAGAGAAAAATAAACAGAAACATTACAGGAAATTACAGGCAAAACTGTTGAACATGAGAAAAGCAAAACTGTGGAGAACAAGGAATAAAGAGAATGGAAAGTTGCAGCATCACAAAAGCGATTTCTTCCCCAGCAATCCAATAAACAAGATGACTAATCAGGTTCTGTGTAGGCAATGCACCATCCAGTCTATCAGACACCTCTAGTCTTAGAACTAAAATGCAACAGAACTGTCACCCTTTGTTACTTACTTTGGGAGACAAACACATTTATAGAATACAGACTGTCACAACATCCCTTCTCCTCTTATCTCCTTACTACCTACCATCCCAGTCTGATCTTTATGTCACACCATGACAACTGCCCTGAGTCCCACACATGCCCAAATCTCTCCTACTGAGGTCTGAAGCCTGTCTCAGCACAACTCTGTTTTGTAGAGCTCCTCTCAGTCCCCTTGCCCCAGGTGCTTGGGGACTGGCCTCCACTGCACGTACTGCTCCAGTTGTAGTTAGCACCAGCCCTTACATAGCTTTAGTCACCAGTTTGTGGTTGCATGATGTTTCTTCCAGAGACTCTGCCAGGAGACAACTTGCTAAAGCCTGTCCCAGAAGCTTTAAAAAAACCTTGTCAATGGATGTAGCACATCTCGCCGGAACCCACAGTGTTTGTCATGAGCTCTCAACATGCAACCCCCACCTAGTCTGAGGTTGCTTTTTCAAGACCAGGTCAACCAAAGAACTACATAAGACTGTGAACTGCATTTGCAATCCCTAGGGATTGACTTTTCTGGGAATTGCAGAGTGCTTTGTCCTGCCCCAGGCTGTGCAGTGCTTCTCTACTCCACGTGGGAGACAGAACACAAGCAAACAAAACATATGGCAGCAAAAATGTCATAGGGTAACCCAGGTAGGCTGGGACAGCCTCCCTGCCAGCAAGTCCAATGCAATCTGAAGTGGTGAGCACATAAGAAAGTACTATTTGCCAACCAAAATGAAGCCCTCAGGGCATGTGTCTATACATAAGAGCATCTGCAAACCCATAAAGAAATACATTATCTAATAGGTACTAAGCATTCTTGTACTTCATTAGGTACAGGCAGAAGAAATAGGTCAAAACACATGCACTTAAAGAGCATTGCAAGTAAAACAGCAGGAAGGAAAAGGGGAAAGGGTTTGAAAAAATAGAGAAAATGTGTCCTGAGCAGTCAGTTCTTTTCACCAGGTCAAGAGCAACATTAAACCTCAGATTTCTCCCCTCCAATTCTTGCCTTGTTTCTTTTTAACTGCACTGTCATATGGAATTCAAATTCTACACTTGCCCCCTCGTCCCAACAGGGTAACCCAAACTGAGGCTTCATAGCGCTGAAAGCAGCCCTTCCCTCAGGCAAAGCAGGCCAGAGCTGGCGCTTCCTTCCCCGGCAGGAAACAAACCTCTCAAGATCCAGTTCTCCTACCCATCTGCCTGGGAGGCGGCACTCTCCTCCCTGTAGCTCACAGGCACACAGTGGACTGCAGCTCACAGAGGGTGTCAGCCGTGGCGTCTGGCATGAGGGAAGACTTCGAGGAGGGTGCATAGGACAGAGTACCCAGCTGAGGGTGGCAGGGCAGTGGGACACCCTTATTTGCAGTTTGCTGCTAGGTCACAGTCCCGGTGCCAAATGCAGGTGGGCTCTGAGCTCAGAGAACAAGAAATCCTTGATCCTGTGGCTCTGGGTCTCTGTCCAGTTGGCCTTGTGTGCTCAGATGACTGACATAAGCTGCTTCTGGAAGATGAAATACCTGTCCTTTTATGATGGCTCCATCATTCCTACAGCACCATGCCAGAACCCACTCTCCTTGTTTCCTTCCCACGGGGAGCCCGACAGGTAAGATGCCTTTGCCATGCACAGCTTAACGTCCGATTTCTTTCTCTGTGAATTTTATGAAAAACACCTCCCTGTTTTCCCACTGGCTCCCCATTGCACAGCCTATGATTCTGGCCCCAAGTTTTTGTGCTGTGTCCTGCTGGCTTCACCGGTACAACCAAGTCATTATGACAAGTGCTAAGGCAGCTGCTGCAGCTTTCAGTTTCCACTCCAAACTTTTGGCCCACTTCTTTGGCCATTGTTAGTTGGCCTGGATTCCTTTACTGGTTTGCAGCCAAAGATCTGCGAACAGGTACACAGTTTTTCTGCCAGATACTCTTCAGTTTGGGTCTTTACTTGAAAATACGATGTAGAAAGTCAGTACACAAAACAGGCTATAAAAGCAACACAAACAGCTATGATGAGATTCCAGGAAGAAGGAAAGTGAGAAGGCTAGGTGAGCCACTATAAGTCGGGAATGTTATGACAAGCTGTTAGAAGCCTCGTCATATGTGAACTGCAAGCTACTTTCAATGAGACAGACATGGGATGACAAGAAGAGCGCTTTGCATGTTTCTTATATTTAAGAGTTCAAGTTGCACTTACTGTCTTGGGTGTAAGCAAAATGTGGGAAAATTTCAAATGCACTTCTTCCCATGACTGACTTACCCACTTACAACTTCTGCCAGGTAATGCCTGTTGCCAGTGAGCACACAGTCACTTGCAGCAGGTTGGAAGAAGCAGTAGGTACCAACTTAAAATTGGACGGGTGGCATTGGAGAAGGAGTCCTCCCTTTATGGCACTCCAGGCTGAACAGAGCAGCCCTGTGGCAGAAAAGGCTGGCTTGGTCTCTGTAACTCAGGAGAACAATAGCTTATGGATCAGACTTTTTACTGCTCTGCTCCTGTTCCAAATGGAAGCCAAACCTGACCCATGTGGATACGATCAATAGGCCAATATCCAAGCCATTTGCAGTCTTAGTACAATACTCCTTCTATTTCGGTGTTTAGCCATTTCATCCACACAAATGGAAAACATCAAGCAGTCTTTGCAATTTATTAAAAGCCATCTGTCACTTAACTCATCATCATTTAATTCATCATAAAACTGCCCATTGTATGGGAACAGGAAGCACCACTTCCAGCAGCCCAGCCACCTGCTCACAGCCTCTGCTTTTGGGGAGGGGTTGTTTTTGATTTGGACACCTCATTGAAACCTGGCCTTTCTTGTCTGCAGCTAAAATATAATGGTGCAAGAAGTCTGTCACTGAAAAGTTATTATAGAAACACTACTGGGAATTGTGCCATGGTCAACTTTAAATTCCCAGATACTATTTGGGAAACATGCTTCTAATAATAAACTTGGACCCAGCTAGCCATGTGTGTGATAGCTGCCAAATTTCTTCTCAGTAGTCATTGAGACAAAAAGAGACCACCCCAAATTAGTAAGTGATGAACACACTAAAAAAGAACTGGTCATAACAAATTCCATTGGGCTGAGTGCTCAGCAACTGTTTCCATTTCCATGGACAGAATAGCAAACAGAAGCAAGTTGGTAATAGAATATTTCAGCTTCAAAAGGGCAAATTAGCAAATTAAAGAACTCACTAGTGAATTTATCTGGACTGAAGAGATGAAAGAGTTGAATTTGGAGGGAGATTGGAATATATCTAGATCAAACATGAAAACTATCCCAATGTATATATCCCCAGGAAGAAAAAAATCTTACTGGGAAGCACTTTATGCCTGAATAAGGTGGGGGGGAAAAATGCTATAGAGAGGTTCTTAGAAGACAAAAATAGCAAATAATCCTGGTCAACAAAGATAGCTGTTGTGGAGAGAGAGAGATGCATTAGGATTAAGGCCAGTATTGTCAAAAGTCAAATGACCTAGGACATGCAAAAGATGAAGTAAACAACAAATAAATCTTCAACCATTTTCAGAAAAGGAGAACATGCCTGAGATAGTATTTCTCTAGTAGAGGCAGGGAAGCACTAATGCAAATGTACAAAACACTCTCTTGTGTTTCCCCCAGAACACAAGTGTATGATTTGTGCCCTCACACTCAAGAGGAAAACAGTTCTCGAGAAGAAAGTTCTGGAGAAGATGCAGAGAAGGGTTACACTGAGAATGGACAGTCTGTCTTGTAAAAGCAGTTAAACAATGCTGGCAGGAGAACAAAGGGATACAAACTGGCTGTGAATTTAACAAATTCCTTGCCATAGTAGAAACCTGCAAACTTCTTGATACCCTGGCACTGCTTTCTGCCCCTCTATCTGTGACACATTATTCTTTGTCTCTTTGGCCTTTTCCTACAAGCCTCAAGTTCGTTGTAAAGCTCTGAAAAGTACAATTGGCACAACATAAATTGGTGGAGCATGAAGGGAATGTTTTATGGACGTTTTTGAACAAGAGACTCACCATGCAAAGTTGCATGGCTATGCTTCATATGGTGAGATTCTTCCCACATAACTGGAATCATTTGAAGCCCTATGGCATTTTACCTCTCTCCTTCCCTTAAAAGCATGAAAGAGCTAAGACAGAATACCTACAAATACACACCAAAAAAGGAGGGGTTTTTGTAGCTACACAGTGTTTGTAGTAACCCAGCAAAGAAAAGGCTGCAAAATCTCATCTTCTCTTACAGAAATATGACCAGAATTAAGTAGCTTTTGGCTATATTACTCTCTCCCTGGCACAGCTGATCATTACTTGTGCTTTTGAGCTGGTTGTTGTACTTGGTATGACCATGGGGAAGTATTCTATCTCCAGCAAGCACAAGTGATGCCCAGATGTCACTGCAACAGAAGCAATGAAAGGCAGACAGTGCCCTTCAGTTATTCTTATAAACATCTAGATTTCATGTCACTGAAATAACTTTTATTTAAATCAGTACAGCTAAGAGCAGAATCCACCTCACTGCCTATTTTAACAACCTTTTTCTTTCTCCTAAAGACTCTTTGTAAGTTTATTTCTTTTTGTGCTGATTTAAAGGTAAACTAGCAGGAGAAATGAACCCAACTCAAAAGACATTATGAGTCAGAGTTACTATTTACTAAAAAGATTATAATAAATACAATGATACAACAAAAAATTGGGTTTAATCCACAAAAAACAGACGTATAACTCAGCACCCTGGGGCACAAACACAATGGTGTTTGTTAGTTCCTGTGCTGAGCACTACATTGTCCCCCTGAGTACAAAGTAATAGGAAAGGAAAACCTGTTGGTGAGATTGATGGTCACAGTCTGGTCAAGAGTGGCAGTCACAGTCCTGTTGAGGTCCTGGTCCTCCTCTGGATACCACGAGTGGTACCAGAAGTCCCCAAAACCCAAGATTATATATGCTCAGGTTCAGGTGGGAATGCCCAGTACCTCCCCCCGGGTGAGGAGTTTCACAATGGGTGATTTATTCTGTGAGTCATGGGATATTTTTGGAATCCTTGATGGGCCATTAGCAGACATGACTCCTCAGGCTGGGTGTGAAGGTGCTAATGCCTCCCCAGAGAGGAGTTATCATGGCTGAGTCATTGGTGTGAAGAGAGGAAAACTTTCCTATCTCACAGGGTTCTTTAACACTCAGCTTGTAGCCTTAGGGGCCAGGTGTGCCCTGGGCAGCTGCTGCCAACAATCCATTATTAACATTTCATGAGAAATGACATAAAGGGTGTAGAATACACCACTTTTGTTACACTCACACAGTGATAAACTGGTCCCGGCTGCTGTAACTAGGACACACTTCTATTTTAGTAACTGGGAAGTTCAGTTTACCAAAAGACCGTTTCACTTTCTTGTGAATGTAACTAAACCAAAGCAGATTCTTGCCCTGCAAGCATATAGGAAGAAGGAATAGCTAATTACAGAATTAAATTACCTGTGACAATTTCACTTTGCCAGTTTATCCAGTTGTCCCATGAGCTAGAGCAACTTGGCTAACACAATATTTGGAATGGCCAGAAGTCTCTACTTATATCAACTCTAATGTACATATGTGATAGTTATTTCAAAATAATTCTACTTAAATAAATAGCTCTGTTGAGGAATTCCCACTACTGTGCTTGGTAGGAGCTGCCAGGAAGTAGCCTTGTATTGCCACAGCAAACAAAGACAATCTTGGTGGAGTGGTGCAGTAAGTTTTTCTCAAACATATACTTAGAGCTGAACTGCTAAACCAGAGAATGCTTTATAAAGTGAATATCTACCTTTGGGTGACAGAAAGATCAATCCAAAATCAACAGTAGAGTCCACGTCCCGCAAGTGGACATGTTCTTGTAACTCCTCTCACGTTGAAGTGTCATGACCACGGGGAACAAACATGACAACTACCCCAGTACTATGGTGCCAGTGTTGTTGACAAACAATCTCAATTGGTGATTTACAATCAAGAACAACAGAAAGACAATGTTAGAGAAATTTGAGAGCAGAATCTGAAACATTGATGCTGCACGTCAGAAGGTCCACTCTGCTGGAAAGAAGGATCCTGTGACCTTTCCAGAAGACTCAAGTTGCACAGGATGGTAAGAGCTGCCGTAGTTTCATTCTTTTGACAGAAGCAGAGGTGGTCTTTGGAGAAGTCATACCAAGGATTAAAGATATATTTTCAGAAAAAAAGAGGACTCATAAGACTTTACTGTTTCAAGGCAGAGCTTCTTTGCTTTTACTCTTTCCAGTGTTTCCAGTTTTCTACTCCAACAGGTTGTTCTTCCAAAAGGGATTCATCCAGTTCTGTGTCTTCTTGTGAAAAGACAGTGTTTTGGCATGTGTGGTATGTAACAGCTTGCTTTCTGAATAGGTTTTCTTCCATCTGAAATGCTTGCAAAATGAGTGATTAGTAAAACCTTCATCCCAATTTAACTATCACTTGTTAGTAGAGCTTACCTGATACTTTTAGACTGCTATCTTAAAATTTATCAAAATGTCTTTCAGTGTTAAGAAGCTTCCACAAAATGAATACAACAGAGTGGCACATCAAAGTGTAAACTTTTTGCTTTCTACCAAAAGGAAAAAAAAAAAATAAGGCAATTTGTTGGTCCTCTTCAAAACACATGCTCAGTTGTGTCTTGACCAAGACACTAAACTGCTGCCACATAAATGATGACATACATCTTGATTTTTCAGGTCTTCCAGATCAGTAGACAAAGACAGAGGAAGAAGACAAGGCTATTTGAAGGGAAAGAAAAAACGCAACTTAAAAAAATTGTTGAAAAGGGTGCTTTTTGACATTGAACAGTTTAATTAATTCTTTCAATAAACATTACCTATTTTTTGACAATAACTTCTATGTATGTCCAAAGTACCTGAAAAAGGAAAGTTTGAGCCAACACTGCAGTTCAGTTCAGACACGTCACAATCCAGATCAGTTTTCAGTTGCAGGGATCAGTGCGTCCTGTGGACAACTGTCAGATGACTCTGAAAGCATTTCAGAGCTTAGGAATAAGAAGATCAGGACAAGCTATAGCTGTAAAACTAAGGAAGGCAATCAGTTTAGTTTTAAGCCAGTACAGATGTGACATCACTGGGAGACAGCAAGAGGTAAAAATTCTGTGAGAAGAGTTGTATTAGCTGCATCTGGCTGCAGCCAGTCACTGCTGGCAATGTTCCCTTGGATGTTCAGCTACTGTTATGCAGACTGCTTGCTTTTCCTCATCTACTATTGTAGTTGTTAGTGGACTTTTAAGGAATACATTTTAAATAAAAGTCAAGAGTCACTTTCCCCTTGGGATCCTGCTTGAAAACTTGCTGATTCACTCACTGAGCTCCTCAGAACTGCAGCAGACAGACTTTGGGGAGTGCTTCTGGTGTCTTGGCTACAGTCACCCCCCTTAGCAGTTTTGGTGTGGGTTTTTTTCAAGATCAGGAATATTAGGAGTCCTATAGGTTCTGGCAGCCCTCCAGGGAAGGAGTGTCCAGGATTTTCAGATTCCTTGTCCCAGTAGTCTAGACTCAGATGCTCCCCTCCCTCTCCTGCCATCCCACTACATGGGCTGAAAGGGAACAAACAAGCCCCAGCTTCTGTGGCAAACCCAGGGACTTCTGAATTTTTAAGGTCACATTTTCTTAATCTTTCCCAGTCCTGATTTGTTGAAATTAGCAAGCCAACATTTTTCAGATTGCTGTTCTGTGGAGAGCTTAGAAATTATCTTTCACTGCAATTTGGAATGAAACCAGAATTGTTCATTTTCAAAGTCATCTGCAATGGGAATTGAATGTTCTTGCTTCCTGCCTCTGGTTTGGGAAGCATCACAAATGTGTATTTGGAAAGACAGACAGGCAAATACAAATCTGAAGAAGAGGTTATAATTGTCTGCATATATTGCAGTGGCTAGTTTGAGAGGAAAAGCCTCATACTAATTTAAAATTTGATTTTAAAAATATGCATTTCCAAAAACATTTCCCATGACAATAGACGATATTTAAAAGAAAAGAACCCCAATACTAAAACTACAGTGAGAAAATCGCATGTGGAGATTTGCAAAACTCTATCTAGTACGACCACTGCCACAACGGCTTTCACATTACTACTTTAGTACCCTTTTAGGGATCAGTTTTATTGAGAATATTGAAGATTCAGTGTTTGGCTGTTGAGCTGATTAGACTGAGCAAAATCAGCTTTCCCTAAACAACAGGAGGGGAAAAAAATAAAACAACAACCAACCCATACCTTTGATTAGGAAATAATTTTCTTAAACTCAAATACCATAAACTGGAATTCAACAGAGACAGAATCTGATTAATCACTCTACCAGCATCTTTAAGATGAAGTGTATCTACAATCCTCAGAGGCAATAGAGAAACAGCCAGGCTGTCTCAGCAAACAAACAACATGCAGCTTTGACCATCCTGGTATTTGTCTGGGGTCTAAAACAATTCTCCTCCCACACATGTGTTTAAATTCTATACTGTGAACTTTAAGCAACCTTTTTTTTGTTTTTGCAAAGCAAAAAATTTAAGCATGAAAGATGCTCCCCTTTGAAATAAGCAAACACTCATTTGACTGGTGTATTTGATAGTTATGCCTGCTGAAAAGGGACAGAAAATGCAATTAACAGTGTAAAAAAAAAAAAAGAGAATTAAACTAGTATCAGTATCCCGTCCGTGGACTTTTCTTCCCCTCACTAGTTGATAAAGCAATTCTTACTGTTACTAGTTCTTGCTTTCAGCTAAACAACTACTTTTTTGGACACAGTTGGTACAGGTTTCTTTGCAGGTTTCAACTGTGCAGGAGGTCAGACTCACATTTACTATTACTTGGGCTAATGGGTGTGCTTTATCAACTATGGGGGAAAATTGTCCATGATACAGCAGTGTTAAAAAAAAAAAAAAACAGAAGAAACCCAAAACTTATATACTTACAACACATTTTTTTCTGCTGTTTATTTATATGTCTGGAGGCTCAGCTGCATCTAATAGCTTAGCTTGCTCTATGTTTTATTACAACACACAATATGGTCAATTGTCAATATCAAATCTGCCATAAATTTGTTGTGTAAAAAGCAAAAGACCCAAACCTATTTATCAGAAGTAATAGCACAGTTTTAGACTAATAAAGTATGTTTGGCTACTTTATCTGTTTGTCCTGTTCTTCAGTTGCCTACAAGCAAATCTTGATTTTGTAAATTTGCTCATTGTAATTACTGCAGTAATTTGGTAGGAAAAGTTACAGGTGAATTTGCAGCATCTTGGTTTGAAATTCATTTAAGTTGGCTCATGTGAATGTAATCACTAAAAAACAAACAACAAGGAAGGAGGCAAGGGAGGCAAGCTCAGTATTTAGTTAGGGTTTTGCTCAAAAATGGACCTCAACTTTATAATACTGTAAGTTGCAGAGACAGTTCACTGCGGATAACATGAGAAATGTTTTGTGGTGTGCAAGTAGGCATGGATACTGTTGGAGTGGGGAGGTGTTAAGTGTCAAGAGGGAGTTGACCAGTGAAACTTGGAAACAGCAAAGGACATGACTCAGATTTTCAAAAGCCACCAAACAATTGTCGAAAACCATTGCTGAAGTGACCTACCAAGCATTTGTCCTGAGAAGGAAATAACTGAAAGACATTGTTAATGTAAGTAGATACAAAAACAGTCCAAGTTTTCACTGTTTGAGTTACTCCATGAGTGTAGAGTTGCAGTAATGATTCCTACAAATGAAAACACCTTCAGAAAACAAGAGCGGTCTGGTCTGTGCCACTTGACCCAGCAGGCTCCTAATACCAACAGTGAGAGTCCATAAACACCATCTCCATAACACTAGCACCTTTTACAGTGCTTCTTATCAAGTGTCCTCACACACGCCTCAAGAGAGGAGAAACTGCAATGAACTGAAAAGGAAAAATAAAAAAAGACAGAGTTTGTTTCTCTGTTGTAGCCTTGGTGCACTAGCCAGCACAGCTCCACAAGCCAGGTATTTCTGTTTGAGCTTGGATCTCCCAGTAACATCCACAGCAGATGACGGAATGGCCAAAGTTTAAAGGAACTAACAGAGGTAAAACTGGTATTAAATCTGTTAAGTTAAATCTGAAACTTAATAGTCTGGATATTAACAGTCTCCCTTTGCCCATCGAGTGGAAGCTATGAAGGTTTCTATGCAGTAAGTGGCCACCTTTCAGAAAGAGTTAAGCTATCTGGAAAAGCCTTAAACTCTTCTTGACCTGTCCCCTCTACTGGATCATGCTTTAGCTCTCTGTAATAAAACCACAAGACACAATCATGGAGCACAGTCAACTACACACTTAAGGAACCATACACAGACATCCACTATTCCTTCTCCTCCATTATGGCTATTTTGGGTTTTAAATCAGATCTCTTGGTTAAGATACAGCTGGTGTGCCACAAATTTCTTAGCAGTTGAAGACAGAACCAACAGAGAAGTTTAGTAAAGCTATTCTAGGCCAGCATTTCCACAAAGTAAGAGCTACATTCACTATGCACCAGTTTGTTCAAAATTGTGATTTCTGTATTTACTCTTCTATGAGCTGCAATCTACCTCATATCCTGAGTGACTGTTTTCTATGTGGATGCCCTTTCAATAGTCTTGTTCTCTTTCATATCTTCTTGCTTAAGTTCCCTCCTTTCTATTCTGCACTGAAGCACGTCCATTCCCATGCTTTAGTTTTTCTCCTCAAGCATCTTATCTTTTAGTATCCTCTTTTTTTTTCTCCCTATGAAAAGAATAACACATGTACTATATGCTTTCCTCCCTCCTCAGTCCTACTTTCAACACCCACATCCCTGATTTCTGTCTAGTTTTCAGAAACTTAGAAAGACTCCCCTGATCCCAGGATCTGCCCTCCAAAAAAGACCTTTGATACAAAAGACAAAAATATCCTAAAGAATTCTGAAAATGCTTTTGTTGTACAGTATAGAATCTGTGAGCCTGATCTAAACCACTGGAAGTCTCTTGAAAGCCATTGAAACACTCAGTCCTTGAGTGTGTTAGGTTTTACAAAGGGAACAAAATAAGAAGACACAAAGGTACAGAGTTTTCAAAACATCTTTAAAGACTATTTCACCTGAAAAATGGGGAAATAGACAACAGTGAAGCCCTTGGCAATAATCACAAACAAGAATTTCACCCGATGTTCGTGTGAGAACCTTGAAAAATGTGCCTTGTAATTAAATGAAAGCATCAATGTTGCATTATGACTTTACCTAGAGTAGCTGGCAGTTGAGGAGGGGTGCCTACAATAGCGTTCCTGTTAAAATCAAGAAGGTGCTTTTCAGACAGTGTCCCAATAGCTCCCACATTCAGCACTTTGGTTCATGTTGCAGAATGGCGCCCAAGCACATGGACTGGATTTCTTTTGGACGAAACAAAATTGGAAGATATGCTTGATAAGCTCAACCTGGATACTCCAGCTGCTAAAGGGCAGTCAGCCCATGGGACCTGACTAGAGCCAGTCCTTAAAGAAGCAGAGACTGTAGGCACTGGGTCTTCAGCACTGTTTGGCTCCACAAATCCATTCCCATTGTGCTGTGCTACTCACTAACATAGACTTAGCCATAGTTACCTTGAGATAAGACAGAGATAATCTCAACAATGATCCTCATGCTCCATAGAAGAGCCAAGATTTGTGTCTCCCCACTCCCTTTACTCTGACTCGGTTCTACTGATTTAGCTAAAGTAGACTGACAATCTGAAATTAAATTAACAACAGATAATGGACTGAATTAGCTTCATCTGTTTATGACTTAGGATAATACCTACAAATGGTACCTGCATTGATTACAATAAATTGATTGAGTCAAACCCATGCAACTGTCTTGATCATCTTCCTCTTGGTTTTTCAATTCTGTATTATTTAAGAATGGCCATGACATAGGATTTTTCCTGGAAAAATGCAGATGAAATTATTCTCTCAGAAGACTTTTCTAATCAGACTGCATGTGATGATCATCTGGAAAAGACTATGACAAGGTGGAATGAACAGAGATAGAAGGCATAAAAACTGTTATACTTAAAGCCTAACACTGGTTAGGAAAGCCTTCTTTTGTGTGATTTCATTAACTGGGATTATGAACTTGCTGTACTGTCAGCCAGACTGCTGGTGAAAATATTTAAAGAGGTTTCCTTCAGATCTAGGCACTTTCCAGCCTGTCTGTGTCAACAAAAACTGAATAATGGCAGAGTTAAAAGATGGACTAGGTGAGCGTAACATGTCTGGGTTAAAGCAGCTTTCTACTTGAGACCTCACAGTATTATAATAAACACAGGTGAAACAAAAATAAATACATTGTTCTACACAGTTTCTAGGTGAGCAAAGAGATTTTGGAATCAATTTGCTCAGATCCGTTTTTACTACCATGAAAAACTATAATACTTCTACTCACAGAGGATGAGCCATCAAGAGTAGATTAAAAGGAGGATGGTTACATACTGTACTTCCTTATGCTTCTCAGGCACATTCACTTTTAGTCTTTCAATGTCATGAGAGTGCCTGAATCATGGCTGGTATTTTGCAAGTCCTGTTTTGACACATATGTGGCCTTACAAAGAAATGTGGGCATTCCATTAAGGAAGCATTCATTTACTCATAAGCATGCCACTCTAGGAAATATTTTACCCTCACATGCTGCAAAATGTGATCTCTCTATGGCTATAAAGAACACTCATTATCACTCCTTGAGATTACAGCAACAAGAGGGTCCATTCATATTCTTAGGAAGAATTACTAGAAATACCATCTTTCACTGGTGCTAAAAAGGCAGTTTCAAAGGACAATAATGCTACTTCATCTTGCTAAATACTTAACATCTGGTGGTTTTGTATTAAGGTTAACTCATGCAATCACATGACTATATATTACATTCAACTCCCTTGATAAAAGTAGTCTTTCTTCAGCCTGGTTAAAGATCTAAAGCTGCAAAATCTGAACCCCCAGGCAAGATGGCAAATAGAGAATAACCCAAAGTCATAATGTATTTTAAATAAATCTTGTGACTTTGAGTCATCCTTGAATGGGTGGCTTGGGTAATGTTGCATCTCCTAACTTCTCCTTAAGCTCTGCTCATACTCTCAGTGCCCCCAGGTATAAATTTTACAGGCAATATCATTTTAAGAGAATTGTTTGGAAAAGATTGTACCTTGCTTAGGACTTGGCAGTAGGAGGCCTCATTTCCAGTTGCACACTGCTGAACTGTAAATGCCATTTGAGCAAACAAAACAACAGAAATCGCATCAAGTATCTTTTTCCCATCTCATTGCTTTTATTTTACTTCGTGAGGAACTGCTATGTGTAGAACTGAATAACTACTGCAATGGATGGCCTGCTGCTCAAATAATGAAGGCTGAGATCAAGAGACTCTGGAGTTTTACATTCAGCTCTGCAAGATTTGAAATGTGGCTGCAATGAAATCAGAAGCAGCCCAACTATATTCCTTAGTCATGACTACTGTTAATATCTAGTATATTGCGTAGCTCATAAGACACTCAGATCCAGACTCCTATAATGGAGAACAGGAAGACTGGCTGAGCCCCCAGGGTGCTTATTACTGAATGTCACACAGTCATTTTTGGATACTCAGTGGCAACACATTATGCCACTTTTCAGAAGTCCCAAGGGGAAATAGCTCTCAGCAATAAGAACCAGGCTTCAGGTCCTCAGCATCCTTGAATATGAGGCATAAGAAGTGAACACATCTTAAGATCCCGTGACCAAAGTTTCTGGTTGGCA
This sequence comes from Margarornis squamiger, assembly GCA_035222235.1. Classification (NCBI taxonomy): domain Eukaryota; kingdom Metazoa; phylum Chordata; class Aves; order Passeriformes; family Furnariidae; genus Margarornis; species Margarornis squamiger. The sequence continues at coordinate 21,341,549 of JAWWTY010000001.1, forward strand.
ATAATTTTTTTTAAGGGTATATAGTCTTATGCCAACAGGAGACCAAGTTGTTTTAATAGGGCTAGGAAATCTCCTGGATACTGAAGCTCAAAGCAAACATTCTGAAAATGTTGGTAGCTGTCCTTGTGCTCATCAGAATGTAATGTGAAGCAGAACTAATCTACATTCTCCAAAGGGCTCATTAATCACTGCTCAGTCTTTACAGTTACTATGATTTGACAAACATGCCTTAAGAATGCTAATAAAAAAAGTATGAATGACCAATTTCTTCTCAGCTAAAGCAACCCACATACTATCCGTGCTGTTATAATGAAAAAACAGCAAACATGAACAACACAAAAAAACCCAATGAACCAAACAAACAGAAAAGAAAAGCAGTGTGAGTACCAAACTGCTGCTATTTATTTTCACGCCAGCACGAAGCAGTGCAACCATCCACTAAAAGTTGGGGGGGTGAAGGCTTTTTACCAAATCTGCACAACATAATGTAAGAAGCAGAGAGTATCATTACAGAGTCACTTCCCCATGGGAAGATAGGTAATTACCACAATTTCCCAAGGGCTAAAAGGTGTATCAACGAACCTGCAGTCCTGAAATCCTATTCACTGCCTAATACAGATCTATTTTGGCAAAACTCCTCTAAAGTCAACTAGAACTTCTGTTCAGTTCAAGGACAAGTTTTAACACAAGCAAACCAGCTGTGTTAACCCTTTCTTCCTTCAATAAGGCACTCGTCTTATTTGCAAACAGAGGTTTGAGCTCCTCTCTTTCTGTATCCTCCCATGCTGAGTCTGGGACCTATGGGAGGCTTTGAATTCAGTTATTGAATTTGTGCACTTTTCCTTTTTCTTTCTTTCATTTAGGCCTCCAAGCATATCTGAGATTGTGTTCCAGTTAATTTTGTTTCTTTTTTTGCTGGTACACAGAAAAGAGGCCAGCATTTCTTGTTTGAATGTTGGATATTTCGCTTCTGATTACAGTGAAGCTAATTATTCAGTACATTTAGTGGGTCTATTTTAGCCTCAGATATCCCATGCTCTCAACTATTTATGCATTTTAATCCCTTACATTACAATGCCAACATAACACTGCAGTACAGGCACATGGAATGGCTGTTTCTGCAGTCCATGCTCCTTCACAGGTGCTCAGCAAACACTGCAACTCAGGAACTGGAATTTGCATGATGGTCCAAATGCCTTGCCAAGAGCCTTTCACAAGTATCTTTTTCAGCATATGTATATCACTTGCTTTTATAAACTTTAATTTAAGCATTCAAGGTTTTGAAAACAGAGGGCACAAAGTAAAATAACTGCTGTGTGGAATTAGCTGACTAGGCTGTCACTCAGTCACATACATTTTTGATAATAACAAGTGGAAAGCCTCAATTTTCTTCTCTCTCAATACTGCTCTGCCCCTTCTTCTAAACATTAACAAGTTACCCTGTGGTATTGTCTTAACAAAGAGTTAAGTCGATCTTCAACAGGAAAGAAAGATATCACTAGGTATATGGTTAACAAGAAAAATGTATTTTACAGTTTCTTCTGATGAAAGTAACTAGTGATTTATAACTAAAATGTAAAGGAACTTACATTTAGAAAACAGTACTGTTATTTTTTTAAGCAACTGTAATGTTGCCAGCAACATTTTCTTGAATACATACCGGGCTTTCTCTGAAAAATGTGTGGGTTTAACAAGCCACATGCCTACAAAGCTTTCCAGAGCCTATATCCACCTTTTTCACAAGAGATGCAGAGTGTACATTGCTCCTCCATGTATTTGTTACCTTCCCTCTAGTTTCAGTATTCTTTCAAACCCTTTCATCTGAACTGTAAAAAGAGCTGTAAAAAGAATCAAAATAACAATGTAGATGCTGTCTCATGTTTACATCTATGAAAACTTGAGCAAGAAGTGTAAAACACGTCCTGTTTCCCATTTGTGGCTGCAACTGTGCATGTGATACAGAATGTGGCTTCCAACATAGCTGGTGCAAACTCAGCAGCACATATAGGTATTCTAAGCACCCTAAGAAGTCAATCACCTTTGTAAGACAAGACAAGCAGCTGCAGGTAAGCCACAGCTGGCAGACATAAATATCTGTCAGACCAACAAAAAGCAAGAAAGAGAAGCATGAAAGCAGCTCTGAGGTCAACACTTTTTCCTCTCCACCCTTTCCTGCCACCGCAAAAAACCATAACTTTTTGATACAAAGGAGGAAAGTGTTTTTCAGCTACTTCACTCTTGACAGAAAATGAGACTGCAATGTTCATGCTGAGTTAGTACACTTGCCTAGTGCAAGGCACCAGGAAAGTACAGCACCATCCGTGAAGACTTCTTAGCATTGGTGCTAAATAATGTGGCAATAAAATGCTGTTACCAGCTTTGTATAACTACATTATGTCTTGTTTACATTATCATAACATCAGTGGACCTGAATGGGGTAGACACTGTGAAAAATCTAGAGATGAAGCTCAGACTCCTCTTATGTTAAAATAACAGCCAATAAAGTGGCATTTACACACCTTTCATATTCTGTAAGATGTTTATTTTGGGTAAGGTACAGCTGGAATTTCTAAAATTAAATCTCTAGCTGATCTTAAGGACAGTTCTTAATAACGCATGAGGAACAGAATACAAATGGAGTAATAAAACTCAAATGTGTTACTAAATAAATCATTGGTGTTTCTATCTCTTGCAGAAACAACTGGAGGATAGCCAAGAAGGGATGGGAATGTCAAACACTGCTCTACAGACAGAAAGCAGTCATGTGGGACAGAGAGAATCATAGAATTGTAGAATGTCTTGGGTTGGAAGGGACCTTAAAGATCATCTGGTTCCAAACCCTTCTGCCACAGGCAGGGATGCCTTTCACTAGACCAGGTTGCTCAGAGCCCCATCCAACCTGGCCTTGAACACTTCCAGAGATGGAGCATCCACAGCTTCTCTGGGCAATCCATTCCAGTGTCTCCAAAATAAGGAAAATACATCAAAGTCAACATCTGATGAAAGATGAAAATTTTCCAACACTAACTAAATAAAGAGTTTATAATTTGCCTTTTTCGCTAGTGGAGAGCTTATACCCATGCCAGTACCCTAGTATAACAATTTCATCAGAAATGGACAAAAGTTCACTCTCTAAAGACAAATGGGATTTCACCTTGACAAATAAAACAAGTATTGATTTGTATGTAATTCATGCCTCAAAAGAGATTTGACATACATATAACATGTCCTTACAGTTCTCAAATTCTCTCTTCTTGGAATTCCTTGTATAGTCCAGGATTTTTTTGCAAAAAGTATAAATATCTTCTTATGATAAGTTCAACAGAACTAGCAATTTTTGAACTCTGGCCTTGGTTGTTTCAGAGTGAATCTGAAACAGCCCTGCTGTATTCTGCAAGTTCCTTCCAACCAACAGACAAAGCAGAAGTCAGGCTCTGAAGTTCAGGTCCCAGCCTGAACTGGAAATGAGACAGATAAGTACTTTTAGCTCTAAAGAAAAGTTCAATGTAGTGACAAGATAGTAATCTTTACTTCCTTGAATTGTCATCAATAGGCACCAAACAATGCATATTTTAGTACTAGGAACTAATTGGAATGGATTGCTGTAAGACACTTAAGAGAAGTTGCCTTTTTAATTTGTTTTATTTTCAAAGTAATAGTCCATATTGACAGGCCATTTTGTTTCTGCAGAAGCACAGACCAGGGCACTGCCTTTACTGTGAACCTTCTTTTTTCTGTTTCTGGCAAGTATCCTAGATTTTGTAATTTAATAGTCCTGACAAAAGCACTGGAAACATTTGAGACAATCCTCATGGGATTAGGGACAAACTGTGGATTACATCCTTGGCATTGGACCACACTGGAAGACAGAATTTTTCTTGCTATCTCTGAATATTTGTGAGCTAATCAAATAAGACCACAGCAGAATTAAGAGTAATTTGATGCTGCTTTACTCTTTCTTCTCAAACCATCCCAGGATTTAATGCACTTTTGCTCTCAGTCTAGGGAATGTGTCTAGGTCAAGTAGATGTGTTTATGCTCATTAACCTTGCATATGAACAAGGCAAGAACAAGTTGTGGTGTGGCTGAGGACAACTTTTACTGCCTTTTTTTTTTTTTTGCACGCTAGAAGATGTGCCCTCAGCCACGAATCCTGCTCCTGCTTCACAGATGCAGGGGGTCAGTAACATGAGGACAGTCACAATTAATGAGACCAAATCTATAAAAAGCCAGGCTCCTTTCTCTGACAGTGGCCACTAATGGGTACTTTGGCAAAGAGTACAAAAACAGGGCAAGATTGACTCTTCCTCTAATATACCCTAGTGAGATCTGGTAATTCACTGTTCAGGGACAGGCAGAGCCAGAGTCTCATTTTGCATCTCTGCATTTAAAAGCCTTTCTATGATTTTCTGAGTTCCTTTTTTAAGTCCATTTGTACCCCTGGTCTCTGTAACACCCTGTGCCTATCAGTCTCAGTTTATTTCTACTGTGCTATATAATAAGAAGTTGCCTTTGTTTGATTTAAAGCTGGTAATTTCAATAGGCACTCTGACTTCTTGTTAGAGTTAGAATAATCCCCTCCCTAATCACCCACAGGCCATATGTTGAATACCAACTCATCAGCAGTAGAAGCATTATCACCACTGTCTGTCCCACAACCCTCTGGTGGGGAAGGGACTAGATTTAGGAATATGAAGGAGATACCAAGACAAAACAAAGAACATAAATATATAAGTTTTATCTTTTGCCATCACCATACCCTACAAGTTACTGGGAAAACATTCAGAAAAAGAATTACATGGAACTTCAACTGTTTCCAGACTTACTAAATAATAACTAAATCCTTTAGGGATCCAGTAGGTCTCCCTTGCAGAATAATCTCAGGATTTTGTACTTTAAACAAAGAAACTGTTCATGCTAATGAATGACAGCTGTTAGAGTTCACCTTCCAGTACTTCCAGGAAAGGCTGGAAAACATGCTAGTGGAGACGTTTCTCAAGACTCAAATTCCTCAGTGACAAATAAGTCAATTAAATATATCAGACTGTTCAATGTAAGCTGTAACTTGCCATGTGAGTTTATGGAGAACTTGTCAAAAAATTACACAAGAAAGTGTACAGCAAAACTGAAAATACATAAAACTATGAACAGTTAAGTAATTTGTCTTTTACAAAAGTGCAAACTGAATAACTGAGCTACAGATAACATTGACTTCAAATTAGCAAGAAATCAATTTAAAAACTATAAGAACTAAAAAAACCTTGCCTATCTTATATATTCTAAGATTATTCTTCAAGAAAGCTGTCTGCTCTCTAAAACATTCATGCTTTCATGAAGCCTCTGAAGTTACCTAGTATATAATATTACTATAATCCTGTGACAAAAATACCATGAAAATGTAACAGGAATGAATCAATGTTTTTAGAGCAGTATCTTCCACAATTCCACAGAGTATTAATAGAGAGTATTAACACTCATAAGTGGTTTTGAATTATGTAGAGAAATGTTACAGCAGTACTAAGAATAACTCACTTTTCTGTTACATTGGACAGTCCAAATAATGCTCCACAAGGACCTGATGCACAGTTCTAAGATAGCTTAATATTGTATGTCCAATATATCTTCTTATAGCTAAATATAGCAAAATAGATCACAATGATAGAGGAGGGTTACACTAATACCAAGGTGAGGCAATGGAACAACTATTCAGCTAGTGCATCATGCCTGTACACTTCACTTTCCACAGTTAGCAAATGAAGCCCCTTACCTGTTTAAGATAGAGTCTGTAAAAACTGATGGATCAAAGTCCATTTTAAAATGTATTTTCTTACTATGCAACTTAATTTTATAACCTAAGAGACAGCCAACCTTAAGAATCAACGAAGGCAGGTAAGACCCTATGTCCCATGGTTTTCATATGTTCCCTTGTTTTAAAAATAAAAGCCATCCTCTTCATTTCTTCCTTTGATGGGTGAAAACAAGATAATTTCTCCAAGCCTCTTATTAAGCAATAGAGAGGGAGAAATTCTGTTTCTCCAGGAAGCAGGCACAGAGCTGCTGTGACTGGTCAACATCTTACATTAATAGAGAAGGAAGAAGACCAGAAGAGAGGAAATGTTTGAAACTAGTGGGGGAAGAAAAGTTGCAGGAGTTTTACACAAGTGTGAGTAGAAAACAGCTCTCTCATGAAAAGTACTTTCCAGACAACAACGCGAGGGCCTTATGTTACTACCAGACACTGGACCTTGAGGAAAACAAGAGATGAGCATGTGATAAATCTAGCCAGGGATTTTCAAGGCAGTTTTGAAGAATAGGGAAGGAAGGCATCAGGACAGGGCTCTGGGTTTTATTACACTGAAAAAAAATGAAACTGAGGAAATACCCAGAAGGGGAAAATAATGCAGTGCTGAGATCCAGTATTGTTTGGGACACTCCATTTCACTTAAAAGCTGAAAAGACAATTAAATCCCTCGTGACAAGGCATGCTCTGGTGAGAAGGCTGAGTTATATAAATAAACGAAAAAGGAAGTCTGACGCTGAGATGGTGCAGATGCCCTACAACATCCTACACCTTATCAGCATTTTTGAGATCTCTGGTAGGGAGGTGTACAGAGTAATTCCTGGACAGATGCAAGTAGCAGTAAGAAATCGATTCTGTGGTTTTCAATACACTGACTCAAATCCATTTCAGTCCTTGCAAAACACACTACCCAACAGGGCTCCCTTGCAGTAGTTCAGCCCATTTTGGAAAACTAACTTTTAAAAATATTAGTAGTTTCCAAACTGTCACAGACTTCCCCCAGAAACTTCTGCTCTCTGCCTTTGCTGTCTCTCATCCAAAGTACCTCCATCTGCCTGCTCCATTTCTCCACTCCAGCCCAGTCCCCAGCGCTCCTGCCAAGACTGGCCTCTACAGTCCCCAGGCTCATCTCTGGAGGGATATTTTACCTTGGTGACATTGCCCCCTCCGCAGAGCTAGACCAATGTGAGATAAAAGATTAAGAAACTCAGGGAATGAAGGAAGTGAAAGTTGTGATTCACAGACGTTGATTCCCTCTTAAGCAGGACTGACATCAGAGTGCTGCCAAGACAATATCAACTGGCCTTTTAAAGTGCTCTTTTTCAAATCAGGAAGTAACAAAACATCCTTTGTTTCTCAGTGTTTTGAGAGAATTAAAAACAGCTAAAGACAGTGGGTTAATTTCGAAATTCCCCAACCTCCTGACGAAGATCTGCAGTGTTTCTCTTGAGAAATACATTTCACAAGTAAGCAATGTGTTCCTGACACATACTTTGCACAAGGTGACAGTGGTCACCATTCAAGGAGCTAAAGGGTTAGAATTCTCCACCCTGGTGAAGAGACCTTTGGGAGGCCTGATGGCATATATAGGAAAATTTCTTCACTGTCTCTTCAGATATTCAAGAATGAGGAGCCACCAATGATGCTGAGAGAAGCTGTGTCTAGACAAGCCCTACCAACCACAATGCTCCTTGCCTTAGGATTTTCTAGCTGCAGAAAATTCTCAACAGAGCCTGAAAGAGCATTTAGAAGAGAGATCTGTTAATAGTCACTAACTCAATCAATCACACCAGGTTCATGAAATCCCTAAAGTGAAGACATATATAGAGTGGGAAGGTATCTGGCAAAAGTATCATGGCTCATTCTTCTACTTCCCTGGCATCTTGCTTCTGGATTTGGTTTGCTTTAAGTGAGGTCAGATAGATCTAGTAACTGAATATTGGCCATGGCAAATCCTGTAGTTATAACTTCTGTGAACAAACAGTATGAGGAAAGAGTAGCTTTTACTTGAAAATAATGTACTAAACAGGCCTTATCATTAGTCTTTTGGAGGCAATGCAGGACAAGCAGCTTATCTTTTTCATAAAATTCCTGCCTGACCTTATCCCTGCAGTACAATGTAAGGGTGAGATTAAGATGGTGCTCTAAGCCTACAGATCCACCAGATGGTAAACCAGTCCCACAGAGCCAGGCTAAAAATGCCTCAGCCAGGGACAATCATGACTTTCAAACTGTCAGCTTTAAAATGACCACAACACCCCTCTTGTGTACTGTCCACAATTCTTACACTGGTCATCTTCCTTGTCAGCAAGGGTGAGCATAATAACTTTTTCCATGGAAATTGCTTTCCTGTCCTAAAGCCCCCTGTTGATTCCACACACATGCATCATAAGCCTCCCTGTCACTAGTCTTCCTGTGTTGGGCAGTGGCACGAATACAGCTACTTCCTTCCTAAAACTTCTATTTCAGTAACAATTAAAAAACCTCTGCTGAATACTCTGTGAGGTGCACTTACATGTGTCTTACAGAAATCTGATCAGCAAGTGCAGATTGAGAAGTTCTTTGATTTAAAAATCTTGAAAACTGCAGCAAGGTCTACAAAAGAAATGTGAACAATTTGAGAAGTATTGGTGTGAATATGGTCTAGTCTAGTTGATTACAGATGAACTAGAAGCTAAAACACAGCTTTCATTGTGCCACCACGCCTTACACCAGAAAAGGTTGTGGACATGCAAAATACTAAGACAGCACTGCAGCTCTTGTAATCTAAGTTGCTGTGGTTACCACAGAGAAAAGTTTTAGCACCTCTCTCGCAAGAGTGGGAAAGGTCTTATTTTACACCATAATAAAATGTGTAGTTCTTTCTGACACCCTTAGAATTGAGGCTTCTTGATGGGCATTACTGAACTTAGGGGAGCATAAGCACATGATTTTAAATCTACAAATTCAAAGTTCGGCTCTGTAGTTTACAAGAGCTTTTCAAAGACTATAAATCTCTGGAGCCCTGTAGAGCTGCCCAGACAGTAGAGAAGTTTCAATTACATTATCACGGAGTATGTGTGTTACTCAGACATAGTTGCAGATCCAAGTCTCTTAAGACTTGTGAGCTAACTCAGCTAGTCCTTTAGCTTAACCATAAAATATGTACCTATTATTCCAGAGAAGACAGAAGGGTGTGTATTTTGGCTTCTGGATGGACTTTCATAACAGTAAACATTACATTTAGTGTGTATATAAACTACAGTGGCTGCAAGAAAAAGAAATGATTGTGACACTAAGGCAGGGGAGTACTGTGTTTGACCTGGATCTCGGGATGAGAGAAGAATTCTCTCCAACAGATCCCTTCTGCTCATTTTTTCCCTTTCCTTGGAAGCCTGGAAGTGAGGTTGTGCTTTGGTTTTTTAGCCTGGATGAAGTCACATATGCAATAGCTATGGTTTTGGAAAATTCCTGATGTTTTACGAAGATGGTGCTATGTAACAGTAAATCTGAAGGCAGAGCTGAAGGAAAGGCACAGAGGAACTGAGAGAGAACGGACAAATCTCTCATTACAGGGAAGATGTAGTACCTGACCTGGAGTGCTCATGCATTTCCAGAGGAGATTGCACACAGCATATTTTGGAGCCTTATTGTTACTGAAAATCTCTTTAGGGGACTCACTATCTTTGGGCGATGTTACATTTCACTTTTTCACTTAACTTTTATTAAACATGCAAAGGTGATCAATCATTAGAGGAAGAAAGGTTTTCCTAAGATATTGCATAACTACTCTTACCTTCCAGGAGGTAGCCTGAAGGATTTCCAGCACAGCAGCTTCTTATTCTGTATTTATTCTTTCCCTCTTTCATACACTCAGGAGAATCAATCCTGCACTAAAAACAAGCAAAGAAAAAAAAGGGGATTCCTATAAGCCTGCCTCTAGACAAATTACTGTGATGACAGATGTAGAAGAAAGGTTTTTCATCTTCCTTTTATAACTTTCACATTGCCTACTGTTTCAGCTCAGTCACCAAAGGCTTTACTTCTCTTTCACTATTATCATACTGAGATAATAACTTAATTCAACTTGTACTGTTATGCAAAACCTTTGAGATGACCTCTGTTAAACAAGAGTACTTGTCTAGCTTTCCAAGCCCTCAAAATCTTTTTGAAGTCATAATAAATGCTTTGTGTGATAGAGTAAACTGGATGAGAGTTCTTTTAACTTTAGAAATAACAGAAATGCCAACTTGATGGTGAATTTTCCTGTTCTCAACACATCTTTTTCTTCCCATTTTCTGATAAGCAACTGCATTAATTTTATGCTCAAAATAAAAGTATCAAACAGCCTCAGTGAAAGCATGTGCCTGTCTCAGTCTGAATCAGACCTGATTGTGCTTCACTACCATAGACCATGCAGTGTCTCTTGTTCTTTTTTTAGTATCCATTTTGTGCATAAATGATCTTAAAAAAAAAAAAAGTAAACCCAAGGTAGACAGCACCTAAATACAAGGAGCAGAGAAGCTTCAGAGCTCTCTTAAACTATAGGTAAAACAACAGAAGAAATAAAATTAACAATACTCTTTTCTTCATAGGAGCTCACCTTACATAAAACTGTAGCTAAAAGTACAGTTCAAATCTTCTTGAAATGATTGTAGCCCTACAACCTGCTCTAGAATCACACTCGTTTGCATCAGTAGAGGTTTTGGCTACAAGGCAAATCTAAATGGCTTCACTGTCGTTGGTAAGACCTTCACTATACAACACATACAGGTATGAAGATGGATGACACACTAACAGATACAATATTTAAAGTCATTTCACCATGCAAATTTTCAGTCAGACTTTACAAAAACTGACATGGAGATTTCAAGGGAGGTCCAGACCTTGGAATTTTACCTAATACACTGAAAAAGCATAAGGTACATTTCCTCAGATTCAATTCTTGTACAAGTAAGTGCAGGAACCAATTCCAGATTTTCCTTTTTGGCTCTGAGTGCCTTTTTCCTCTTCCTTTAGTATTTCCACAGAAAGACCCACCCTTCCTACCAACACCATGCACTGCAAATGCAAATCAAAAAGCAAGCTGTCATTTTCTTGCCTCATATCACTGTTGAGCATCTCACACACACCCATACATGCTCCTATTCTCAGCACTGTGAAGAGAAGTAAGCAGAAATAATGTGGTGAAGCACCACATTCAGTTCAAGTACTGAAAAATGTACTTTGAACTACTCTCTACAACGCTATTTTTTACCTGCCACCAGAGTTTGGTTGCACACAAATAAACAGGCCTAAAAAAAATATCTCCTGTGCAAGGTGCCATTTTTTATGCACTGTCTGCTGATTGCACCTTGTCCACTGCTGCAAAGTGAAAGTACATGACATTTGGCTGAAGTTTCAATCTTAACCTGCTGTTAATAGAGGAGGTCCTCACAAGGAGCGAATGTGAAAGGATGCAGCACAGAAACAGCGGTGTTTTACTCTGTCACTCCTCACCTCCACCCGTGAGTGTAGCCTGACCAGGCTTCAGCATCCAGCCTGAGAAATCCAAGCCTGTAAAGCAGTTGTGCTTCTAAGATTCAACAGCAAGAGCAAGGCTCTAACCTGACCATGTGGTTGCAGCAAAGGAAATTCTCACCAGATATGAGAAAACATTCTTCCCAGTGCAGGTGGTGGAGTGCTGAGGCAGGAGCCCAGGCAATACTAGGAAAGAGGTTTTCTAAATGCAGCTGGGCAAGGAAGGCCTTGCGCAATCTCATCCACCCTGGGAACGATTCACTCCTGGGGTTGGACTAGAGACCTCCAGAGGTCCCATCCAGCTGAATTACCAGATGTTATCAATCAAAGTTTGCATTCAGCCTAATACAGAAAAAAAATCTACTAGCATATTAAATCAGCATGAATGTGTTTTACATGTCTTTGCCTCAGCATTTATTTATTTTTTCCATTTTAATAGCATCTAAGGAACCCAGGCAAAGAGCAGACCTTTACAACAGTAAGTAGCACAGGAAGTGCACAATGCACACTGTTTATCATGAAAATGTTTAGATAAATTCAGTAGATGAAATTCAAGAAGAAACTGCACTATGACTGGCAGCCCTGGATAAAGAACAGTAGAAAGATCTGCTTAGAGCAGCCAAAGCCCCTGTGATGGTAGTGCCCTTCTCCCTCAGCCACAGATCTCTTCTGCATATAACAACACATTTCTTCCTTCACTCCAACCTCAAGTCGGTCGGGTTTCCCGGCTCATCAGGGATCCTGTCCTCCAGATGTTGGCAGAAGAGAGCACAGTTCAGAGATCTTCCACGTGTCCTTGCAGAGCTTCAGAAGCTTCACAGCATCCTCTGCTGCCAAAAAGCAGAATCAAGTCAGAAAACAGAAAACTGACTAAGCCTTCCAGCGAATGTTAACGCTTTATACAGACAGACACTGCCCCCAAATTTACCTACAATGAAAAGAGGCAGATAACGAAGCCCCGATCCATAATAGGGCTCAATCTCCATAGCTTCCACAGAGCCACCTTTGAAACTGATCTGCTCTTTGGTAATACAGGTGCAAATCAGTCCTGAAATAGCAGCTCACTGTGTCCAAGGAATAGTCCCATACCAGAGTGCAAACCTTGCAGGGCTGGCCCTTTTTGGCATTATGCAGTACCTTTCAACATCTAGCTCTATATAGCCCTTCTCATTATTATACTGAATTCTTATTTTCACAGAATTACAGAATGGGTCAGGTTGGAAGGAACCACAGTGGATCACCTGGTCCAACTTCCCTGCTCAGCCAGGGTCATCCCAGAGCACATGGCACAGGACTGTGTCCAGGCGGTTCTGGACTATCTCCAGTGAGGGAAACTCCACAACCTCTTTGGCCAACCTGCTCCAGTGTGCAGGTACCCACACAGTAAAGAAACTCTTTCTCATGTTCAGGTGGAACTTCCTGCACATCAGTTGTTGCCTGTTGCCTTTTGTTCTATTGCTTGGCACCACCAAAAAGAGTCTGGCTTCATCCTCTCAGAACCCTTTCATTAGATATTTATGCACATTGATGAGGTTTGCTCTCAGCTCTCTTCTCACGGCTGAACAGACCCAGCCCCCTCAGCCTTTTGTTTTAAAAGACATGCTCCAGTCCCTTAACCATTTTTTGTCTCCTGTTGCTTCTCCAGCAGATGTCAGGGTAGTTAAAGTCCCCCACCACAACCAGGCCTGTGACTGTGAGGCTGCTGCCAGCTGCCCATACAAGGCATCACCCACTTCCTCCTTCTGACCAGGAGCCCTGTAGCAAACACCCACAACAATGTCATCCTTTTATCCTAACCCACAAGGTCTCGACTTTCTTGTGTCCACCCGAAGACAGAGCTCAATACATTCCATTGTTGCCTCACACAGAGGGCAACTCCACCACTGCACCTGCCTGGGCTGTCTCCCCTAAGCAGTGTGCAGCCCTTTATGACTACATTCCAGTCGTGTGAGCTATCCCACCACATCTCTGTGATCGCAATGAGATCAAAGCCCTGTGACTGCACACATATCTCTAGTTCCTCCCTTTTTTTAAAAGAAGAAAATGTTCTTCAGCGTTAGAAAGAACAAAGAAGGTATAAGCATGTGCCATCTGAGATCCATGGGAAATATTCCCATTGAGCGAAACTGGTGGTCCCACAAATTAGTCAGGTTCTAAAAACTCACTACTGCTCCGTGGGCAGCTTCCCTGTGCAGGCTGAACATGAGCCAGCAGTGTGCCCAGGTGGCCAAGGAGGCCAGTGACATCCTGGCCTATTTCAGGAGCAGC
>JAWWTY010000001.1:21355738-21365952 GCA_035222235.1 Margarornis squamiger
CGGCCGCGGGGGCGCTGGGCGGGCTGGCGCTGGGGCTGGGGCTGGGGCTGTGGCGGCGGCAGCAGACGGCGCTGGCCGCGGCCCGGGAGGACGGGGAGGAGGAGGACGGGGAGCCGCGGCCGCGGTTCATGGCGCCGCCGGTGAGCGGGCTGCGGGAGCTGCGGCGGCGGCGGCGGGAGCTGCGGAGCCGCATGGAGCTGCTCATCATGGAGACGCAGGCAGAGGTGTGCCGGGCCCTGGCCGCGCTGGACCCCGGCGCCTCCTTCGCCGTGGACACCTGGGAGAGGCAGGAAGGTACGGGCCGCGGCGGGCAGCGGGGGCCGGGCCGGGCCGGGCCGAGCGCCCACTGTGCCTGAGCCCCGGCTGGCCTCGGCAGGCGGGGGCGGCATCAGCTGCGTGCTGCAGGACGGAGAGGTGTTCGAGAAGGCGGGCGTGAACGTGTCCGTGGTGTCCGGGCTGCTGTCCGAGGAGGCGGCGCGGCAGATGCGGAGCAGGGGCAAGGCTCTGAAGGCCAAGGACGGTAAGGGGTCCGGCCCGGAGGTGGGAGGGAACAACAGGGACAGCGTTTGCCCGAGGGATCCCCTGTGGGACTGTGAACCAGGGAAGAACCAGGAAGGCCAGACTGATCAAAGCTCAAAGGGTTTCATTTGTGTTATGGTGATTTCCATCCAGTAAGCCCGACAGGTGGACTTCCATATCCCTAAAAAGGCAGGTTATCAGAGTCCTTTTCCCTCTGTCTTACTGCTTTAAGGAATGTACTGTAAGCACGGGTGACTTCTCAATAATGACCCTGCAGCTCAACAGTGAAACAGTGTAGGAGTTGTGTACCAAAGAGGTGGGGGGACAGAACCAACACCACCTCTAGGCTGAAGAGGACCCAACCCATGTTTGTGTAGCAGAGGGTAGTTGTGAGGACTGGGGGTGGTGGAAAGCCTTAGCAGTGCCTTATATTTTAAATGGTCTTCATCTAATGTGTTCTCTAACGTGTTGCTGCATTTTAGGACAAATACACAAAAAAAAGCGTTTAGACAGGTGCACAGAAGAGTGGATGACAAGTGAATGGCACGTTGATTAATAATTATGGTGATCCAGAGAAATCTTCAGGTCGTGGAACCTAAGGAAAAATAGTGACTTTCCTTAAGTGATAGTGAAGTTTCTTGATAAACCGAAGGGCTTTCTTGGTGCATCTTTTTATCTAGGAAAGCTGCCTTTTTGCGCCATGGGTGTGAGCTCTGTTATCCATCCAAAGAACCCTCATGTTCCAACCATGCACTTCAACTACAGATACTTTGAAATTGAAGAAGCAGATGGTAAGAATTTTAATCCAATGAAGCATGTATGAAATGTATTGCTCCACATGAAGGAAGTGTGAATGCATGTCTGGGGTAAGAAGTGAAGAACCAGTCCAGGTTTGTTCCCAGCTGTGCCAAGAATCTGTTGTTTAGCATTGGCTCTCCTGATCTCCAGCCTTTGTGTGTTTGTAAAATGAGTGTTATGAGCGCATCTGGTAGAGTAAAAGTGGTCTACTTCTTGTAGAGTATACCAGGGTCTTCAAATCTAAGTTAAAAATGCAGGAGGTTATAAATATATGTAGAACACATTCAAAGCAGCAATCCTAGAATTTAGTAGAAGAAAGGTCTGTGAAGGGCTGATAAGCATTCTGGTCATGATGTACCTTTGTCTCAGCAGCTGGAGGGACATACTCTCAGAAACATTGCTTACTAAGTGCATTGTGCCTTATTTCCCCAACTTTCTGCAACTTGGCACTGCCAGAAATAGGACCCCTGCCTAGGTGGTCAAACACTGAGAGGCCATCTCTTCTCTGTGACAGTGTATGTACTTTCAGAAGCTCAAAGAGAGTTTTCTTTCAGTTGTTTTGCCACAGCATTATGAATTGTTTCTAGCCAGTTACTTCCCTTTCTCTGGCATGCAATGTTTCTGCATTCTTGAAGAGGAATTGCCAGCCCATCTTGTGAAAGTGATATCCTGTAGTCAGGGTCAGTGGTCCAAAATACTGAATTTCACTGCTTTGAAATTTCTTTCATGCTTTGTTGAAGTCACTGGTCATCACATTAACTTGAACTCAAATTTTTCACTATTGAGGTTTGTGAACACCACTGAATGATGATTTTGTTTTGTACTGTAAAAGTAGTTGTTAATTTTTGGTGAACCATTTGTGACATGTTGGTGTTTGGAAGCTTAAAAGAAGTATGTTGCTGCTTTCCTCTCCTGTAGGAACTAAGAAGTGGTGGTTTGGTGGTGGGACTGACCTCACTCCAACTTACCTGAATGAAGAGGATGCCATTCATTTTCACAAGACCCTGAAAGAGGCCTGTGACAAGCATGATCTGAAGCTGTATCCCAAGTACAAGAAATGGTATGTGGGAAGAGATACACTTGGGGGGGAGCAGCAAGCAGCACTGGATGTTGCTAGTGAAGTGCACTCTAGGAACTATAGGTTCTTCTGCCTTTTGAAAAGTATCAGCAAACCCTAATGAAAATGTAATGGGACAAAATGTAGTCTAAAGAAATATTTACAGAAGCCCGAGTTTTTCATATTAGGGGGCTGCTACCTAGGATCATAAGTCTATAGGCCAAATGAAAAACAGGCTGACTCTACAAGATTTTGTAAGCTGCAGACTTCATTAGGCAACTTAAAAGTTCCTTTTAACTTCTGGTCTTAAAGTAGAACAACTGCACAATTCTGCTTACAGTGAATTTCATGGTAAATGTGCATTATTCAGCATGAGCTCTTGGGCCAGCCCTGTGGTTCTGAAAATCCCACTCCAATTTTTTTGCCTTCAGTCTGACTATCATGGATTTATTTTTTTTTAGTGAGTAAGTAAAGGAGCTTCTCCTTAATGCAGAAGCTTCATAATTTTGATGAAGCTGTACTTTTTTCCCCAGTGACACATTCACTGAGAGTTCAACAGCATATTTTCTAAGATGCAAACTTTGAGTGTTTCTGAGCTGAGAGATACAAGTGATGGGATCCTTCACTAGTCAGTCAGGACTTGCTGCTCTGTGTCTGATAATCCTATCTGCCTCAAGCTGTGGTATCCAGGAAGGAGGGGATAGCCTTTTGTAAGCCACTAGGTCTTGTCTGAGGACAGGAGATAAACTGGGTGTAATAGTTTGGGTGGCAACCACTTAGTAGAGAGATACATCTTAGAACCTTGAGATTACAGTCTTGTTCTCTGAGGAGTTTTTGCTTGGTAGTTCACAGATCTGCCTTAATGGTCAAGTTGTTTGCAGCCTAAGTTTGCTAGCAATGGCAGCTGCAGGGAGTCAAAGACCTTGTCCCACCTTTCTCAAAGATAAAAGCTATTATTACATTTACCACATTGTCTTCCTGATCTAGGGTTTAGACTTCTGTCAGGCTTGTTCTCTTTCTTCGTTTCTGACTCAGCCTGTTTTCTTAACTCTTCCTGCTGCCATAAAATAAAAAAGCTGATTATCCCAGTGAATGAAAAAATAACTTAGGTTATCGGTTACATCTCCATGTCTCTTCTGCTATGGCCATGCCATATATATATTGCTTGAGAACGACTGTGGATGGATACATGTCTGGAAAACTAGTCCTAAAGGAAGGCAAGGTGTTCTTGATGTTGATGGTTTCTGCTTCCTATCTTCCTTCCATTTCTTTTCCATGGGAAGACTTGCAGGACATGACTGCCCAAGCAAGTGACTGTAAGCAAGATACGGTGTGGATACAGTGAATCAGTTAATGTATAGTAATTGCACAACTACATAGTCCTGGTAAATACAGAAGTGATTAATTGCCTTCCTCTTGTAGAATAAACTGCCCTTACGCATTTATAAACTTGAACGTGAGCCATGAAAAGCCACTGCTACAATGACTTAATCTTACGAATTTTAACTATTAAAAAGCCTTTTTCCAAGGAAGGCTGCCATGACAATTACTTTCTTATCTGATCTTGGGGTTTTAGATTCTTTTAGTTCTGGTGAATAAAATAATTCTTTTACTAGAATGGCAAAAACAATAAAGAGATTCTCTTCCAAGTCTGAATTAATCTGAAAGCTGTATACAAATAATTTGGGATCTGCATACAATGATGGGAATGAAATCTAGCAAGAGCTCTTAGGATGAAGTTTTGCAATCAGGTGTCCTTGTTCCAAGCAGGTAGAGGATATGGATTGGCTCACTCCACATGGAAGCATCTGCCATGGTGCTCGAGTGTTACTGTTCAGTGACTGTGTGGTGATACGTAGCTTTGCAGAGAGTGTTTAATCAGAGCTTTACTGTAAGTGACCCAGGAGTGCTTTCCAGAGGGTGCTGCACCATCCTTGCTCTCAGTAGTCAGTGAAACAGTGGGACACCCAGCACAGCAGGAACTGACCTCTGGACAATGCTAGTTCTGTGCCATGTAGCTGTTTGGAGTTCTGCTCACTTCTTTGAATACTGTCGACCACATTAATAATCATCTGATGCTTTGTCTAGGTGTGATGACTACTTCTATATCAAGCACCGTGGTGAGCGGAGAGGGATTGGAGGCATATTCTTTGACGATTTGGACTCTCCCTCCAAGGAGGAAGTATTCCAGTTTGTGAAGAGTTGTGCCAAAGCTGTTGTGCCTTGTTACATTCCCATTGTGAAAAAGCACCGCCATGACTCCTTCACACCAGAGGAAAAGCTATGGCAGCAGCTTCGGAGAGGACGGTGAGTACTGAAGGAGCTGAAGAATACACAGGAGGTGGATTATGCTGGCAAGAAAAAACTGAGCTAGTTCTTTGTGGTTACAGTTTTATGTCTTGTTGTGTTGTGGGCTAAAAAAGCTCAGAGAATTCTAACGTTTTTGTGCACAGAAATAATTTTGAAATCCAATGCTAGATTGTCAAAGAAGGTAGTAGCACACTTACCTGTATTTCCCACTTTCTCATGTTACAGTACAAGCAACACAAACAAAATCCCAGTTTCTCTCCAACTCCTTCAAGAACTGAGAGAAGCTGCTGCCGTGCAACAGTCAAAGGAGTATGAGTGTGCTTGGTGTCCTGAATCCTGCCCTCTCCTGCAGCCCAGTGATATGGGATCTAGGACTAGCCTGTCACATGAGGAACCTAAGTGTGAGGGAACTGTGCTTCCTATTTAGTAATGAAACAAGCCCCCAGAAAGTCAGGAAATAACTACTCAAGTACTTTCAGCTTCTTACATACATATTTATTCCATCTGATCTTGGTACTGACATGAGGACTCCTGTAAAGGAATAAAGATACAGAGGGTTAGATTTTTTATTGTGGCATGGTCCAAAATTGCTGTGACTTAAAAGACTTTGGAGGATGCTTGTTATTGTGACCAACTGTTAATGTTCCAAAAGCTTAAGTACACTGGTCAATAGAGTTGTAGTCTGTTCTGTGTCCTGTGATTGTGTAAGCACATGGAGAAGTGAGAATACACAGGCTTTGTGCAGAACTAGGGTGTTTAGTTTCTGCCTCTTCTGCAGAGAAATCTGTGAGACTAACATGGACAGAGTATAAGCATTCTAGTTTACATCACTGGCCTGCAGCCATTAGTCAGGTAAACAAATGTCCTTAATTTGGTGGGACTGTTCCTGGGAACATGGGGCTTCCAGGATCCAGTCTGTGGATGTGATTTAGCAAACCTACTAAGTTTATAAGGGGGAACAGCTTCTTTAAGCCTCAGCCAGAACCAGCTCTTGAGGCCTGCTTATTTCCTTGGGTCTGTTTGCAGGGTATTTGGCTAGGTAAAGCTTTCTCTTTTTGCAGATAGGTAAGAACTCTTCCCTTCCTGTATCGCTGTTAAGTACTAACACCTCTGTACTGGCTGTTAAGATAACCCCTGATGAATTGTCACTGCTCTGTTCCTATGCTGGGGCAGAAAATGGTGTATTTTAGCTCTTACAACTCACAGACAGCACTCTGAAGCTGTTGGACTTCTGCTGCTTTCCAGATCTCCCCAAGAAACAAAATATTGTTCCAACCTTGCTGCTTATGTGCCCCTCAGCATGGAGGATTGCACACCAGAATCTTTCCTCCGTCACTTTCAGATTCCTTTAGCGCCCGTCTTTATGTCTGACACCACCACACAAAAGAGCATAACCAAGGTAAACATGGTGTGGAGCTTGCCAGCAGGGTTGACACCTGGGAAAAGCATTGTACAGTATAGCAGCCTGCAGAATGCTCTCCTTTGAAGAGTTTGTCTGCTCCATTCTGTTAGCCAAGGTCACCACTCCCTATGCTTTGTGGAGTGGCAAGGTGATACCTGCATTCCTGTGCAGAAGATGCTAAAGAACATGTCGCCCCAAAACAGGGTTCATTCTGACACCCAGCGCAGCAGAAAGACAGGCTGGTTTTGTTTGCTGTCTGCTAGTTGAAGAAGGCACAACCAACTTCTGCTAATAAACTTGTTTTTTTCTGTTGCATCTCTTCACTCCCCATAGGTATGTAGAGTTCAACTTGGTTTATGACAGAGGTACAAAGTTTGGCCTCCTGACACCAGGATCAAGAATTGAAAGCATTCTTATGTCTCTCCCACTGACTGCAAGGTAAGGGCGTAGCTATGTGGGGTTGCAGGTAGGCACTGTTATTACTGAAATACTTCCTAGGATAAATCAAAGGTCAGTCCTGGTGCCAAGTCACTTGACAGTGGCTTAGTTCATGCCTGATATAAGAACTGGCCAAATGCATGGAGATGCTTCTCTGGTCTCCTACACTCACCTAGTTGCCCATAGTGTGTGGCCTAGGTATTTTCTGACAAAAAAAGGGGTGGTTTTTGTCCTTAGTACCTCTTGATAGATGTTTCTTTCCTTGCTCCATGGAGTTTTGTTTAGTGGCTCTTTGAAATTGTGTGATCTTCTGGCAGTCCTGACAAAAGTGTGACAAGGGGCTTCACAGTTTAACTGTGTTGTATGAAAAAGTGCCTTTTTGTTTTCTATTTGCACCTGATGACTTCATTTGACTTTTCACTGAGTAAGATGATTTTCTTGCTGTTCCATTTCTCCTTAACAGTTCGTAGTTTACAGGCTTGGTTTTTTTGTTGTCAGTTTTCCAGGCTGACAAGTCCTGCTCTTTTTAGGCTTTGTACAGTCACTGGTCCATACTTTTGATCACATTTGCCACTTTCTCTAGGCTTAAGTTTTCTGTGCCCTTTCTGAACTGGGGATCAGGAACAGACAGCTTAAGATACAGATGTGTATCCAAGATCATGCAGTGGCATAATGATGCTTTAATTCATTATTCCTTTCATAATCCTTATATTCTGTTTGCTGGTTTTGACTGCTGCTCAGCATTAAGCTGCCTTTTTCATAGAATGTTCCAATCCCGTGATCTTTTCCAGGCAATAAAATTTAACTCAAATTTAACTCAATCTGTATGCAACTTTTTCTGTGTCAATCACATCAATCAACAGTGAATTTCACCTGCCATTTTATTGCTCAGTTGCTTGGCTCAATACTAACTGTTTTCAACTGGTTATTTTTGTTTTAACCCTCTTGCAGTATCAGCAAATTCAGTCATTTACTGGTTACCCCCATTGTCAGGTTGCTTTTAGGTAACGCTGAGTAGCACAGACCCTATCATGTATTCCATAAAGTTCACTACTGACCTCCCTCTGCTAGGAAAACTGACCATTGCCTGCTACCCCTTAACCACATGGGCAGTCCTGTTCTCACCATACACCTCCATCCCACTGCCAACACTATATGAGTACCTGACCTGGTGGTGTAGCACGCTCCTATCTTCTGGTTTAATTTCTGGGTTGATCTGGTCTTACTTGTTTTCATCAGTGTAAATAGCTTGCTTCCCAGCATGAATGGGTCCTTCTTGGGGAAAAAATGGAAAGAGGATATACCCATCTCTCTAACTGCTGACACTTTCTCTGTCAGGCCTCTTTCAATTGCCTTTTCAATAAAAAAGTGATCTTTCATCACCTGTGTTTTTAAAACCAAGATTCAACAAGGACTTGTAGGGCTTCCAGTCCAGATTCTGGAAAAGCTAAGTCTTGTGTCCTCACTGTCAAAACTCTATGAATTCCTTTTTTGCTCATCTTCCTTGTAATATTAGTGTGTCACAACTGACTGCTGAAAGATTTTTGCAAATCAACCTGCATGCATTTGGGGGCAGGTGGGCAGTGCTCTTTTGTTTTTCTTTGTTCTTCCAGCTTTTTCAGAGGTTGGTAAAAAGACAAAGCTAACATTTCTCCTGTGAACCCCAGTGTTGTTATTGTTACTTGTTTTTTACTTAACTTATTATTTGTAGCCATATTTGTCTCCTGAGCTGAGTATCAACTGTGTATGCAGCTTTGCATCCCCAGAAAAGGCAACTTAAGTCCAAGCACCGCCTGGTGCAGGAGAGGTGTCAGCCAGCTGGGCATTTTGAGTTTCCCCTCTCCCTGCAGGTGGGAATACATGCACACCCCGCCAGAGAGCTCCAAAGAAGCAGAAATCCTGGAGGTTCTGCGAAATCCCAAAGACTGGGTGCACTGACACAGATCGTGAAGAAGGTGGATTGCTGCTGACACTGAACCAGAACAGGAATGCCTGCAAACCAGCTCGTTCAAACTGTTGTTGCATGGCGTTTCACTGTGTCTGTTTATACTATTGCCTGGTGCCTTAATTATGCAGTAGACTTGTAATTTGCAAATATGTGAACTCATTCTTTTAGATTGATGGGCTAATATTGTCACCCCGTGTTGCTGTTGCCTTGTGAGGAGCTGGTGGTGGCGGTGGCCTCACAGGACTACTGTGCGTGTTTTAGACTTTCTCAACCCGTGTGTTTGACTGCAAAAAACTACTGTTAAGTGTTCTCCCAGTGAAATGAAAGTACTATCTGTGCCTAATAGCACTGCACTACTTACCCTTAGAAAATGTCTGGATGCTTAAAAACATTTTTGTAAAGAATAAAGGGAATATTTGATATGATTTTAAACCTTAAACTCTGCTTTTGGGAAGTCGTGGCAAAGGTGGTACTTAATCACCAGTTATTTTGATGCCGTGCATACTGATTTTAGAGGGGGGGAATGTAGGATATGCTGCAGTGGCATAACTAGGCTGGTCAGTGTCTGGGGGAATCGGGGTTGGGGTCCCAGTGTTACCTGTTGAGAGGGGAAGGCGGGCTGTCTATTTGAGAAGAAAATCTTTCAGCGTTGAGCATCTCAGCTGCGATCACAAGGTAACACCGCTGCCTCGGGCCAGCTCCGTTACCACGGAGGTTGGGGATGGACCAAGAAGCTGTGTCGTGTTGCCCCGACGGTCTCCAAATGGCACTTTCTGCTGTTTTCCAGCTGCTGGACTGATAGTCCTTCCGACTGCCGGCACAAACGTCGAGGACCGTGTGAGGAAAACCGAGTGAGGCGCGGGTCCGGTGTCCCCGCTCGAGAAAAAGGAATCTTCTCCACCTCCCCGTCGGGGAATCGAACCCCGGTCTCCCGCGTGACAGGCGGGGATACTAACCACTATACTAACGAGGAGCGGGATGGAAGGGTTCCTCCTTCCCGGCCCCACGAGGTGCCACCTGCCCTGCTGCGGTCCCGGGGCTGTGAATGGCCGCTGTCCCCGCTCCCGGATCGCTGACCCCGCCGCAGCCAGGCTTCCCGTCGCGGGGCGCCGCGTCCACCTCCCTGCCACTGAAATAAAGTGTCAGTAAAACAAAATGTCAATAAAATAAAATTACAAAATATCCCGCCCCAGCAGCGACTGTCTCGCTTCCCAGGGACAAAAGGGAATGGCCCGTACGGGGATCGAACCCGCGACCTTGGCGTTATTAGCACCACGCTCTAACCAACTGAGCTAACCGGCCGCTCTCTGTGTCGTTTCAGTGAGCCGGGCTGAGCCGCTCCCACGGACACCGCACCTCCGGCATTACCGGGATCGCTCCAGCTCGTCCCCGGGGGCCGTGCCGGAGCGGCACGGGCACTGACCGGGGCGGCGCTGCTAAAAAACCGGAGACTTAAAAACCTTTCGTTTTAATCTACCCTCTCCCTCCTCCAGTGCGTGGGTGGGGATGACCAGTCGGCTCGGACACGAACAGCCCGCCGAGGGGCAAGCCCCACTGAAAACACCCACCAAAAAGACCCGCTTCCCTCCCCCCCTCCCTGCCACGCCGCGGGCGCGGGTCCGGCGTGGGGGGATGAAGCAGGAGCTGTCCCGGAGATAAAAAATAACAGCACCTCCCCGTCGGGGAATCGAACCCCGGTCTCCCGCGTGACAGGCGGGGATACTCACCACTATACTAACGAG
>JAWWTY010000001.1:21372456-21529509 GCA_035222235.1 Margarornis squamiger
CCCAGGAAAGGCTGAAAGCCTTTCCTGGGGAGAGTTTAATACAAATAGAAAAAGTAATTACTGCCCATGGCAATATCGAGTACACCCAGCACTTACCCTGCATTGAGACTATAGTTACATTCAGCCAAAGGCAGAGGCACAGTGTGAAGGGATAAGGTGTACGAGAACTCGATTTAAACTGCCTTTAGTAATACACCTTAAAGAGAGAAACCTGCCAGGATAACAGTAGCTCCAAGGAGAGAGGAGCTTAGACCAGAGCATAGACAAATGGACACATTTTCTGATATGCTTTTCAGAAAACCAGCACAGTGAGGCAAATAAGCAGCACGCTTTGTTCCCAACTGAAATCATGGTTAAATTGCCCGAGTTGCACAGAGTAGCTTGGTTCTGAGAGCCACTCGAGGTACTGCCACCGTGGTTAAATATATGGGCAGATGCACACAAAAAAATATTCATTACTATGTATTGACGCAATAAATTGGAATAATCCACAGCTTCACTTGCACATCATGTCAAGGCAGATAAGAGAAATGGCTAACACAGCCATATCATACTTCACCAGGGCACTGCAAATAGATCTCTCCTTCACTCAAAAGGCTACCAAATACCATTACCTTATTCCATGGGGAATGACCATACAGGAACCAAGACCTAGTTTCGTATCAGCATTCTAACTTGTTATGCTCTACCAGTTAGCACGAAACTTGTCAAATGCCCTTGTTTGGTATGGAACTTGTGCAAGCCATGACAAACCCCCGAGAAACAGTGTAATCAACAGAAAACTAGAATGTGCAGTGGATATGGCCAGGGATGCAAAAAAGGGAGATGGAAGCAGACAAGATGCACTACCAATTAAAAACCTATTTGCCTAGAAACTTCACTCACCTGCACATACCACTTCTGACAGGAGAGAATACAAACCATTAGCAAAGGACTTGCAACTCACCTGCTATTAAAAAAATGGCACCATCTGCTAAGCTAGAATAGTCTATACATTGAAAGGCTTGCATCAAGGAAACCTTAGTCTATTAAATACTCAGAAATAAAAAAATCCCACAACAATCAGGAACTCAGGTTCTGTTACATACGAACATAACAGAAATCTACTTCCCAGCTTCAATACTTGGAGCAGGGTAGAAAAATGGTTCTTCAATTAGGTATAAGAAGTCCTCCTAAAGAACAAAAGAGAAAGTGAAGTGTTCCTCTAAGTCCTGTCTTAATTTTATTACTTACAGATTCTAAATAGTCTCCTTACAGCACTGTGCTCAAATTAATTTTTCTTTGCTTTCTTCACACCCACCCAACCTCATCAATCAACTTCTGAGCTTTCCTACCTCATGTTTGTCTCTCTTGTTCTTGTTTCACTTATGCCTGTCCATCTCCTGTGCTGAAAAGGAGTTTTCTAACTAGAAAGCATAGAGAGAAAAACAAGAAACAAGCACATTTTTGTTTCAAATGTTAACTTAAAAGTGTTTCAAAACAATAGCTTAACTAATAACTTTATTAACTTTTGGATACATGATCTAATTTCAGTATTGAAACAAATTCTTGAAGTTGATAACTTCCTAGCGGAACAGTTAAAAAATGTAGTTATTTGTTTAAAATGAATGACCACCTCAAAACAGAAGTCTTTTCTTGAAGTCTGCATGGTTACTTGAAGGTATAAATTACTTTCTGTTGGGTATTGCAGAAGATAATTAGATGCCAAAGATCATTTTGAGGTCAGCCAGAGTGAGTTTAGTGAGGGCCTCTCCTTTGCCTGACAGAACCTGCTGGGCAAGACCTTTCTTCCTCCTCTGGAGTTGCAGGATCTTTTCTTCTATTGTTCCTTCACAGACAAACCTAAAAAAAAAAGGACAAAACAAAGCCACATCATCTCAAGTGCTAGGAAGAAGTGTCAGCATTATGTAAGAACTTCCCCAACAGATTTCAAAAGACTCAACTCACTTCAAAACTAATAATTAGCCTATTATGTGACTTAAAAAATATACCTCTGAACACAAACCAGCGGTCCTCATATTCAAATACAAGTCTGATGCACTTAAGGCCTCAGATTTGGTCATCTGAAGCAACAGTAAATCTGTGACAAAATCCTGTAATGACTGATTGATAACTGATGGCTCTCATTATACCAAAAGCATTGTATCCAACATAGCATTTTAGAGTCCAGTGCCTTTGAATGTGCTGTGCATTTACAGTAACTGTTAGCCTTTTAGTTCTTAGTTACAGATGCTTTTTCTAAAAGTCACCTTTGCCACTAAATAGAAGTGTTCTATTTCATTTTATTAGTGATACTAGAAAGGTCCAGGCTTAGGGAGCATGGTGAAAAATCTCCACTGAATTAAAAAAAAAAAAAAAGAAATGGTTCGGTGCCTAAATTATTCTCAGGAACGAACAGGACATTCCCGCTAAACCCCAGGCTGAAAAACAAGAAATCCCTGCTAGTTATCAGGACAGCAACATGTTGGCAAGTGCCACATAAAAACGTTTTCATACCTCAGTGCCCAGACCTCAATCCCACTGTCAGACCTTGTGTCTAGCTTAAAGTAGAGAAACCAACACCTTGTCTCACTGGCTCAAGCCAGACACTACATGAGCAGCAGCTGCCTCATTTACTGCTAAGTAAAATCCTGACCT
Source organism: Margarornis squamiger (assembly GCA_035222235.1). NCBI lineage: Eukaryota > Metazoa > Chordata > Aves > Passeriformes > Furnariidae > Margarornis > Margarornis squamiger. The sequence goes on from JAWWTY010000001.1 coordinate 21,375,094, forward strand.
GTGTATTACAACATCCTTCTGCTGCCCCACTCGGTATATACGGTCACATGCCTGGTCCTCAAGAGCAGGATTCCTGAAAGGTAAACAAATATAAATAAGTAAAATAGATGCCTCATTTCCCTTCCTGTTTTCACCTCTGTAGAGCTAAAACTGCTCCCAGGTTACCTTAGGTTTAGAAGCTTGATGGCCAGTATTCACCCTGGCTGTAATTCCCTTTGTCCTGGGTAGAGGGATGCTACAACTCCACACAAAGCCAGCTGCATGACTTAGACCACTGGTCCATGTAGCCCCATATTTCTGGCCAACAGTTAGTACTCAGAGAAAGCCCAGTAGCTGGTGAGGACAGAGAGTGAAGCAGAAAGGCAAACCCCATGGAAAGAGGCCATCACTCAAGAATACTGATGTTAAGAAATGGTTCCATTTGACAATATTACAGGGAATACTTGTTGGTGTAATTTCCATATTGTAGAAACATCTCCTTAATGCTGCTACTCAGCAGCTGGTTTTGTACTGAGGCACGTTAGTTTGCTTTGTAAGTTCCCGTGAGCAACATTTAGTTTTAAAAAACCCTGTGATTCTGATTTTGATGAGAGACAAATACCAGGAGCTCACACACAGTCTTTTCACAGAAAAACATGTAAAACTCAAAGGTACTTTAGCTATGCCCAATTACTGACTTATACCCAACACAATTGATTTGTTTCAAGACAAATTGTCCATAGGTGCTACTGTACCATTTTCATTACTGTTGGAAATTAAGCCAGGGATTGCCAAGTCTCCAGTAGCCTTTGGTGATACTGAGCCGCATACTTGCTTCTTTGGATTGCTGTTATACTCCTCTATTTTCTTACCCCCACAGAACTGCATGTCATGGCAATGAGTACTGGATTGACAGTTCAGTGCCTTGGATGAAGGCTGTAGTAAAAATACTTTTGCACAACTAATCACTAGCCCTTAACTCTAAGCTTAACACTTCCCTCCTAACCCATTTGTACCAGACATCACAATACATGCAGTGAGAAAGTAAGCAGCATGCCCAACATACACTCTCAGAGATGGAACTTTTATTTCTCTTTACCAGTGCATGTCAAGGAGAAAGAGATGGTTTCCTCCAGTCAAGTTCAGGCCAACACCTCCAGCCAGCAATGAGACCAACATTACCTTCAAAGGCCAAAAGAAAGTTAAGGAACCCATTTCCAAAAAATGAATGCTTCATATACTACACTTATTAATCTGAAATAATATGTTTATCATATTTATATTACATGTGTATATTTATTTTATATGCTTGTGAGCTTGCCAGATATTGATGAGATACAAAAGCCTGGACTCAGAAGCTATAGCTCAGAGAGGCCAGCCCAGCATTCCATAGGATACATTTTTACAGGCTGTATGAAGCACTGAAAGGTTCACACTCTGCGTGTCCCACTGAAATGACCAGCTTCCCTGATGACAGCCTGATGCCAGCAATGGGACTGACCAGCACCAGTTCAGAACAATAACAATTATTTAAACACAGGCAGCTGGCCTGAATAGGCCTGCTACTTCTTTCACTTTGCTTTCACATGACCTAGTATTTAGGAAAAGATGAGCAGCTGGGAAGAAACCAGCCTATAGCATATAGTCAGCTCAAAGAACATTTCTTGTACGTGCAGGAAGTGAACTCAAGTAAGGACAGAGACACTTGCTATATGTATTTATTACTCAATTTCACAGTACAGTATTTTAAACCCCTGATCTTTTTTAAGGGGTCAGCTATGCACATAGCTGACAGAATCTTGCTTTGTTCAAGTTCAAAGCTAGAAGGATAAACAGTTATCTTGTAGATAGCAGCTTGTTCAAGAAATCCAGCAAAGAAAACAAGTTAATGCACCACATTCTCCCTTTCCAGTCAAAGATCCATGCTCAGGGGAGACAGCCTGTCCTGCCTCAATCATGCCAGAGTTAGCATCCAGTTGAAAATGTCATCACTATGAAAAATTAATTTGGATTCAGGTATCTTCAGTCCCCTGGCAAGCTTCCTTCCGTTGGCCAAAATTTTAGACTAGAAACTATTTAAAAGAGCCAACACACTATAGTTCTTTGGTATTTAAACCATGCACACACACCCCTCTTTCCCCCAAACCCCAACAACTCAAAAGTGAAAGAAGTCACAAGGTCACCTTATTTTGGATGTGTGCAAAACTATGACATCTTGACCCAATCCCTATCTTCCTATCTTTATTCCAGAGTGAGATACACTCTTGCTATTTCAGTCTCCTCACAGATTTGGCTATCATCCTCTCTTCTCAAAAATAATAGTCTGGTAAGTCTGGTAAAAAAATATCTGATGTGTTGAAAACCAGCAATAAAGTCTTACAGGTTCCTTGGCAAGCAGGTGATATACAGAAAGAAACATCTTCTGATGCAGAAGCATGAGCTGGAAACAACCAGTCTGCTCTAAGCGGAGCTAACTGGCCCCACATCTTCCACATGACTCTGGCAAAAGCATCTTTAAACACACACAAGATTTAGACAACCTCTGAACTAGCTTTGAAGCTTGATGATCTTAGTACAGAAGGTGGACATCAAAAGGAGCTTTGTAGCTCCTTCCCATCATAAGATGTACATTTGCTTTTACAGCTACCCCTTTCCCTGCTGATTTTGGCACCTAGAGGTCCAAATGATAGTGGTGCCAGCAAATGAAATCACAAAGTCAGCTACTGCAGTCGCTCACAGCAGCGCTAGAGACTGTTTCCCTGCCCTAATTGCATACCTGAGGCCCTTTGGGATTGTTATTGAACTCTTCTACCACATCCATCCTCTGTTTAGGATTGACAGAGCCATCCACTGTTGCGTACTTCAGTCCCAGTCGCTGGAGGTGCACGGCCACAACTTTCAGCATACTCGTCCACTGAGAGACGACAACACTGGAGAGAGAGCAGGGATCTTACAACAACTTCTGTGTGTGCTGTAACAGGTTGCTTACCGCAGTCTCACCCAGGAGACAACAATTCAGGCAGTCTGCCCCACTGCAAACAGGGGCCAAGCCCCTTCCCAATTCAGAAATAAACTCACCGTTAATTGTAGTGGTAGAACCTGCTGTAAAAGGCTAATACCAAATAAACTTCAGATAAATTAAGTCTGTAACTTTTACCTCCATTTTTGGATTTTACATTTCCACCTACCAATCACAATTCTGAGTCACAATGCTGACCTTTTTTTGCAAAACACAAAAATCAATAGCAACGCCAAACCTGAATTCCCCTGAGCCTCTCACTCACCAATTTCTTGGATTAAACAGTTTGCAAGGCAATAATTTGTTCAACAGTTTATTGGAAGGCAACAAAAGCAATGCTGGTGTTCCCATTCTTATGATGGGAATGCTTTTTGGAAAAAAGTTTTCTACATATGGTGCAACTCTGGAGTTGCCCAACAGGATTTCCCCTTCCAACCCAGCCCCAACATAACAGGTGTCACCACTTTGCAGCCACACACCTGTCAGTTTATTCTACACAAAAACAAGCAGAAAGGCCTGTAATGCTCCAGTCTGCTGCACAGCAAAGACAGGGAGAACCTGCACAGTGAGAGTATCTCCTTCAGGTCCTCTATCATTGCATTCCTTTATGACAAACAGGTTCAGTTTTAACCTCTACTTTATTCCCCCACTTTTTTTGGGTTGTGGTGTGGGTTGCAGAGCCAAGAACAAATATTTGTCAGCACAACCAAATAATTCCCAGTTCTGGTTTTGGAGAAGAGTCCTCATGGGCCTCAAGGCCAGAAATTTCTTACATGTTCCTTTTTGTTTACACTTACCTACATCTTAAACTCCCTTATTTTGTCTAACGTATTTTTTTCTCAAAATCTGTGTTCAACTATTGCAGTACTGCCATCATTTTACCACCCCAGGAGTTTTGTATTCAGTTATTTAAAACAATTTCTGCTGCTGTCAAGAAACATGCTTCTCTCAATCACCATGACTAAAGAAAAGGACATGTTTACTAACCTTTTCTGAGGCTCTGAGTCACTCTGAATAGTTTTCAGTTCAGCCAAGAGGTGAGCTATCTGCAGGAAAAAGGAAAAAAGGTTAGTCTGCTTGATCTCATAGTCCAGCTCGTGATTGGCTATTCTTCATTAAAACAGAAAGTGATCAAATGGCTTTTGAACTGAAATTTCTTCTGTGCTTAGACTTGGAAGATATTTTAATAGTCATTGGTAATACTCCCACCACAGAAAACAGGGTCAGGAAACCAAATCATATAAACGTGTCTTATAGATTCCAACCTTCCTGTGAGAAGTCAAGTTATTGCCACCTCTCCTCTTGCTGCCATCCAATTTTTTCCAGCTTTTCACAAGCACCACAGTCTCACATGCAAGCTTTGCTGAATTTCTGTAAATCCAGTATTCAAGATTTTCACTGACAGTTTTTCATTAGTCAGATTCTCACAGCTTTACTAGAACCAGCGCTCAACACCTGAAAAGTTAGAGCCTTCCCAGAAGGGCTTCAGCAGGCTATCAATCTACACATCTGATTTCATCTAAATTAAGAACTTAGCCTGATCTGCAATTACCAAGGTGTGACAATTCATGAACAATTTAAAAGGCAAAGTGCTGAAATCCAAGCTTCTCAAGGAAGGTAAGAAAGCCACAACCAAAATACCTTGGAGCTTTCCCTGTGGATTTCAAAGATATCTGCTTTAAAAGCTGTGCCATTGAGGTAGACTGTTGATGTGGAATCAGGAGTCTGGAGCTCAGAGAGTGTCAAAGCACCAAGTTGTTCCTCAATGGAGAGGGCAAGGCCTTCACTGTTCAAGTTAACTTGATCCAGAGCCTGTGGGAAAGAAAGCAATATAATAAGGGATCACAGTCAAGGCTGAGATCAAACTCAGTACTGATTCAGAACCTGCACAATGTCTGCTGAGGACAGTGAGTTTGAAGGATGCTATGCCATATGAAGATTGAACGACTGAGAAACAGCACTGGGTCGGACCAACAGTCCCTTTGGGCCCTTATTCTGCCTCAAGTAGGGGCAATGTAAGGAAAGCATGTGAGCTTAGCCACTTTCTGTGGTCCAGTCTCCTCAGACTTCCTCTCCTATGGCATTTAACAACTGCAGGATTAGAGGTGTTAGAACATAAATTCCTGCCTGTGCCCTTAATAGCTGAATTTATTCTACTGCTGCTTTATATGACAGAGCCAAAAACTTATGAAAGATTAATTTCCTTCATGCAAGGCAACTTCAGTCAAAGCACTTACAGAGCTCTCCAACACACAAGCCCTTGAAGCAGGCTACACTTGTGTACTTTTCAAGGCTAGATTAAGACAAAGACTTCTTTCACATTAAAATTGTTTGTTTCTTGAAATGTAAATAAAAGTATTTCCAGAGACACAGCTGCCCACATAAGTCCTGCAGGGGAACTCTTCAATAGAAAGTAAGCTCATCTAAAACATCGTGGTCTTTAAAACAGAGTCCTAGAAATGGCTCAGTGTGTAGACTCCTAGCTAAGAGATGCAAGGGTGTTTGCTTCAGAAACACTTAAAAATCCCCACAAAAGACCTCACACCACTACAATACAATGCAATTACCATTTTCAGTAAGGAGAGATGGCAGCAGCACTGACGGAGCCTCAAGAGCACGGACAAGACGTGGGCAGTACTTGAGACCTGGGAGGCACTTTGTGAGCCTGCTAAAAATTCCTTTTGACTGACTCCAAACTCTTGTGCAACTGCCGAGGAAGAAAAACAAAACACGAAGAGCTCTTGGAGTCATTTCCAAGCACTGCCCAGCCACCTCCAGGAAGAGATTCATCAATAAGAGACAAGAATCAATGGGTAAGCAAATACCAAAAAAAAAAAAAAAAAGACAAGATAAGTCAGAGTACCTTATAATACTGACATAGATTCTCTGAGCAGTTTGACCTTTATTTCAGAAGGAAATTTTAGACCCCAACAAGTTAACTGATTTTCCCAGAGCCACAACAGTGAGAATATACTTTTGGAATACAATGGTAGGATTCTCTGTAACATCAGGGGAACATTATCTAAAGAATTCCTAAAGTCCTGACCCCATGGGGCCATGTCTGTTCCCCCTTGTTAGCTGTACACTTAAGAGCCACTTCTGCAAATGTTTTCAGGAGAGGGTGTGCTCAAACCTTTCTCAAATGGGTTACCACCAGCATACTCTCTGCCTTCATTTTTCTGCTCTTGTCTCTTCAGGTAGGATTGTAGTACTGACCTGGAAAAAAAGACAAAGACACTGGGATTTACAGCAGGAACAAAGGAAAGAGGGCCCTTAAGCTTAACACACAAGCTGATGATGCATTAAGGTAAGGAAGGTTTCATTAATTATTCAGTCACAAACCCCTTCCCAGTTTTGTTTAACTTGAATATGATTAAAACCAAGATCCATTTTGAAAATCTGAAGAGGAAGCAAGTCTGCTTATTGGAATACCTCAAGTGTAGGACACCTTTAAGTGTGTATTTAAAAGGAATGAAAACTCTTTACATTGACACTATTGAAAGAGACCCTGAGAGAATACAAAGTGATGCTGCTGGCTTGCATTACAGCCATCTGGAGAGGCCAGTATAATGTCTGACTGCACAAGTATCACAGAGCAAAGATGACAGTTCTCTCCTTTACAGGTGCTGGCACATCATCATTTGAGAACTACTGTTGCAATTTCAAGTGTTTGGTGCCTTGAAATCAATGAGATTAAGTGTAAGGCTAGAATACAAAGCTCATACGAGGCATGAACATATGGGTGAAAAGAAATTAATCAGTTTTGCCTACTACCAGAATAAACAATGGATTCTCAAACACACATGACAGACAAGTCAGAAAGCGAAAAAATTAACAGAAGTTTGTCCAAAACCTCTCCTCACCTGAAGTGAATTTCTCTTCTTGATTTTCATACCAGTAAGAAACAAACCCACAAAACACAGTGTCTACCCACATTCATACCTGGATCTTGCAAAGAGCACATTGTACACAGATTGCTCCTCTGCTGAAAGTTTTAACTGATGCAACTGCGTGCTACGCTGGGGTAGAGACACCTGAAGTAAAAATTCACAGGATCAAATGTATATAGTACAAAAATCTTATAGAACATCACAAACATCAGCAATCAAAGATCTAACACAGTATTCTAAGTCTCAGAAGATAGCTGTTTATTCTTTAAAGGTATGTGTATTAATGCAACTATGACACAACACAGATATTCCCAGAACTCCAAGTACCCTGGTTAACACTCAAGAAAACAATCTGTATTCCAACTTATCCAAGAACAAGAGGCACGAGCTACCAAGTATGAACTGCTCCATAACTACAGTGGAGGGATTTATTCTTGCATTGTTGAAGTAGCTTCTCACTTCCCCATTTAGAATTAGACAGTACTCCAAAACTACACCTTTTAAAAGCTTACAGTTGACCTCAGTTTAACAGACTATTTATAAAGAGTAGTGCAGAAAGCCAGTGCTCCAGCACACACCAGGTCCACTTGACACAAAGCAGCTCTGATTCTCAGAGATCTAGGCTAGTTCAACAAGCTAGGCTAACTTTCCACTAAGTGGCCATCTACTTGCAATTACCTGGCATATTCTTGTCTGCATGTGATTTATAATTAAAAGGTTTAACTATTCTGTATAATTCTGCTTTCTGGATAAGCAATTAAAGCATCCCACAGGCATTTGCTTCTCTTGCTCAAGAGATTGCAGTAGACAGGAAAACCCAATCATTAACAAATTTATGCATGTAAATAAGCAGACACGACTGCTGCAAGGAAAACAATGGAATGATGGTATAGTTGTGGAGGGTGAAGTTCATACCAAGGGCTTGCCAGCCGAATCCAGCTGATCCTTAGTTCTCTGCAGTAAGAGGCTCCTGGTTAAGAGGCTTAGCCTCTCTGCTCCCTTCCTTGTGTTGTTGTCTACCTGGTACTTCCACACTTTGTATTCATCAAACGGAGAGCAACGTAGAAACCTATGACAGAAAGGAAAGAGACTTCATATTAAGGGAAGAATTCTTCAGTTACTCTTGAGTGACCACAACCAAATTCCTTGCTATCCAAAACAAACCACTTCCAAATGCTGTTACTGCCTCACCAAGGAGCAGTAAAACACTTCCAGTATAATGGTGGTGAAAACTTTTTTGCTGAAAAGTCTTACCACCACTAACACTGTAAGCACCTCTTTCTGATTCCGTACCCATCACTTCCTCTTAGCCCATTATGTCTCAAGCATCACCAGCAAATGAAGGACATCAAGATGCAGAGGCACTTGCCAAAAAGCATATTCATTTATTTCCAAATACCAAACTTCTTACTAGAAAATTAATTTCAATTATACAAAATCAATTCCAAATGCAAGTTCTTCTCCAAGACCAAATGCAATCTTTTCCCCTGTGAAGTAAGGATAACATGCAGCTACCCCCGAAATGCCAGGCAGTGGAAGGACTTCAGGAAAATTTATTCCAAAGTCAAGAACACTAGACTTACACGGAAAAAAAGCTATCAGGGCTACAAAAAGCACTGGGCCTGAGAAAGATATGCTTTCTGATCTCTTCAAGGCTTTTATCTTTGCTGGCCTCTCCCCAGACCTTCCCCAAAGTGGAAGCCTGTAATACCTGTGTGAGTTTAGCTCTCCTCATACCAGAGAGAGACAATGTAAGCTTCCTCTGGAATGCAAGAGGAGAAAACATCCAAATTATCTTTGAGAAAGGTGCTTTTTCTTAAGCAGGAAAGTGTTTCTAAGCAAAACAAGCTCTAATCTCCTTGCCATAAGTCTTCTGGAAAGGCCACCTGCACTTACACCCTCCCTCAGCAAGGAGAATCACCTGTTTTTCATTTGTTCAGGGAAGACAAAGTTTTCATCTAGTCTTTCAATGCCCTTGCAGCACAACACTCTAAGAAGATCCTCATGGGCCGCCCTGGTAGCAACAAGGATTAACTCACAAAACTTCTGTTCATTAAAATTGGTGTTGTGAATATTCATGCTGGGTCTGAGGTCATTTCCCCTTTGTCCTCCCTGGAAGCGGAAAAGCTACATGCAACAGTAGACACATGGTCAGCCTCGCACAATGCCTCAGCCACAACCTTTGCAACCCAGTGCCTGAAATGTTAATATAACCAGTCTCACTACTCCACACATCTTAGAAACATCTCAAACTTAGAAACAACTCCAGCATTCCATCAAAGAAGAATTACTAGAATTGGATCCCTGTCCATGTGGTCACGTGCAGCCAAGCTCACCTCAGGAGAGAGTACATGTCCAGCAAGTTGTTCTGTATCGGTGTCCCAGTGACAGCCCACCTGGCACTGGCTCTCAGCTTACACACAGCTATGGAGGTTTGAGCCCTTGGGTTTTTAATACTGTGAGCTTCATCCAATATAAGTCGAGCCCAAGCCACCCTGAGCAGGGGGGAAGAGGGAGATGACCCACTCTGAAAGACAAAGCAGGCTATTTATAACCTAGAGCAATAACCTTGTAGGCTCTCCACAGAGCCACAAGCAAACACATTTTTCCAGAGAGAAGCCTTTTCCTGATGTTAGTCAGCAGTAATTTGTGTTTTTACTGTCAGGTAAGAAAAGGTCTAAAAAAAAATTATCTCTTTAAAGCTTCCATGACAGTTCATAAGCCAAAAATGATAACATATTTGCCTGTTCTTAATAAAAATGTCTAATATTTTGCTGTTTTTCTTGCTTTTATCATCACTTCTTGCATCCAAAGAGGCATTTCATATCAATAAATTTTTTCTAGGCTGAGACCAAGTACCACATACAATTATTCCGATCTCTCAGTAGTTTTATAGATGCCCCCAAGAAATTTCAGGAAATGCAAAGTCCTCTTTTCTTTAATGGGAGCTACATCTAGATCTGTACACAGAGGTAGGAAACAGCAACATCCACACCAAAAAGGGAATTCCTCTATGGTGTGTAGTCATTTCAGTCTGCAATCAGCAATCACTTTTATTATTTTCCACAGCCTACCAAACACAATGATGTGTCTTCAAGGCAGCACATAAACTGCCCCAGTCTCAGTTCAGACTGACCCAGAGCCCGGCCACAATAGGTTTCTGGTAGATTAAAGTGACATCAGTGCTTCAAGCAACAAAGAACATCAAAAGGGAGATTCTAGAGTTCCTTTGTCTCAAAGAAAGGAGTATGAGATTCATCATTGCATGACTTAAAATTACTTTTTAGAACATTTCCACCATATTCAATGTAGTGCATTCTCTGATTCTACAGAACAGATTTATTGTGAGTATTGTTATACACTGTCTTTCTACATTTCACAGCACTTTCTCTCATCACTTTATATTTTATTGTGGAAGCTCAACGGGGGCTTATGAAAAAAACAAATTCAAGTTGCTGCTCACTGTAGGTGAGCATATTAGGTCCTACTTGAAGCAATAATGGCTTTGCAACACCTCAGAACAAAACCTTAACACAATTCCCTACCAACAGTGTGGCTTCTCACCCCCACATCATAGTCCTCAGCAGGGACTTCACCTTCTTCTTTGCTTGTGGGAACCTCCTTGGAGAGAAGGCTGTAGGTTGTGACAACAACATCATATCCAGAAAGCCTTGACAAAGGGAAAGTAGTAATCAGGAGCAAGAACAAATGAGAAATTCATTTTGCAAGACAGACAAAATGCATGCAGAAGGATACACTTAAGAACAACACACTTCTACATGAGCTGAAATGCTGAGTTTTACAGAAAAATGAGCTTCATAGCAGTCAAACAGCAAGGATGCATTGTCCCCATTTTATAGTTACTGCAAGCAGACACAGCAAGCTCAAGATGACAGTAAAAGTCAGTGGTACAGAATGCACACCACATGGGATGAACACTGTTTAGAAATACTGCACTTAGAAATACTGCTCAGCGTGGCTTGAAGAGGTGTAGAAAATTTTCTGAGCTGATTAAAAAAAATCTCACAACCACAGAGCACAAGCATGGCAGAAAGTACCACTGATTATTTCTGTAAGCAAGAGATGTTTTAGAGAACATACATCCTTTTTTGTTATCAGAAGCAGCAACAGTCTCCACCAGAATCACTCAGAATGGGTACAGGCCATAAATGTTTTGCTATATGCACCCTGACAGCAGACATCAGTCTGATCTTTAAGATCCTCCACATTTCCATACTTCACTTTCTTCCATCATTCCACAGCCACTGAATTTCAACTTTGATAAACACAGTCTCATGCTACGTAGCATTTTGCTTTTGTTGGTCACACTTATGGTTTAGCACTTACACCTCTGCATGCTTATCTCTGTTTGGCCCGTGGTACAAATACACCCTCAGTTTGCCAAAGGCCACACGTTTGTCAATCTCTTTCTTCCAGTGGTGGATCAGGGATGCAGGACAAATTATTAAAGTGCTGTTGGAAGGGATAACAGTGGAATCTGAAAAAAAATATTGCAGATTTCAATGTCTTCACATTAGACTAGAATGATGACAGAAATTTTAGAAATTGACAATTAAGAAGAGTGATCCACTTTTCCTGTGAGCACAGCTTGGAAAGTGGACATCTCTACACTACATTCTTGGGGGCTGTTAGTTCTGAGTGAGGAAAAAAAAAATCTACTTAAACACTAATGCATCATGTCCAGTCTCCTGAATTATGCTATATACCCATGCAGCTCCTCTGGATAAGCCCAAAAGGTTAGAATACAGGACCTAACTCCAATCTCTACTGAGAATAAGATACCAATTAAATTCTTCTTTTCTATTCTAGAAGACTGCAATGTAACCATTTTGAACCACACAGAAAAAACAAACACACAGTCAGTAAACTTGGCAATATAGGAAAAAGTAGTCCAACCAGTCCCATGAGGATGAAGAGTAACAGGTTGTGGACACAGAAGCAGGACTCTTTAACATCCCTAATGTTTATGGAGAAGATAAAAATAATCTTGGGGGCGAGGGGGAAAAGAAAAAAGATCAGGCACAGGGAGATGAGTAGTAACTATTTTAAGTCCTTATGAAAACAATGCATATGTTTAAAAAATTATGAAACTTTTTTCAAAACAGCATATGCTGAATTTAACTGTCCCAGGAAAATAGTCAATAAAAATAAAAAAAAAATCACAAAACAATATAAAGTAATGAATTGGGAAATCCTAGACATCCCATTGAAGACCAAATAACACTGATCAAGAGACAGTCCTTGCAAGAGAGTGCAGTAAACATCAAACACAATGAGATTTTCCTACAGAAGGAAAGTGAGCACAGACACAGTGTGTTGTTCTATAAGCCATTAATGTATAATGATTTAGGCATTTCAAATGGCACTTCATCGTAATGTATGTATGTATGATGGAAGCAATTCTGTACCATTTTTGGATAGCCATATTTCTAAGGTCTCCTTTCTTTTCTCTGTCTTCAGCTGCTTCTGGGCCAGAATGAGAGCAATCATCGTTAGAGTCTTCCCCAAGCCCATGTCATCCGCTGGAAAGAGACACACAGAAGTTGGGATGAGCTGCAGAAATGAGCCCCCTTAGCTCAGACCTACACTGAGGTAAATACTACAACAAAAATTGCCCTGGGGAATGCAGAATATAAAAAATACAAATATGAAAATTTCAGGGTATAATTTTTTTTAACAGTTTAATAGCTGTAATTGGTAATAGGGCACAGAAAAACAAGCCCTTCCAACATGCCTACAAACTAATTACTTTTGGGCCTTCAAGAAAGTTACATGCCAAACTGTTGCTGCCATACATCTGTCCCCCAAAATCCACTTTCCTGTTCCACGGCTTACCCAGAATTCCTCCACACGGCCTCTGACTCTCTCTCCAGAGCAGCCAGGCAAGTGCCTGCTTTTGGTGCAGCAGCAGTGGAACCTGAGAGGGTGAGACAGAGGATTTGAAGGGAACACCTTGCAAAATTCAGACACTTCTGCTTCCTGTATCAATTATCCTGTTGAACTGTTCTACTACACTCTTACTAAGGAGTTTACCTACCTGTTCTTTTTGCATAGGGACTGGGATACCCAAGGTAAGCAACTCCTGTAGACAGGAGGTCAGCAATACCATATATAAGTCTTCCTAATGCTTCATGGACAAACCAGCCCAGTGCCTCACAGTGCTCCGAGAGAGCAGGTGGAAAATCCACCCAAGACTACCCTGCTCACAACAGGTATCCCTGTCAAGGAAATGGATTGAGAACACTTCCCCTCTTCTCACCAAGTCTAAGACCCCTACAAACTCTTAAAACAGGAAGAGGGACTGCATACTACCATCAAAGAACATTAAATGGCCTTCCCCAGTACTTGAAAGATCCCAAGATGATGTAACTAGTGACACAACATATATGTATCAACATACCATCTTGTGTGTTGCAAGTGCCTTCCAATACCTTGCATACAACCCCAAATAATGGGTTCTGCATCACCTGACAGATAAAAAACTGCTCTTTGCCAGATCACAACTGACTACTTTGGAGTCTGTTGCATTGCATGAAGTCAATTACCTGAAACACTTTTTTGAAATACTATTCCTTATAGCTCACCAGAGAAGAGAGCAATAAGGTTCTCAGACTGTTCCTTATGCCTCTGTTCTGCCAAGTCACACACAAACAAAAGGTTTTGGGTTGGTTGCTTTGTCTGAGGCTCTACTCCTTCACTCAAGCACTAAGTGTTCTGAAGACACCACAGCAAGAGGGTAGAACACCATACTGGCAATACGAAGCAACTCCCATGGATGGAATGTAGTTGGAGCATCTACTTCCAGCACAATGAAGACTGCAGAGTATGTCAAAGTTGAAAGGAAGGGATGCTCCAGGGTATCACTCAGAGATTATGCATCATTCATCAGTATGACAGCCTCCATCCTTGCCAACCCACCTTCAGTCCAGAGGGATCTTCAGCTACTGTCTGTTCTGTTGGACAGGATTCTAGAGATTTGTGAAGCTGATTAATAGCCTCCCCTGTGGCACTGTGTACAGCCCTGATTCGGTCTTCTGTCATTCTTCCCCCATATAGATTCTGCATACCAAAGTTCACTGTAAAGATTAAGCATGAGATGTGTTTACAAAAATAACTTTCCAAAGCAGATCTGTCACCTCAGAGATCAACCTCAGTGGCTACAGATGCCTGGCAGGTGATATGCAGTTCACAGTAATAAAAAAGGTTTAGTACTCTCACATACATCCACAAACTGCAGGATTATTTCAGAAATAGTACTCAACAATGTTCTCTTTAATGAAAAACCGTTACATACTTACTTCCAAAACTTTGGCCACAATATTCACTGGAACCCAAAGTAACCGCAGTGGAAGGGAGACTGTGTGAGCCTGAAGGTGCCTTTGCTGTAGGATCCTGGAGCGGGAGTGGTGTTATCAACTTTGTACCACCTGGCCTGTTAAATGGGTTAGGCAAAGATTCCTCATGGCAGCTGCTGCTTGTGCTATCCTGCCCTTAAAGAGAAAGGAATCACAGACTGCAAACGTTGCACAGTAAACCTCTGAGCTCAGGGAAGAGTCTTCATTTCGAACGATAGTCTGCTTCAAAATATTAAGTGGTCAGACCAATAGCTGGTCACCATATCACCAGAGCCACTACAAATACTAAAACATGTGCTCTTAGCCTGCTCCTACGTAACAGGCAACGAGTTCAGCTCCAGCCTCAATACATGGTTTTACAGCAACACAGTGAACTCCGCAACTGTGATCAGATTAGTATAAACACAAGGTCAGTTTTACACACTGCACACGGACGATTTATGTCTTTCTTGTCAATATTTTGGACACAAAAACTATTAAAACATCCAAGAACAAATGGGCCAAGAACTCATGAGCTTTTCTCTCCTTCCTGGAAAGGTCTGTCTTGCTTAAAACCAGATACGGTATTAGGCACTGTAGCTATTTTATTGTGTTGTAGCTTGTGAATTACTGCTTCCTTGCTAGAGATCTTCAGTTTCCACAGTTGTCAAACTGCATCTTTTCATCAACACAAAGTAACTTTCATCAGAAAGTAACTTTCCTGTTGAGGTGATTGTGCAGGTAACTCAACAAAATGCCTCTCCTCCACAGGCAATTAATATCAGTCAACAGAACTAGGAAATCACTTCACAGGAATGGCACAATGGAAGCTGCTCATTTTGTGTCTGGTAACTGAAACATCCAGACACAACAACATGCATAAACAGCAGTTCCATATTGCAATGGGAAGCTAACACTTCACTGCCACAGTCTCAGAGAGACACCCGTCTCAATCATGCAGCCAAAACTGAAAGGGAAACCACTCCTGGATCCTAATCCTGGGAGGAAACTTCCTTGGGAAGCCGCCATACTTCAGAGGAAACATTAGAGTTGTTCCATTCACCTGCTTCCAGACACACACTTTGTAATTAACACTTTTCATATTCAGTGAATCTCAACAGACTTTACACAGACCACATGTCATATATAAGTTTAAACTATATTTCTTCAATATTAACAACTATTGTAAGACAAGCTGTTTCATAAAGTTCTGGAACAAAAGAAAATTGCCCTACCTTTTGCATTAATATCTGCTGTTGAAATATTAAGAGCACTGAGTGCAGCTTCCAAATCCTGTACTTGCTTTAATAACCGTTCTCCTTTATCTGGGAGCAGCTGAATGTTCACTGCAGCCAATGTACTCTGCAAAACAAGAAAGAAACCTGAACCTGGTTACCAAGCTCTCTGCCAACACAAAACAATCGGGTCAGAAGTATAAGAACACCAATCTTATGCCATATTAATTTATATTTTATATTTTGATAATTTATATTTTGATATTGTTCTGCAATGTCCAAAAGCTTTCAAGTACCATTCAATGCCATGAAATAGTCTTTCAGCAGAAAATAAACTAACCATTAGTGTTCTTTAGAACAGATGGAAGGACACAGGGCCTCCCCATATTTATCAAACGTAGTCAAGTGACTTGGACAATCTTAACATCTCTCAAAGCACTCAACATTTAACATAACTGCATGTTTCTCTCTACACTAGACCAAACAACACTTCTGACTTTATTTGGCAGTTCCATTCTGGAATCTAAGCAAACAGGGGGGTAATAAAAACTACAGAACTTAGTTACTGGCAACTATTAAAAAACCCAAGCAGGCAGGTAATTTATTTCATCTTAGTGTGAGCTTTTGTAGCTGGATCACTCTTACCGAACAAGGCCGAGAGAGACCACCACAAACAGCCACATTATTTACAAAGGTTAAGTTGTCTGTGCACTAATCCATCTTATGCAAACTACTTTCAGGGTAAAAGACAGACACAACCTCAGGTGGATCAAAACTGAGCATCCCCAAATGCAGAAAGTTGTATCACCTTAAGGGTAACTAGGAATACCATATTCTCATGCCTGTCATGAGGAAGGAAACTCACCCTGAACATAGAACAATAAACCCCCCAAATAACAGGTGCAATAAATAACCTTTTTCTGCTTCAACTGGACTACAAGATGGCTATGAAGCTCTTTACGGTCCTGGGGTCCTTCCACGGGATGCGATGCTACTGCTTCTGGCAAAGATGTCCGCTGCACACTCTTTCCTGATGGAATCTCAACTGATTTCTCAGGTTTACTTTTACCTGATGAGGAATAAACGAATTGTACTTCATCACTGTCACTGTCAGAGGCTTCACCAGCAGGTTGTGGCAGCCCCGGCTCTATCTGTGCCTTGGGTGGTGCTGCCTCTGCTCCTCCTGTCAGGGCAGCACGCTGGGATGGTGGTACTGCTGGAGAAACGGCATCTTCTTTAGACATCGGTTTCATTTCTCCCGTTTTCTGATCAGCGTAATCTTTCATTTCTTTACCCCCACAGGTTTTTAAGCTTTTTTCTCCAACTTGCTCCTCCTCTGGACACTTGGTACTTGTATTTTGCTTCCCAAGACTTAGTGGGAAGAGTTTGGATCTCACGCCTGGCTCTTTGTCCACACATTCAGAAGACTTCTTAGATTCCCTGCCACTGCCACCGTATTTCTTTTCCTCCCAAAGAGTATTTTTCCCTTTCCTGGTCTCAGAAAGGCCAAGTTTAGATGCCAATGCTGTAGCTTCCTGAACTTCTGGATCACTTGTACTCCCTGTGGATGGTTTCATTTTAGTTTTCAGCCCTTCTAGAGGTTCTGTCTCTATGGAGGAATCAGAGGTTGATTTCTTTTCTTTATGTGACACCAGCACACCCTCCTCTGCTTTTACTCCTTTTACTTTACTTCCCTCTCCATTTCCTTCCGTCATTTGTTTCCATAATGATGGTGCACAATTCTTGTCTAGCACTTTGAACGGATTTCTTTGGCCAGTGGGATTGAAGAGAGGTGCTGCCTTGGGACGGGATTCTAAGGCTTTTGAGTCTTTAGTAGCTTTTGGATCCTGCAACATATTCAAGAGATTAAACGCTAATGTACAAATTAGCATGCTAATGTACAAATTATTATACACAACCTCATCATCTCAAAGCAAGACTCCTCTACAGAGATCATATTTCCTATCATTTTAACAGAATCAGGATAAACATTTTATAAAAAGCCAAAACAAAACTGCTGGGTTTCTGCTTTCTTTGGCATTCCCATGTGTTTTGGGATCAAGTTTCAACAGCACTATCCTTGCAAAAAGAGCCAGAGATCAAATCCATGTTTCTTTTTAGAGAACAGCGAGTACTTCACAAAATTAGGAGAAAGAGAAGACTGATCTAGAGAAGAGCAGGCTGATACACTTTTCAGGTAGAAAATATAAAATCTCCCACTAAGTAGTCTCAGAGGTGATTACTGGACACGGAATGAAAAGTTGTGTTGGAATAAGGGGATACTATAATACAAACGAAACACTCATACCTGCCATGGGACACTTCCACACCATTTCTTCCCATTCAACTTACTTTCAAGGCATCGGTAAAACAACCTACCAAGGATTAAAACAAGATTTGAACCACAGGAGCCAGTAAAAACAAATACTGCGCACCAAAACCAGCACAGACAAGTTCTCTTATCAGTGCTTTGCATTCAGACTTTTACATAACAAAAGGCCACGAGTACCAGCAACAAAGTATTTTACAAAAGCACAGTTCTCTTGTTAAGGATTCCTAGGGGTTTGGGCTGGTTTTGGTTTTTTTGTTGGTTCGTTTTTGTGAGTTTTTTTTCTTTTAATTTTAGCAATAAAAAAGTAACTGCTTAGGCAAAAATATTATCTACGTTCAGAGCATCAGAAAAGTCCTACGATTTCAAGATGCAAGTAAACAGCTCATCTTTTAGTTACACTGCACAGGCCCCCTCATCTCTAAAGCAACTCAGGGAAAGAAAAACTTTGGATGTGATTTCTTTTTTTAACTGGCAGCCAACCAGGACTGCTGCAAGAACTTTAGCAGAATTAAAGTTGGTGAATTTGATGCAACCATCGTGAGTTTTGGATAAACTCAATCACAGAGCCAAGTTCAGTTCTGTTAAAAACAAACACTACCTGATGACTCAGGCTTATACCATTGGCTATAACTGCTAACAAAAGTGACAAACGTCTTAAAACATGCTAAGTGAGGCCTCAAGGCTGGATGAGCCTTTTCAACTCTAGAGGGAAACTACAAGTCAGCCACAATCAAACACTTGCAAATGTTCCAACCTGTACAACCCCTCCTTTCCACTTTGAAAGACTGGCAGTTCAAGTCCCTCACTTGTCCACAAAAAATGAAGAGAGTTAACATCCTCGTAAACTTAAGACTAAAGATCTTTATTTTTAAGAAGTAGCAGCCTACAAAGTAAGTCTTCAAATATGCCATAAAAATGAGATACTCTATTAGCAGCCCTTCTCCCCCGCCAGGACACAGGTACAGCTGGATGTTGAATCCTCATTACAAAAAAAGTACTAAATCACAGGATTGAAGTTTTCCTACCTGTAACTGCAAAAACGAAAGGACCATTAGTCAGAAGCAGTCTGAGAAGATTATTTTAGGCATTAAACACAAGATAAAGACAGAAGAAGAAACTTAGGTTTTACCTGTTTTAAGGCCGATATCCAGCTTTAAAACAAACAAACAAACAAACAAACAAAACCTGAAGAACTTACTGGTATTCACGTCCGCCCTGCCGCTGAACCAGGGCCTGCAGCTCCACCATGCACTCCTCGTGGATCAGGCAGTGAGAGGGCGGGACACTGAGGGGAGGAAAGGCGCAGTGGAAGGACACAGACCCGCCGCGGCTCAGCAGCGGCTCGGGGCAGCACCAAGCCTCGGTGCGCCCGTGCTGACCCGGCCCGAGCCGCCCTCAGCACACCCCGCCGTGTCCTGTCCCGCCCTGCACTTACGGCGCCGGCAGGACGAAGCCGCACTGCGCGGGGCCGCGCACCCCGCACACGTAGAAGCTCTTCCCCTTGCTGGGGCCATCGCGGACGCCCGTCTTCAGGAAGCACAGGGACCCTGCGGGGCGGAGAAGCGCGAGCAGGTCACACCAGGACCGGGAACCCCCCTCACCCCCGCGGCCCCGCCGGTGCCTCACCGTGCTCTGTGCACGGCACGGCCTCCATGTCCGGCCGCCGCCGCCGCCGCCCTTCGAAACGGCCAATCCCGCCCCGCGCCGGCGCGACCGCCAATCAGCGCGCGGCAGGAGGCGGCGGGCAGCCAATCGCTGCCGCGCTCCGCCCCCCCGCTCCCCGCCCACCGCCGCGCGCCACAGCCGCGGGAAGGGGCGCGGGGGCGTGGCCAGTGGGCGTGGCCATGGGACAGGGCGTGGCCACGGAGTATGGGAAAGGGTTCGGGCTCCGCTCCGGGATCGGGATCGCATCTCGCGGCTCCAAGCACCGGCCCCGGGATCGCATCCCGCAAGACAGCATTCCCAACACCTGTCCCGTGATCGGGATCACATCCCGCACGGCCGTGTTCCCAACACCTGTCCCGGGATCGGGATCACATCCCGCACGGCCGTGTTCCCAACATCTGGCCCACCCAGGATGCCTCCCTGTCCTGTGGAAACTGCTCCAGCTGCCAGGCTCCTCCTGCGAGCTGGAAGTGCTTTTAAAAGTAAAACACTTAAAGATTAATTTAAGTTTAAATAACAATAGTATAAGCAAACAGCGCAGACCATCAGGAGCTGGAAGTAAGCGGGTTTTTTCCTCTTTTGTATTTAAAATGGGGAATACAGTTTTACAAAACGTGTGCATTTCTTCGTTAATGACAACTCAGGTGAGAGAATGACTCGGGTAATGACAGGATTACGGAAGGGTTACAAAGTGTGTACAAAAATATTAACAACATTTACACTAAATAACGGATTAGCGAAATTAACACTGGCAGCCAAATTCAGCCACGGTGTAAACTGATGCAACCCGCCCTCGACCTGCCTGAAGGCTGAATTTGGCTCAGTACCTGTGTGAAAAACGTGCTTTTTACACAATACTAACGATTTTGTCCTTTTGCCCTGGAATTTTTCCGCCTAAACACAGGCCGTTTTGGGCCAGCACCGACTCCACCACAATGCATACATACTGTGTGCCCCTTTCACATTCAGCAACGACTTTGCTCAGCTTGTTTCGAAGCAGAAATACCGAATAAAAAGATGCAAAGTATTTCAAGGCAAGTGTGTACCTCAAGGAGCGCTGAGTGCTACAAGCAGTGTGATTGTATGTTAACGATAGCAATAATGACCTCACTGCAGGGCATTTCCCGGCAAATACTGGGATTTTTAGTTGTTTTTTTAATGACTGCCCACAGGTGCTCATTTATCTAACACACTAGAAGGAACAAATGCAGAAGAGCCTCACTATTATTGTTTTATTCCTGCATTATGCAAGGAGCCATCTTATTGGAGCTTAAGTGTTCTTACTATAACAGCCTGTTCTTAAATCAACAAACGATGTACTGAATTTGAAGCATGCAGTTATATTTTGCATGGGAACTTAATGGGATTCAGGCTAGTTCATAAAGTCAAGTTGCTTTGTCCAGAGATGGACATAAATTCACGCTGAAATAGATTTCTGAGTCAGGAACACGGATTAATAGGATGTCTAAATACAGTACTGGACCAAGGCTCTGCCTCTGTGTCTCTGAATAAGTTGCATAAAGACAAAACTTGACAAGTGCACACCCAGTTTTTGCCCAGATGGAAACATCCTGTTCCTGATTTCCAAACAATCTCCAGCAAAACCTCATACAAACCACTTCTGGAGAAAGGTGGAGGCACAGGCAGAGTAAACGAATGCAAATCCTTGGTCCTTAAAGTCCATTTGCTACTCATGCGCATCCCCAAGGAATAATCCTGCTCACTTATGTTTCTCTCTTTGAAATATACAGTAAGGCAGGGCTGTAGCCCCTCCAAAGTAAGGAAGGGGGTAACCCAGGAAGGCACAGAAGGGTTCCTGAAGCTGGATATATTTGTATGATCCACTTCATTTCTCTTTTCGTAACAAACCTTTCCACCTTTGCAGCTTGACTGTTCCCCTTCTTTGGCAAGCAGGGCTGATCAACCCTCTCACAAAGGCCTAAAAATGTAATGTCCGTACAGTGCTTAAGAACATGCAAAGTGCAATATAAGTGCCAAATGTTCTTATTTTTGAGATTAATTAATACTCCAAGAAATAGAAGCACTGAGGTAAGTATAGCTTAAATACTACATTCCCTCATGATTAAAAAAAAAACCACTCCAACTCTTTTCTCTCTAGAAAAGATGAATCCTGAATATGAAGTGACAATATCTTACTTATATTCTGTCAAGCTTAGCACAGCCACACTGTGTCCTTTAAGTAACAGCAAAACCAGGGACGTGGCTGAAGTTCTCAGAGAAACTAAGAATTTTGCATTAATGATTTCCTCAAATACCATCTTTATGCTTTTCCAGCACTGGTCTGCTCCCATCCACTACACCCAGAAAAGCTGGTGTCCTGTACCACTGAAGCAATGCACAGTCAGTCCAGTGTCAGATCTTGGCATTCTGATGGCTGAAATATCCCCCAGCAAAGTTAAGTGGGACCATAATCTGCATGAGCTCTCTGAAAAGTTTAGGTTTTGCCCTTAATGAAGCCCATGATCCTCATCTGGGAGTCTGTGACAGTAAGGCTGTATGTAGTATCCCATGCACAAGCTCCTATCAGAGCACTCCAGCTATCAAGTATCAACTGATTATCCTGTTGTTCAGAAGATGATGGATGCAACAATGGATTAAACACTGCACATACTTTTCCTACTTTTTTCCTGTATCAGCTTTGGCCAATAGTGGACACAAGATTCAACAAGCTAACGATCTGATCAATGAAACCAAACCCCACATTCCTATGCACTGTGTGATAAAAGACAAGGCACAGAAGAGTCAATAGCACCCTAAACAGTAAACAAACAGTACTGTAAAATGCTGGTGCAACTACCAGAAATTCAGCTGGTTTTCAAGTGTTGAAAAAACACTGAAAACACCCCAACAAGGCATCCTGGTTCCACTGAAACACTAACAGCTGTAATAGGTCCTGCTTAGTGGTTTTGTTCTGTTTTCTTACTCCAGTGCTCCTGTCAAACATTCCCTTCATCGATGCTCTGCAGCTTCAGTCTTTGGCTAGCATGGGACCTGACACCACGCCGTGTGTTCATGCTGCCTCCTGGCAGAGTCCTCACCGGGAACAGGGCTCCCGGTAAAGCATCTTCCCCAAACAAGCTGATTTTCACATCAGCTTCAATAGCTCTTGCTAGACTGGTTGCATAACTGTCCAGAGATTTGTGGACTTCAGCTTTTACATGAAGAACAGAATTCTTTGCAGCTTCTAAAAAAAAAAAAACAAAAAAAAAAGCATGAGATGACAGTTGATCAGCATGGCTGTGCAAATGCTTAGAGACTAATATTGATCTTTCTGTAAAGGTTTTGATCACGCCTTCTGGAATATAACTATCCTACAGAGTACATTTACCAACAATACTCAAGCTTTCCAAACCATTCTATGAGAACAATATCCCAGACTGACCTGGGACCAGTGTTGGTGCAGCTGTTTTTGTAGCATCTATATACTACTCTACCCATCAACATGCTGAGCAACACAGGTGTTCATCCTAAATGTAGCTCTTCAGTGAGGCCACTGAAATTATTTAAAGTCTCAGAGACCCTGAAAACCCTGAGACTTACCAGGGAGAGATGCTAAACCAGTGGAGAACTTTTGCACTAAGACCTCCCTCTTTTACTCAGACAAAAAATTAGATGTCTGCTCCCATGCAATCACTCAGAAAGATAATGGGAAATGTATGGTAAGGTATTTGTACAAGGAAATATTCATCTCATGCTGGGAAGATGACAAAAGTGAATTTTCCCAAGATGTTTAAAAATTCCTAGAATGAGTTTTCTCATTATTTCAGGTTTTATTATTACTTGATTCTTAAAGGCTTTCTGCTCATTTTCATAGTGTCCACAATCATGTATTGTTTAGCAAATTATGTTGTTAGTCTTCTATTCTGTATTATTGTAACTATCAGCCTAAATTAACTTTTCAACCTTTTACAGATAATCACAGCAACACTTTGGTAGCACAGAATCAACAAACAGGTTGACTGAAAGAAGTGCATCTGGTTCATCTATTTTCACCCATATCTGCTCAGGAGCATACCCAGCAAAGTGAAGTAGAAGTTAAGTAAAAAAAAAGCAAGTGTAACAGAATGAAATTATACTCAGACTTGAATAGTCTGTAAATAGAAGAATTTCAAGTCTGTGAATGATAAAGTTGAGAGGAGGCAGCAAATGAGAAACATAGCGATAATGCAATCAAAATACGAAGTCAGGAAAATATATTCCCTGAGAAACACAAAACAGACTGCAACAGCCAGCAAGAGGAGTGGAGTTGCAGAGAGGATACTGCTGTGCAATATAAATAATATGTATGCAGGGAATCCCAGCTTCTGACTCTTGTCCTTGTCTGTTGTTACTAGAGAACTGGAAGAAAGACCTGATTTCATTTTCTGTTGTACCTGCATGAATGGTCAGGTCTGTCAAGGCAAACATGGTCAGTTATGTTTCAAGGCAATTCTGAAGGTCCTGAGAGGCTTCCTAAGCAGGCAGTACAGTTGGTTCAGGGCATCTTCATACTTACCCCTAAACTCACCTTTAATTTGCTCTACTTCATCTTCAAATGTCACTGAACTCCTCCTTCTAGGAGGACAGATGCAGTGTGGGGCATGAGGGCCATCTGAGCTATAATCTTCAAGAAGCATTGTGTCTGTTCCTGAAACAATGCAAGCATTCTCAAGTAAAACAGTAACACTGGGATAAAATGTGGTGGCAAAAACTTCTCAGACTATAGCAGTTCCTTTAAAAGATGTCTAAGTCCAGCTTTTGTGAGTAAATTTCATCTCAAATTAAACACTGCAGAGGAAAAAAATGAGGTCAGAGTTTTCATTCAAAGGACTTTGAAACCTTTTCTCACTAGCCATCTAAAACTTCAAGCAGCTCCAAAATTCTCAGCTGCAGAGCTTATACTGTCCATAGCAGACAAACGTGAAACCTTACCTTCAGTAAATAAAGGGTAAAGTTGAGAGCAACTTCCCCCATTTCCTGATGAAGGCAGGAGGCTAACAGTGGCTACCCAAAAGGCAGACTCCCATAGCCAAATGTCATGCTTGTAATCAGACCTGGGTGGAATCTGAACTCGAGAATTATTCTGTTCAATTAGTTTCTCTCTAATAATGTGCTTTTACTTTCTTGAACTGTATTTTAATCGGGAAAACTCTCTTGCTGGTTGGGAATGATTTTTGTCTGATGAGTCTTTTTTCCAGTTCAGCATTCTTTTTTTTTTTTTTTCACCTCCCTGAATCTGCTTTACACCTTTCCAATATAAAACAGAATTTAAAAAGCACAAGGAAATTCATTTTGGCATCTCTGCAATGTTTTCACACAGTGGGCAAGACTGCAGCGTGCATCTCCCTTGCAATGCTGGTTCCTTTGCTGCATAAGGGAAAAGCATAGCAAGTATTTTGTGGACACACTAGACACAGACTACACACATTTAATAGACTCTATCAGTCCATTTACTTCTGTGATGTGACAACAGGCCTAGGACAAAGTGCCTTCCAGGATTTATAACTCCTCTGGACAGCAGCTTCACATCCCTCTTCACCCACTTGACTGCTTGTGACCCTCAAATTCAATCTTTTTACAATAAGATGTTCCAGCACCCACTTTACAGAAACTGAAAGACATCACTGTGGGTGTATATCTAGAAAACATTCTGTTCCATAGGCCTTGTCTTTGCTGACAATTCATTGTGATGTCACAAAGTGACAAATATTTTAAGGCAAAACTTGTGTGTTGCATCAATCATGCATCTCCTTCCAGCACAAAAGAAAGAATGAAAGAATGAGTGCTGTTCCAATACACCATCTCAAATAAGCTTAGGACTTTCTGTGCTGTTCTGTGAATCAGCTGGGTTGGAGGCTGTCTTCTGAAAGCAGCAGACTCTTACTGAACTCTTAGGGTACCAAATCCTCCTCAGAAATGTAGCTTACAATGGAAGAGTGGCACTTGAAAGAAAGATATACTTTCTTTCATGGAGCAGAATTTTAGTGCCTTTTTTTAATGCTTTATTTCAGTAATTTTTTTTTTTTTCAAATGAGGCTGGTGTAGGGACTAGCCTCTTATTCTTACAGGGTGGATCTCTGTTCCTTGGAATAATTGATCTTAAGCCAATATTTCTAGTAATTGAGTCTCAGGTCTCACTTCATATATTATGTACAGCTGGCACCACTTGGATTTTTTTCCTCTTCCACTACTTAATCCGTTTGTCACAACATGAAAGCTCAGTTTCTATTCACCAGGGAAGATAAAGATGAAACTGCATTGCAGGCCATGGGATCATGTACTGCATGCAGCAGGCAACATTGAGGAGGCACTAAGACCTCTTTCTCCTCTTTAGTTCCTCACAGTAAAAGCATCTAGTGAAACAGTATTTCACAGTGGATCACTGTATATCCATTCCCAGGCTATGGACTGTATTCCCTCCTTAAGCAACAGTGGCACTTCTAACAGGATTCAGTATCTCTTTAGTTTGTTCATTTGTTTAGACCACTCACTATCATTACCCAAAAAATGATAACACAACATCCTCTTAACCAAGACAGGTTTACCAGGAAGCTGTATTCTCCTTTATCACATACAGCTGCAGAATAACCACAACAGGCATAAAATTACCAGCACAAAACAACTACCAAAAATAAATCCCAGCTTCGCAGACTTCCTTTACAAAAGTAAGAAACAAATGCCTTGCACTAAACAAACGTTAGACGATCACCCTCTGGTGTCTCTAGAGCAGAAATACTCTTTAAACTAGTGCAGTTAAGGAGTGGTAGCTGAATCATCCGCCAGAAAAATCTAGCAACGGTTCTGGATAGAAAATTATCAGCAGAACTCTTTTTCCCCTTTCCAAAACAACTGCAATTGAGAGATCTTACATAGTGACAAAAGAGTAAGCTAAAGCCATCCCAAGTGTTTATGTTTACATTGCAGGATGAACAAGACAAGGTTTCTTATGAAACAGGAAACAGAGAAGCACATTCTCCACAGCACTTTGTTGCTCTGTTCCTTGTGGATACATGGAAAATCTCCAAAGAAGAACAAAAATTAAAAGAGAAAGGCACAAAAGCATTGAGTCTTGTTCCCAGGACACATTAGCAAGGGAGTGTTACCATTCCATAAACAGCATTTTGCAAATAAAGACATTGAGAGCAAGGAAGGAAAAAAGCAACTGCAGCAGTTTTGTTGTAACAGCTGGAACAGATGTTTCATGTCATTCATCCACCAAGAGACATCTGTGTGCGTAAATACTGACTATCCCTCCTAGTTCTGCCAAGTGCAAGTTCTGCCCAAGTAAAGGGAGCAAGAGACTTGTAGTTACCTGAGTCCTGTGAGCAGCTGAAACCTGTGTCTCCTGTGCTGCTGCTGTTTCCTAATGGCCGCCCACCTACCATGAGGGCAGTAAGATGAGGAGATAGTCCCAAATCTACAAGAAAGTTTTGTTCTCGTTACACAGTGAATGTTTAAGGGGCTTGCAATAGTAAAAACTTCTTCCAGTAATACCCACTCTACTGCCTTATTTATTATTTTGCATATAAAACTTACCTTGCTGATCCAGAGTGCACAGCTTCTGGACTTACCGTCTTAGAAATCCGGTCAGCACCTCTCAGTATTGTTGGAGTCTTAACATTCGGCAAGTCTCCCTCCTACCTGCACCATCACCCTCCCACTCTTGTAGCAATTGCATGTATTTTATCAGCCAGACAGGTTGAACACCAACTGTACACTCTCACAGGGAATGGGATATTTGCCAGGCACCTTCTAGACAGAGGATAAGCTGGTAGCCAGCAGCAGCTGTGACAGGCCACTAGTGAGTAAAGTTTATGAGCAAGACTAAAGCACTGACTTCTTTCAAATCCCCAAAACAAGAAGGGAGGAGATCCCATGATTTTTACAAAGGTGCTTTCTTTGAATCCCACTTCAAGACTTTGTTGTGGGTTTGCTGGGTGTCTTTTTTGCCTCCCTGTCAGCTTGCAGCTAATATACCTGATGAACTTGAAGCTGTCAGCTTCTTATTGCTTGTAAAGAGAAAGAATTTTGTCTTTTCCCTCCCACCTCAGTTCCCAGTGTTCCATAACTCCTAGATACAGATTTGTCAAAGTTCCTGCACCTTGTGATGTGGCTGTAGCTGCAGAACCCTTTCATTTAGATGAGAGTCTCTCAGAGTAATCCAAGGTTGCAGAAAAGACAACGGATGCCCTGCTGTTCTCACCTTCCTTCTGCATTTTAGATCTTCCTTCCCAATTAAATAACTTCAGTTCCTGCCTCTGTGTGAAATATCCCGTGAAATATCCCTTGAAGGTGTCCTATTTTTGGAAGATTCTGAACAGGACCATGCAAATGATCAAAAATCAGAATGTCATTGCAATACTACTTTAAAAAAACCCAAACCAACAAACCACCAAACTGAGCAACTGAATCTCTCAGCCTGCAACATGGGGAAACACAAAATAGTGCTTTTTACAGTTTTACTTTGTTAATGATCTTTTCTTTACAACCATCAAGCCTAAAAACTGAATTTATGTTAACACCAGTGTACCTTCAGTGGATCTCAGAGAGTTGTAGCATAAAGCCAGGAATCAAAGAAAAAGTGCTACTAAAAGTACTAATGGTAGAGCTCAAGTCTGGGCAACATAAAACAGAAGGCACACAAAAGGAAATGTTTGAGGAGGAAGAAGAAAATAAATTATTTTTATTAACTTCATCACTATGTCTTCTACGGCAGAGGAAATTTTACTAGAATAGGAGAAGCATGTTAACTACCAAAAAAAATTTCTCCTTTCAAGTGTCTGTAATAACCTGAACAAAAGACTGATGAAAACACCAGAAACATCCCACTTTCTTTAGAGATCCCTGAAACATGTCAAGCACACACAGACATGAAACCTTGCTCTTAGTGGTGTTAAGGAAGAGTGTCTTTTGCAGCCACATGTCTTACCTGTGATCCTATTGGAAATGCTGAACAACCTCGATGTCCGATGCCGCTGAACAAAGGACTCGCGATAATACCGATCCCCAAAGCACATTCCTAGTAGTTCCTTGCGCACTGTCTTGTTCCACAGTCCATAAATTAGCGGATGGCAAATGGCACTGGAAAAGGACAACCACGTAGCTAATGTCTCCAAAGCAGGGGAAATACTATTTTTTCCCCACAGCGCCTCTGATGTAATTACTACCATGTAAGGTCCCCACGTAATCACGAAAGCCCCAATGACAACCAAGATGGTTATGAAGGCTTTGCACTGGTTGGCTGAGTAAACAACCCCTTGGAAGGCATTTCTTCGGCTGCCAGACGAGGACGTGGAGGTGCTGGAGTTTTTCCTCCCATTCCTCTGCGAGTCCTCCTCCACAATGATGACACTACCACAGTGGATTTTGCGGGCCTTAATCCTTGCCACACGGAATATGAATCCATAGCAGATCATCATGACCACGAAAGGCAGCAGTGCGCACCAGATCTGCCAAAAGGCGGTGTAGCCGGCCTCCTTATGCCAGGCTGCCACACACATCCACTTGAATTGGTCAAACTCCAAAGATGACCAGCCGAAAAGGGGAGGGAGGCAGCCAATAAGGGAATGCAGCCACACGTACACAAGAGCTACCACTGCTCTGTTGCCTGTTATCTTCATTGGATAAACCATTGGATACAGGACAGCATAGTACCTGGTGGACAAGAAAAGGAATAGTCAACAGGAGCACAAAAGACATACAATAATGAAAGGAACAGATTTTAATGATGTTGGTATCTAGTCCTTTTGTGTTCAAACTTCGAAGCGGGCTCGGGGACCCTGTTTCTAAAACCAATTACATTTAAAAATAGGTATTGTTGCAGCAAAGACTGTGAAACTTGGCTGAAGGCACACATGCAGCTATTAAATCTGTTCCTATGTGTGAGTGCACGCTTAAGGTATAATTTGGAATTTTACATCATTATTTCATGTTTCTTAAGCAGTATATTATTACACCATCAAGAGCTTTAAAAAACTTTAGATGCTTGTCTGCATTCTGCATTATTGATGACATCACTTGGTCTTGGTCTATATCAGAATTTCACAAGGGGTTGACACAAAACTTACACTACAACAGTACACCGTGTTACCCTCTGCATTGCTTCTCAACTCTATAAATAGCCGAGTCGTTCTATGAGATGGCTAGACAACTTGTTACAATTCACTAAAAAAGGGTTACTTACCGGTCTATAGCTATGAGTCCAAGAGTCAGCATGCTGGCCGAGCTGATCAGCATGTAAAGCAGGGCTGAGAAATTGCACCAAACAACTCCAAAGATCCATTCTCGCCTGATGGAGCTGGTGACAACAAAAGGCAGCACCAGTACAGAGAGCAGAAAGTTGGAGAGGGTCAGGCTGAACACAAACTTGTTGCTCAACGTGAGAAGGTAAGACTTCCGATACAGGGTGACGACAATCACCAGGTTGCCCAAACAGATGAAAATAGCAATGACGATGATAGCGATGGACTCGGTGACTCTGACTGCCCCATCTTCCTGTGTGGTGAGGTTCCTCAGGCCCTTCACATTGCCGAGGGAGGAATTGCTGCTCATGGTCAGAGCGTGCACAGTTGGAGCAGCCAAGACATGCTGAGCAGCTAGAAGCAGAACAATGCTCAGAAACATTCAGGCAATATTTCTCCAAACTCCTTCCAAAGACTGGAAGCCCTTTTGCCTGTGTTAAAATTTACCTGTCGTATGCAGGAAACCATTTTAGATGGGCAAGCGAAGGGGTGGTAAATTGCCTATGGGCACACAAAAGAGGTCACTGACAGCACCAGCCCTAGAACAGGGAAGAAGCCATCTGAAAGACAAGAATAAGTGAAGAGGGAAACAAGGAAAAAAAATAAGCACATTTTACTTTAAAATTTTCTAAGGATCTTGTATGTTTCTAGGTCATACTTACCAGCTATGCATCCTACTCAATCCATTCATCCAGGCTGTGAAGAACAAGAACATCACTGTAAGTCTTTGTTTCTCTTAAAGAAAGTAACTTTTAAAACAAATTCTGGCTGTTTATCCCAGTTGTTACCTTGTATTCTGCCTATGGAGCGTTTGCTGGTGGTCTATGGATGCCTGGCTAGTCATACCCTGCTGACTCTTTCTTAAGAGTTGCTAAGTAACATTCAAAGACTCAGGGACCATTGCATGTACTCTCCCAACATCGCTTCTCCATGTTCATAATCACCTTAGCTACAGCGATGATTGTATTTTACTGCCAATACCAAAAGACACGGGGAACTGGCTTTCTGTACAGGAGGTTTGAAAGACACTTCCTTGCATTAAGCCGAGGTCCATGCTACAGAAATGCTTGAGAACCTTTAATCCTGAGTCAGTGAGTCAGTGTTAGCATCCATCCCACTGACTCACAACCTCATTTTGTGAAACGTTGTTATTTTTCCCAATTCCTTAGCAGCCTTTTCCCCGCTGCCCCCAGCTGGCATTCACTACCTACTTCATTCAATCCTTCACCCATCTGCAGGACAGCATACTGAAAAAAACAACCAACCAACCAACCAAAACAAAAAAACACACATCAAAAAACGCAAGTAAGCATACTAGAAAAGTAAGAGTCCAATATTAGCATTTCTTGGAAGTCAGGGAAAGTTATCTCAGCTAATTCTGCAGCTGTGCCCACCCATGGGTCGCAGCCAGCCAGGAGTACTCACAGAAATGCTTCCATCTGCGCGGCTGCCGTGGCCTCAGGCAGCTCTGTCAGTCT
Organism: Margarornis squamiger; assembly: GCA_035222235.1. Lineage (NCBI taxonomy): Eukaryota > Metazoa > Chordata > Aves > Passeriformes > Furnariidae > Margarornis > Margarornis squamiger. The sequence goes on from JAWWTY010000001.1 coordinate 21,406,288, forward strand.
GGAGAGACGCCTTTTTTCCATTTTTATCTGTACTTTCCTAAGAGTGTAATTAAAAACATTACTGGGCCAACTTTCTGTAAAAACACAGCTCATCTCGTCTCCAGCGAAGCTGTCCGGGGCTGTTTGCAGAAGCGCTTGCCCTGGAGCCTCCCTCCCTCTCTCGCTCCGAGCATGGCAGCGCCACCTCTGCCGGCCTGCCCCGGACTTTTGGAGCGGAGCGTGTTTTGGGAAGGGGCCATCCCATCCCATCCCATCCCATCCCATCCCATCCCATCCCACCCCATCCCATCCCGGAGCGGAGCGGAGCGTGTTTTGGGAAGGGGCCCATCCCATCCCACCCCATCCCATCCCGTGGGAGGGGCAGCATCCCAGCACATCCCGGGGCAGGGGGAATATCCCACCCCACCCCACTCCACTCCACCCCATCCCATCCCGGGGCAGGGGGAATATCCCACCGCACCGCGGGGCAGCCCGACCCGGCGTGCCGGCACACACGGAGCGGGCGGGATCCCGCGGGAAACACGGCGGGGAGGGGGCGCTTTCGCCATTTTGCCCCCGCGCTCCCTCCGGCAGCGAACAAAGGGCTGGGACAGGGTCCCCGCCGCGGGCACCCCTCGCCTCCCCCCGGCACAGCCCCTGCCCCTGTCCCTGCCCCCGGCCCCGCACTCACCCCCGCACCGGGGCGGTCCCGCTCACAGCGCCCGCACCACACGGAGGCTCCGCGGCCCGACCCGACCCGGCCCCGGCCCCGGCCCCGGCCCCGGCCCCGCCACGGCCCGGCCCGGCCCCTCCCGCCGCCCCGCCCCGAGCCCCAGCCACACGATCGCCGGGCCGGGGTAAAAGTGTCTCTGTGCGTGTAATGTGTGAAATCCGTGTTACACGGACAGGCGGGGCGGGGTGCCCCGGCACGCAGCGCCAGGACGGGCACAGCCTCGTGGCTAGGCCTGCCGAACCCCGGAACGCCGCGAAAGGTAGCGCAGAGATGATTTGGGGGAGGTCTTCCCGCCTGAAGCAAGACACTGGGTATAGGTGTCAGTATAAAGTACACAGAATAAAGGGTGAGCAATAATGAAACGCCGTGCTTGTGCTGTGCATCCTTAATTCCTGGTTTGCTCATATGCTGGCAGGGCCCTGGAGCGCAGGGGACTCTCTTACATGAGCTGTGCTATGTTTTGATTGCTCTAGGGACTGCTCTTATGTGAGCTGTGCTATGTTTTGACTGCTCTGGGGAGTTTTCCATGATGTGGGCATCATTTTCCCGCTGCTGTTGTCTCAGGTTGCCCCCCTGCTCCAGCAGCAGGAGTGGGACCATGTGTCTTTGCTCCGTGCCGAGGGAAGTTGTTACGGGGTAAAGTCTGCCCTTTCAATGATGCAGAAAGGCAACACAAGCACCCAGCCATCAGTTATATGTCATTTTTAACCAGTTCTACTGATGCTTTTCTGCAGGATTTTTTAAGCTTACCGAGCCATCGCATTTTGACTTTTTAAAAGACCACCTTCAGATAGCATTCAAGAACCAATATGTTAAGAACCATACCCAACCAGCACAGGCAATTCCAAAACGGGCAGAAACGGATGTGCAGGAAGTTCCAGGTGAATACGAGGAAGAAATTTACTGTGCAGATGATCATGCACAGGAACAGATTGCCCAGAGCGGTTGTGGAGTCTCCCTCAATGCAGATACTCAAGAACCATCTGGACACAATCCTGTGCCATGTGCTCTAGGACAGCCCTGCTTGAGCAGGGAGGTTGGACCAGATGGCCTGCTGTGGTCCCTTCCAACCTTACCCAGTCTGGGATTCCCTGACTCCATGTGTGTACTATCCAGCCAAGCACAGGGTGTCTGTGTAACAGAGCCTGGTAATGTTTGCTGCACCTCTGAGTGTCGGCAGCGAGATGAGCTGGGGCCATCAGAGGCTTTAGCGCTCCCCAGCTCCTACCCAGCCATCCTGCTGCTCTCAGAGGTACCCACGGGGAAGTGGCTGGAGGCACAAATGCCCAGGGGGTACACAGGTTTTCCATCAGCTGCTGCAGGCTGGCTCCCCAGGAATGGGGCACAAGTGAGCACGCTGCCTCTTTGTGCTGGGCAAAGGAGACTGGAGAAAGGCTGCTCTCTCCATGGCAGCTCCCGGAGCATAGAGGAGCACAAAGCCCTCCGTGCGTGGCAGAACTTCCTGCCATACCCCACACGTCACCTCACAGAACCACAGAACGGATCAGGTTGGAAGGGACCACAGTGGGTCATCTGGTCCAACATCCCTGCTCAAGCAGAGTCATCCCAGAGCACAGTGTGTCCAGATAATTCTTGAATATCTCCATGGAAGGAGACTCCACAGCCTCTGGGCAACCTGTTCCAGTGCATGGTCACCCACACAGTAAAGAAGTTCTTCCTCGTATTCAGGTGGAATTTCCTGTTGCCTCTTGTCCTGTAGCTTGGCAGAGAAGAGCCTGGCTCCATCCTCTCGGAACCCCCTCTTTAGTTATTTAAAGACAGTAATGAGGTTCACTCTCAGCCGTCACTTCTCAAGGCTGAACAGACGCAGCTCCCTCAGCCTTTCCTTGTAAGAGATGCTCCAGTCCCTTAACCACCTCTATCACGCTCCTGTGGACCCGCTCCATGAGCTCCATGTCTCTCGTGCTCTGAGGAGCCCGGAGCTGGACAGAGCCCTTCAGGCGTGGCCCCGGCGGGGCAGAGCGCAGGCACAGGGCAGGCACAGGCACAGGGCAGAGCGGAGGCGCAGGGCAGAGCGGAGGCACAGGGCAGGCACACGGCAGAGCGCAGGCACAGGGCGCCTCCCTGGATCGCGGGCAGCGCCGCTCCCAGCGAATCCCAGGGTGCCGCGGCCCTGGAAGCGGAAGCGGAAGCGGCGGCGGTTCCGGCGGCGCTGCCTGTGCCGGGCGGGCTGTGCGGGGAGCGGGGCAGGGCAGCGCAGCTCCGCCGCCTCCCGATCCGCCTGCTTTGGCCTTCTCCTCGTCGGGAAGAGGCCGCCATGCACCCCGTTTTCCAGAGCAGCCGGCGCGACTTCACCTTCGGGCCGTGGAAGCTGAGCGCCGCCCGCACGCACATCATGAAGTCGGCGCAGGCCGAGAGGTGGGGCGGGCTCCGGGCCGGGCCGGGCCGGGCCGGGGGTGGGCACGGCACACACAGCACACCGGGCACAGCACACAGGGCACGGCACACCGGGCACGGCACACCGGGCACGGCACACGGGGCACACCGGGCACATCATACAGGGCACAGCAGCACGCAGCACAGCACAGCATGCACAGCACAGCATGCACAGCACAGCATGCACAGCACCATGCAGCACAGCACCGCACCACATAGCACAGCAGGCACAGCACCGCACGCACAGGACACACAGCACAGCACACAGGGCATGGCACGGCACAGCACAGTGCCCCTGCTGCTCAGAGGCGCTGCAGGGCTGCAGCCTCAGCCCCTCACAGCGAGGGTTTGGGGGTGCCTGCTCACGTTTCGCAGGAAGAACAAAACCTTCCCAGGGCGGGGGGAGACGCTGTTCAGTCCAGCTAATGTGGGAGAGAAGGGGGGCTCTTCCCTCTTTTTTTGCCATGGTAATCTTGATTCTCTGGTTGGAGAAACTGGGATGATTGGAGTTACAGATAATTTCCAAAATTTTGGTTTTAATGATTGCTGAAGGGAGCCTAGAAGAAAGATGCAGACGGGCTTTTAACAAGAGCTTATAGTGGCAGGACAAGAGGGCAGGGATTCAGACTGAAAGAGAGTAGGTTTAGATTAGATATTAGGGGGAAGTTTTTTGCTGTGAAGGTGGTCAGACACTGGAACAGGTTGCCCAGAGAAGTTGTGGATGCCCCATCCCTGACAGTGTTCAAGGCAAGGTAGGATGGAGCTCTGAACAACCTGGTCTAGTAGAAGATGTCCCTGTTTGTGGCAGATGGATTGGAACCAGATGACCTTGAAGGTCACATCCATTCCAAACCATTCTATGATTCTAATGGTTTTGGAGATCTGGACCTCTGTAAATTGAGGCCTGCTAATTAGAAGCCTGATTTTCTTAATTACTTTTTAAGGGCGATTAAGGGTCTTTTAAATGTGACCCATGGACTCTACTCTAGTACCATGTTTTGGTAATAGCTATTTTAAGATAGTGATTTTCATTAAAAATTTATAATTTGATCTCTTCTTGTAGTAATTTCCACTCCTGTCAGACCACTGGAGAAAGAGTTCCTGTGTCAGCATCAAGCACTGAAGTCAGATTTGCTAATGTGGAGCTGAACAATTCAGCTGTGTCATAACTGACCATAGCGGCAGCTGAATTTGGCAGATACTTCTTGGTTTCAGTTTTTGGAATACGTAGATGGGAATCTTATTAGTCTTGTTAAATGTATGTTCATTCATCTTGCTTTTACCTTTCCTGAGGTTAATGAAGCCTTCTCCAGGAGAAACTGATGGCTCATGGCTTTGTGGGTGCACTGTTTTCTTGCTGAAACACTGGCCAGATGGCCGGACACAGAGAATGGTGGTGAATGGAGTTACATTCAGCAGGCGGCCAGTCACAAGTGGTGTCCCCCAGGGCTCAGTTTTGGGGCCAGTCCTGTTTAATACCTACCGACAGTCCAGACTGAGGTGGTCAAGTGCACTCTCAGTAAGTTCACAGGTGATACCAAGTTGGGCAGGAAGCCTCTGCAAGAGGGATCTGGACAGGCTGGACCAGTAGGCTGAGGCCAGTGGTATTGGTTTCAACAAGGCGAAGTGCTGGGTCCTGCACTTAGGTCACAACAACCCCAGGCATTGCTACAGGCTTGGGGAAGAGTGGCTGGAAAGCAGCTCAGCAGAAAAGGAGCTGGGGGTGGTCGTTGACAGCCAGGTGAACATGAGCCAGCGGTGTGCCCAGATGGCCAAGAAGGCCAACAGCATCTTGGCTTGTATCAAAAATACCATGGCCAACAGGACTCAGGAAGTGATTGTCCCTCTGTGCTCGGCACTGGTGAGGCCACACCTCAAATCCTGTGTCCAGTTCTCAGCCTCTCACTAGACGAAGAACACTGAGGTGCTGGAGTGTGTCTATAGAAGGGCAGTGGAGCTCAGGAAGGGTTTGGAGCACGAGTTCTTTGAGAAGCAGCTGGGGGAACTGCGGTTGTTTAGCCTGGAGAAAAGGAGGTTCAGGGGTGACCTTATTGCTTTCTACAACTACCTGGAAGAAGATTGTAGCAAGTAATAGGACAAGAAGAAATGGCCTCAGGTTTCACTAGGGGAGGTTTAGATTGGATATCAGGAAAAATTTCTTCATGGAAAGTGTTGTCAAACACTGAAACAGGCTTCCCAGGGAAATGGTTGAGTCACCATCCCTGGAGGTATTTAAAAGAGTGTAGACATGGCACTCAGGGATATGGTTTTGTGGAGGATTTGAATGTGCTGGGTTAATGGTTGGACTTGGTGATCTTAGAGGTCTTGCTCTATGATTCTAATTTGTTTGATAAACTCTCATGTCCTGAAATGTTATGCTCTTTTTTTTTAGTCACCGTTATAGTAAACTATGTAAATGTAAATTTTTATGTATGACAACAGAATACTTTTTTAAAAACTGGATATCTGCCTTAAAAGAGCTAAAGCCTAAGTTCCTTTCCTTCTTCCATCTTTATATGTTCAATGCCTGAAATAATCTTCTCAAACTGCTTCTGACTAATGATCCTTTAGCTTTTGCAGTTACAGGTAAGAAAAACTGAACCCTGTGATTTAGTAGTTTTTCTGTAATGAGGATTCACCATCCATGTAAGCTTACCTGTGTCCTTTTGGGGAAGGAGGGCTGTTATTAGAGTATCTCATTTTTGTGGCATATTTGAAGACTTACTTTGTAGGATGTTACCTCTTAAAAATAAAGATCCTTTTTGTTACTATAAGGAGGATAGAACCCAAATTGCCTGTTAAACTTATCTTCTGATCTATACAGTTTCTTTAACTGTAGCTATTTTAAGTTAGTCGTCTCTGTAATTTTCAGAAATTATCTGTTTAGGTGTTTTTGAGGAACACAGTTTTTCAGAACATGTTGAAAAAGGCTGAAAAGTAAAGTAGCAAGAGCCACAACACCGGCTTGAAAGAACACAGAGGATTTTGCAGGGTAGAGTAGAGAAGTCCAAAAATAGCCATTTACCTGTAGGTCTTGATACCTATCATGTGATCCCCAAAGCAATTCATCCCACTTCAAATTTGAAAAGTTGGAAACCATCCAGTTGCAGTGCTTTTAGTCAGCTTCCTTTAAAATGGATTTCTCTTCTCATTTGTCTTTTTTTATTGCTTGGGGAACATAATTAGTATCTGTAGGAGTTATATTTCTGGCAGATATATATTGCAGAAATCACTCAGCAACCTGTGTGGAAACGTGAAGGATTAAATGTGCCACAGCCAAGAGCTCCTTTCTGTGCTGGAATTGGTTTTTGCAGGTCAAGGGGCCTACACTTGATGAAATGGAAATGTTCATAATGTTAGTCTGCCTTCTCTGGAAAAACGTAGGATCTTATTCTCCAGGTCAATGAATTTGCTATTTTTATTTTAGTTAGGTTAGCATGTTGTTTTGTTGGATGCAGGGTTACAGAAAACCATTTTGGAATGCCTTATCAATAGAGCAATAGGGAGGAAAAGAAGTATATGAAGCCTTTGAGTAATTAAGGTCACAGTGTGTATCAGGTGGTGGGATGTGTGTGTATATATAGTGCATGTGTATCTGTACATAAATACAAATAAGTATACAGACTGATACAAAACAATGTGAAATAGGATGGTGTGAGATTTTCTGCAGGGATCATTACTTGGTTAACGCAGTAGTACCTTGTTCAGTTGGGTCTGTGGCTCTGACTGTGGCTTTCCTGTTTAAGGTTATAAATACCACTACATGTTTTCTACAATATTGGAAAAGTAGTAGAGCAAAGGAGTGTCTTCTGTGCTTTTCACATACTTCACTAGGGTTTTTCTAAGCATCTTTTTTGTAGGCTTCTATGGAGGTATGGACACTGTGCAGTGAATTCAAACTTGCTGACAATGAGTGCTGGTTCCTAAAAGTTCTTTTTGAGCACCTGCTGAAGTAGTTCGTGGACCGCCTGGGCATTTGCAAGAACAAGCTGAAAACTTCTTCTACATGCTTTTCAGATATTTTTTTGATTTCTTATGTGTGAGACTTTTGTATGAGCCTGATGGGGAAGAAATATTTTAGAAATACTTTTGTGATGGAAAAGTCACTTTGGTTTAATGACTCTGCATTTCGGGTCAAGTGATTAACCTGGGAAAAAACAAAATCTTGCAGAACATATTGGTGATGTGTCTTCTAAATTATCATGGTCTAAAGAATACTTATTCCAAAACAAGGATTGCTTTAACTGAACTATAGCTGACTCATGTCTCTTTTCTTTTTCTCTGCAGATTGGCTGATGAATTACACATGCCTTCCCTGCCAGAGATGATGTTTGGAGACAATATCCTAAGAATACAGCATGATCGTGGTTTTGGAATTGAATTCAATGCTACAGATGCTTTAAAATGTGTCAATAATTGTCAAGGTATGATCAAAGTCGCTTGTGCAGAGGAATGGCAAGAGAGCAGGTACAGTATTTTATCACCAGTGGGCAAGTACTAGTGTGTTGCATATGAAACTGTCATACAGTAGTTAAAAGAACAGACTGAACTCTTGAAGATCATGTTGCATTTGGTTCTACCCTAGATACAGTGTGTGATCACAGGAGTCACTTAGCCTTTCGTTGCTGTGATCATCCTATCTGTTAAATTGGGTCAACTGCACTTTTTGGTTGTGTTTTGGCTTTCTTAAAATAAACTTCAAGTTTAACATAGCTTAATGTTCTTTCTGCTTATTTGAACTCACAGTGCCTCGAGCATTACAAGGTTCTATGGTGTTTCAAAGTGCAAAGTGCTGTACATGTTCAAAATCTTAGCCTTAGGAATAAAGCAGAACACTTACCATGTATTAGAAGTAATTGTAGTTCTTGGTATTTACCAAATTAGTTGTAGAGCACCTGGAAATAAAATACAGAGAGAAAACAAAGCTGTCATGAAAACTAAGGCAGATCGCAGTGTTGATTGCTGTGTGTTGTCAGCAGATCACTTTCTGCCTACTTAAAGAAAAAATGAACTTGAAATACAAATTTTCAGCAATATTGCTTGAAAATCTTTATTTTGACTCATGGAACTGAGATAGTGGTAGAACAGGAATTCTCATAATGGTTTTCTAAGTTATTATGGAAACAGATATTTTGAAACTATGATTAAGTCTTGACATTGTCATTGCAGCACAGACAAATCTGCTGTTTCTCTTTGAGAAGAATGTGGGAATCACAGTGCATAGTCTTATGTGAGGTTGTAATTTTTGAGAATTACTACAAAGCAATTGCTACAAACCTGTTTTCTCTTTCACTTTTTGAGGAGTGAGACTGAGCACACTAAGGAGGTTGTCAAGCCATATGACTGGACTTACACAACAGATTACAAAGGAACATTGCTGGGAGATACTGCAACATTAAAGGTAACCATTTTCTCCTTTCTCCTATGCTGACTGTGTATTGTTTCACTCAAACACTTTTTTTTTTAAAGCTGTTGTTTACGTTTCAGTAGGCTCCTGTAAAATCTTCCATGCTTCATAATTTCTGACTTCAAAGTATAGTTTGGGCTTATCATGTCTCTCAGCATGTTATCCTAATCAAATCTTGGCTTATTTTAATAACGGGAGGGGAGTGTGGAGGGTGAGTGGTGTCTTAAAGCATTTTAGGATTAAAGCATGTGGGAATATTCAGCACTTGCTGGGTGCCCCTCTGAAGCCCTGAGCTCCTTGCACATAGCAGAACTCTCAACTGTGTAATTCTGTATTACTTTTATGCTCTGTTGCTTGCCTGTTTCTCTAAGCAGATATGTAGATCTGGCTGCTTTCAATGGCTTTATGTTTTTCTGCAACAGTAACTCCTCATATTTAAACTTTGGCCCTCCTATACCTTTATTTACTTGAAAATAAGACTGAAGTTCCCAGCTTCTCTGCACTGTGTACAGATTGCTTGCTACTAAGCAGATAATCTATATTAATTCACTAGAATACTTTAGTTAGAGAATTCTTTGAGTTATTCTGGAATTAAAAATATAGCATAGAAACAAATGATGTGTTGTTGGCCCATTGTCTTCAGGCAGCAGAAGTGTATTAGTGTATTCTCCCAGAAATTTGGGATGCTTTCAGCTTCAAGCTCTGAAAGCTTTTTCCATTCTAAAACTGTGGAATTCAAAAGATCAGGATAAACTTTATGTAGTTTGGCAACAAATTAATGTGCTAACTATTCTTAATCTTTTTCTTTAGGTTGTTCCTACGACAGAACACATAAATACAGAGAAATTGAAAGCCAGGGAGCAAATTATGTTTTTTGAAGAAGTACTCCTGTTTGAAGATGAACTTCATGATCATGGAGTATCAAGTTTGAGTGTAAAAGTAGTGAGTACTGAGAGGCTTATTACAAGATGCTTCGTGACTCAGTTGGCTAAGAAATGCAAAATGCAGTCGCTTTTTGCACGTGGTTCCTCCTGAGATTTAAACTTTAAAACACAAAGTTCTTTATCTACGCTCTTAGAATTATGATCTTACTGGAGACTGTGTTGTCTTGAGATCTTTCTGTCATCAATCACTTGCTTCAGGGAACAATCCTTTCCCTCTTGCTGCATCCTGCCTAAGAGTCTTTTGAGGCACTGTCTGCCCTGCTGACTAGCCATAGCTGTATCATATCAACAGCCCAGATTTTGGTTTTACTACTGAAAGCTCCTCATTCTATCTTTCATTGTGAATATCTGATATAGATAATTGCATACTTAGAGTATACCTTTGAAATATGCTGAATGGAATACCTTTATTTTTGCAGAGAGTTATGCCTTCCAGCTTTTTTGTGCTGTTGAGGTTTTTCTTGCGAGTTGATGGGGTACTTATCAGGATGAATGATACAAGGCTTCATCATGAGGTAAACCCTTATTTTCCATCATGACTATTTTGCAGAGGTTCTCTTACCATGTTACTTTCATAGACCTGCTGATATTCCTCTAACTTAATACTGATGTTTGGGGGCAGAGAGGTTACCTGGACTGAACTTTCAGTTGTGGTGGTGCTGAACTAGCAACCAAGTGTGGATGCCATGGAGTGAGTTGTTGTATGAGCAGAGTGGGCTACTTCTCTGTAATCATTTAAATACATTTGACAGACACAGATTAGAGAAGGAAGTACAAGAGGAAAAGTAGGAAACAGTAAATAGTTTGATACTGTTCTTTTCTCCAAGTAAATTATTTTTGGCTTGTCTAATAGGATTAGACTAGTTAACTTGCAAATAACTGTCCATACTGTATGGAATTCTGGTATCTCATAAATAATATGGAGTGTTAATACTTGTGGTTTGGTTGTTCTGTCCAGCTGTATTTGTACTGGTGTAGGAGTTCTAGCTGAGTAGATTAGTGAATGTATTCAATCATAGAATTTTTTTTTGATGCATGCACACAGAAAGATGATTTTTGGAAAAGAGAACATTGCATCAACTTTCTCTGTCTTCATGAATTTGAACATACATTTTTGATCACAGGTGAAAATCTCTGGTCAACCAAACTCAAATGCTTACTAAACTCAATGTATTTAAAATGCTTAGCTGGCACTGATACCAGATGATAATTTTTTTCCATTAGGCTGACAAGACCTACATGTTGCGAGAATACACATCCAGAGAAAGCAAAATATCAAGTTTAAAGGTATTGCATTTTTTAAACTTTCTTTTTTCTTTCTCTCTCCTTTTTTGTTTTATGGTTAGTATAGAAAGTAATGTTTCTGTAATTTATTCTTTGTTATGTCTGGAACGGATAGAGAGGAAAAATATTTCTACTTATGCAGCATTTGTTTTAGTGATCTCAGGGCAGATTTGCATTTGTAAATGCTCAGATCACATGACAAGAGATGGGATTAGGTTATTTTTCTACTTTTGAGTTATGTTTTTATTAATTAATTTTTTCCTAGAATTTTTCATGCATAAAATCAGGTATTCCATGTTGCTCAGTTTCAGGCCTGGTTGTATGCTTGCAAGTAGTGTTAGGGATTAAGATCTGTTTGGTAATAGCCTCATTTAGTTTTTCTCAAATAAATTTAATAGGTGACCTTCAAACTCTAGCAATGGCTCAGAATAATTTGTGGCACATTTGGAGTTGCAGCTGTTGACTTTTATTCTTAACCCAGCACCTGATCTTTCATATTTTTGTAACTTTCCTTCTCCCTTATTTTTCTCTCACTTGTAAAAAGTGACTAATGTGTTACTAACCTTCTAAGAAATTTGTTTGTTTGTTTGTTTTGGTGAGGAAAGGGATACTGTATCATTTCTTAACAATATGTGATCCCTGTAAACAGGATTAAATTCAGACATGAGCTTTTTGAATAGTTTTGTAATTTTTGAAATATTAGTCAGTGATCTAGGTTTTACTTCACCTCACATTTAAAATTATGATTTATGCTGTTGAATCATTTTTTCTGCCTGTTGTTATAGAGAAGAAATGCATATGACTTCCCTAGATCAGCCTGTGTAGGTAAAGCAAAAAAGATTCCTGCTTCGCTGAGGTTTGAAATAATTGAAATAATGGTATGGTTCCTTGCATGGCAAGGGTAGCTAAAATACAGGTGGCATTTGAATAGCTCTGGATGCACTTCTTAAAGAATATTGTTAGAAAGTTTGGAGGTTATTTGCTCAGTACAGATTATTCTTTTTCTGTCAAATGTCTTGTATATGGTGAAGTTGATCTCCAGAGAAAGATACTGATTAACTCAATGAAACCACCTTATTTTTTAAAATATGAAATGAAAATCCAATGAGTTTTAGTGTTTCATATAAATGTCTGTGATGAACTTCACAAAACTAGGATAGATGTTGAGATTGATCAATTATGAAAACTAAATAGGAGCAACTGCAGTGAATGTATTGCAGTGGCTAGAAGACATGGAATCAGTTGTGGCCATCCTAGTCTCATCTGGAACTAGAACCTTAATGAAATTTTTTGTTATGTTCACATTTTAAATATATATAGCTGTTTATGGATGTCTCTGACTTTCTTGTGCTCTTATAATCTGCTGCTTAAAAATATTAAATACCTTTCCCTAACTTACTGATCCACATAAGGAATAAGACTGTATGTCCATTTGAAGTTATAAGGTAAATTTTAATAATCACACTTGACTTCAGGTGTTTACCTCAGGTAAATTATAGATTAATTGTCTGTAACTTTTTTTTGTTTGGAATACTTTGTTTCCCACTTCTTTTCATTCACTTATTTCATGCAAAATTTTTGGGTTTTAGCATGTTCCACCTTCCTTGTTCACGGAACCTAATGAGATCTCTCAGTATCTGCCCATAAAGGAGACAATCTGTGAAAAACTAGAATTCCCAGAGAAGCTGGAGCCTAAACCAGAAGCATCACTGGAAACCATGTGTGTTAAGTCTAAATAAATGTGACTTTATATGGACTTGAAGTACTCTGGAGATGATGTAATCACGTATTTGTTGCCATTGGGGGGTGTTTCACTACTAGTGGAATGAAGAATTTGGCTAATTTTTCTGTAGCCTTGAGAGAAAACATTTCAAGCAGGTTTTGCTAATGGTATTTTTTGTTTGATTTTTTTTTAACCTGTATCTGGAGTTGATGATAGGGTGGTGGTGAGTTCTAATTTTCAGCGGCATTGGAGGAATGATGATTAAGAGTCAGGATTCTGTTTAGTTCACCAAGTAGGCAGGAGTATCTTCTGGACCCTCCACCACTAACACTTTTATGAAGATTTTGTTATTGCTGCTTCAGATACTGAAAGATTACTGGTGTTGTAAAATTGACATGATTTTATTTTTATTGAGAAATCATCTACAGTAAAAAAAAAAAACCAAAGAAAAATTTCCTCTGCATTTATTTTGATCTGACGGTCGTAAACTACACATTTTGCTTGGCTTCCCCTACTGTGAGCTGATAACCAACTAAGTTACTTTCTATAGTCTCTGATCCAGAGTCTCACCTAAGCATATTCATTTCATCTGAGGATTCGTTTAGGGATGGGGGCAAAAAGTAAACTTAACACTATATAAAGGTAATATTACTTAACTTGTGAAGCAATTTAATCTGATGTCAGCAAGATTTCTCTAGGCAGTTCTGGAGACTCTCACTGGGGGTCTGGATGCTGCTCCAGTCACATATGATACTGGAAGTGCATTGTTCTGCATTGACCTTCTGTTGGATGCACTGGATGGTGCCCATGTGTGATGGGTATACTGCTCTGACAGTCAAATTGCCAAATTGCAGCATGTCTTAAGGCTGAGGAAGACGGGTGTTTAGTCTCTAATCCCTAAAGGATGCTGGTATTTGCAGTTTGACAAATGAGATCCTGTATGGCCTTAAAAGGATACTGATGTGTTCCAGATATATAATTTTGGTTTATTATAAAATTATTTTAAGTTCTAATATTAATAGAAGTGTGATCACTTGTATAGTCATGGTTTTAACTCAATACTTTGTAGATTAAACTTAAATATTTGCATTGCTCTTGGAAATACTACAGCATGTTAATGGTTTGGCCTAAGAATGGAGCAGCTAAGCAGGCTTGTCTAGATGTACTGCTGACTCTTCAGTGCAAGAAGGAAGTGACTGCAGTGAAAAGCAGGTTTAAGGTGATTGCAGATAAGAATGTGTACTCATTCTGATATCTTGGGAGGTTTGTTTAAAGATCTTCATATGCTACAGTGCATGTCTTAATAGAAACAGCTCACCTCAAAACCTGGTATTTAACCAGATCTTTGGAGAAAGGGGTTTCACATAGAGAAGGCCCTGAGGTTTTTAGAAAAAAAGACAACAGTCTACTGCCATCTGAGGGACTGTTTTCTTAGTGTCCTGTGTCACTGATTTACTCTAACCATGGGGAAGACTCTTCTCTGTGCCTCCATTCCCTGTATGTAAAAATGAGAGTTAATATATGTCTACCTCACAGATAGTCTGTGGGGATTAGTTTGTACAAAGTTATTGATTAGAATTTTTTTTTCTCAATACACCTTCAGCCTTATCTTTGGAATCCTTTGGAAAGGATTACTGCAAAAAATCTTATGATCCATATGATAAAATGAATGAAGAAAAATTAAATTAAGTGGTCTCTGAAAGAAATTATCATCCAGACATGGTCTGTGTGACTGAATTTATCGCCACTTTGAAAGAGAGGTGAGATCCTCTATATTCGCCGTTATAGTCCTATATTCTGTTGGCTTTTTTTTCATCTTCCTACACTTGTTTCCTAGAGATTTTGATGTCAGGGTGAAGGAGGACACTGCAAATGGATGCAGCGTGGAAATGGTTAAGATTCACTTGGTAATAGACAATGATTTGGGTCCATTCCAGTGATAGAGGCTTACAGGGAGAGAGTGAAAAGAAAGGGAACAAAAATGAAGGTGAAGATGTATTTTTCTGGTAGAAGTAAATCATGGCACTTTTACTCTAAGCATGTATTATTTTACATACCTTAAAACTTATAAAAACACTTCAGAGCTGGTAGTGACTGAGAGCAGAGCTCATGTAGTGCTAGCATGAAGGAAACTATATCTGCATTCACTAATTAAAACTGTGATTTGGGTTTGATCAGTGATGCTAATGTTAAGCTCCATTGGGCTAAAATATGGTGCAGGGGAAACCCACAGAATGGACAGCAAGCATTGAAAAGGACACTCTGCATGCTTAGCTTATACTGTGTATTTTATCTTGTCCATCATACATCCTAATCTGTGACCTGTTGATATACTTTTATTGAATGGGCTTGTATCCTGACTGTGTAGATATGTGATATCCATCTATTTTGGGTGCTGTGCATTTAAGTGGAACACACGTCTCGGGGAAATCACAAGAACATGTTTAGGAAGTTACAGTTACTACAAGTTCAAAATTGGAGCACTTTGTGACTTTCTTATGCCACACAAATTACCAAGAAGCAGCAGTATAGACTGGCATACCACAAGCTGGCTGGCACAAAATTTCCACAGAGAAGTACCACTTTGGATACCTAATTTTAGGGGGAGGGAGTGGGAGGATTCTCCAGCTGTTTTGTGGCAAGTTAAATGTGGCAGTTTATATTGTTTCTTGTATGTTGCAAAATAAAATGTACCAAACGTTTTATAGTTCTGTTTTTAACTGAGCAAAATAAACTGAAATAACTACTTGCGATGCTGAAGTTTTCCTGCTGGTAAGATGTTGCATCCACGTGCCTTTGTCTGTCAGGAGACCACTCTGGCTAAAATAAATAGAAAAAGAAATAAAGCTAAGCCTCTTTGAGACCAGGGTAAGAGCCGCTGTAGTGGGAGCTAAACGAAGCCTGTGTCGCTGCTTCTGTGCGCTTCGCTGTTGCCAAGCCCCGGGCTCCGAAAGGGCCGGGAGGAGACGGGGCTGGAGCCACATCCGGACTGCATCCCCCGGCATCCCGCGCGGCGCCGCCGTCCCGCACCTGCGGGGCGCAGGTGGGCGCGGTGCCTGCCGGGGCTGGGAGTCCGGCAGGGCAGGGCAGGGCGGGGAGCGCAGCCATGGACAAGCTGAAGCGGGTGCTGAGCGGCCGCGACGCGGAGGAGCCGAGCGGCCTGGCCGAGGTACGGCCGCGATGCCGTCCCTTCCCCCGGGCGGGGACGGGCTCTGTGCGGGGCCGTGCGGGACACCCCCGGCGCCAGGAAGGGTGGCGGTCCCGGCGTGGGTCGGGTCCCGGCAGGGGTCGGGTCCCGGCAGGGGTCGGGTCCCAGGGGGGGTCGGGTCCCAGGGGGGGTCGGGTACCAGCGCGGGTCGGGTACCAGCGCATCCCCCGCATCCCCCGCATCCCCCGCGGGCCGCAGGAGGGGCTGTCGGGGCTGCCGGAGTCGCGCAGAGCTCGGCGCCCCGAGAGGAAGTTCGAGCACTTGCTGGGAGCCAAGACCTGTTAGAAAGTAAGTTTCGCTTTTGTTTTCCTCCTTTTTTTTTTTTTTTTTTCCTCCAGGTTATCGATGGGGCCTCTCTAAGCTGGGGCACCCGAGTGAAGGGCTTCGTGGCGTGTTTTGCGATAGGATGCCTGTGCTCGGTGTTGGTAAGGACTTTTTGGCAGATCTCCCCACTGTTTGAGTTTCGGGAGCCCAAGGGATTGCAGCCTTGCTCTGCGCTGTTGCTTGATTTTTCTGAGTCTTCGGGAAGGCGTCTCACTCGGGTCCAGTTACACGCAATAGACTAACTCTTAACAAGAATGCTGATAAATGCGATTTACTTTTGGTTCTGTGGTTTGGGTTTAAGTTTTCTTGAGATTTCTTTGGTGATGTGACATTTCTTGGATATATTTCTTTTTCACTTTAAAAACTATTCATTTTTTCCTCCTCTCTAAATGTTCCTTTTTTAGGGCAGCTGTCTGCTATGGATACCAAAGAAAGGGCTGATTCTCTTTGCAGTGTTTTATACCCTGGGGAATATTGCATCTATTGGGAGGTAACAACCTTTGTAATTTAGTTCCATAATAAAGATGAGAAACAAAAGCAGAATGATAGTGCAGAAGCGGTAGAAACTGTGATGTTTGCGTGAGATTTGCTTTTGTAAATAATTTTCATGTTGAATTGTAAAGAACAACATTTTCCCAGTGGTGCCCTGAAATGGTAAAGAAAATTTTAATTTTGTTTATTATTAGTAATGCATTCAAAGTAAAAGTTACTCATCAGTAAAGAAGAATCAAACTAATGTTTTGAGCATTGAGGTTTTTTGATTTTGTTGGTTCCTCCTCCCCAAGTCAAAAATAATTCTTTGCCATTTTGCGTTTGGTAATGTTCTGTGTGTTTTGGTGAATATATTTTGGGTGGGCGTGTCTGTCAGGGAAGGCATATTTGTTAAGACTTCATGACCATCAAGGTTCCTGAAGCATAGCCCCATAGACTTTGTGACAGACACAACCTTCTGTGATTGAGTCAACTAAGCATGATGTTAGAAAGCATAAATAATGGAATTGGAAGTAATATACTAATGAGGGAGAATAACATAACATATGAGATAGGATTATCACTTTAGATGAAACTTTCACCTTGTATCATTAATTCAGTATCCATCACCACGGCCCTAAATGAGGGCTGCAGATCTGGTAAAGGATCAGAGAATGGATCCAGGCCTGAAAACAGCCCTTTATGTAGAGCAATTGACCTGGATTACCTGGCAATTCATGCAGAGCCTCTGTGGATGGTGTTCCTGAAAAGCAGATTTAAAAAGCGTTTTTGAAAAGCAGATTAAAAGAGCATCTGTCAAGAATGATTAAGTAGCCTATGCTACTGACTTGATAGTTCTGCTCTGCTTATGTTGACTTTAACTGAACAAGTGTGAATAAAAGTATAAATACTTTGCACAAAGAAAAGCAGGAGTGGATTTTTTCTCATTATACATTCCATAGTGTACTGATGCCCTGCATGACTGCAGACAGTTTAATCTTACCTAGTTTCGCTTTTGCCTTTCTTACCTCTGTGTTCCTTCTGATTTATTTTTCACAGCACTCTCTTTCTTATGGGACCAATGAAACAATTGAAAAGGATGTTTGAGCCTACACGTTTGATTGCTACTGTTGTTATGCTAGTGAGTATCAAAGGAGCCGGTTTTAACTCATGCAAAACTGTAAACAGTTTTTTTTGTGAAATCCTTTCATGTACATTGATCTAATTACGTCTCAGGATGAGTTTGTGCGTGGTTTTTTCGTTTATTTTTTTTTTTCTTTTCTTAAAGCACCAAACACCCTGCACATCTGCTATTGTGGAAAGGTAAGTGTAGCACCAGAAAACCACCTCTCTATTACAAAAGACTGAGATGAAACCAGATTGTTATGCTAAATGAGCATTAAGGGTCTGTGGCTTGTGTGTGTGAACCGTGCACATACTTTTTAGGGTGCTTGAGGTCATGACATCATATTTACATGTTACCTAAAAAATGAAAAATGGGAAATTAGTCCTATGGATGTTGTTAGATATTTTATTTTTCATGATTTTGTCTTTTTATATTCCATCTGACTGACTCTAAAGAGCCATGTAGGTATTTCTGCCTTGATAAAATCCTCTGTTGCTGACAAAGCAACTGAGAGAACTCTATGCCGTGGTCACCTTGCATTAAAAATACAAGAATCATCCCAGTTGGCTGATAGCTTAAGGTTTTGAAACTTGTATGACAGAATGAAATTGCAAATTCAACATTCAGCTGAAGTCAGCCCTTGGAATTATTTTTATTTTCAGAAGCTGGAAACTGTAGCAAGCCTTCTACTGTGTATGTCTGGAAGTTGCTGCTAAGTTTCAGACTTAAAAGTGCATGTTTTTTTGTCTTTGCAACTTTCCCATTTTCTCTTGCCAAGTCTAAAATCTGGAAGGTGGTTTAACTTGCATGAGGCTATCCTCACATTTTCAGTCTGAGTATCTTTAGAGTGTTTGCTTGGCATCAGCACTTCCTAATTTCTCTTTAAATATCTAGAGGTGCTGCAGAGCTTGAGAAATTGTGTATGCTTGCAGATCCAAGCAAGAAGCCTACTGTATGGTGTATGTGTTTTCTATGCATTTAGGATGCCTGAGGTCAGGAGAATGCCTGGAATGTTGTTCACCAGAAAAAAGCCTGTTTAGTTAGATGTATGATGCAGTATTTAGACCAATATACAAATCACCACCTTAAAATTAAGGGAAAAATTACATTTAATATCAGTTATTGTGGTTGAGGTGAAGCATATGATTTCTTTGGAAATGCTTGTGCTACTGTTCAATATGCAGTACTATATCTTTTTTTTTCCCACTCAAGCAGAAAAATGCACTTTATAATCTCTAGTAACACCATGCTACATGTGTATTTAAGGCTGCTAGATGTTGATGAAGGAAGATGAATTATCGGCATCTCTCATAGCTAGATGAGCTGCTGTGTCTTAAATTGAAAATGAAAACTTGAACTAATAGGAGGCTTCTGTTAAAACTGAGGGTTAAAGCAGAAAATAATCCAACATGCCCTAATAACCCCCCAAGATTTTAACTGTAGTACAGAAAGACACAGTGCAACTCTAAAAAAAGAAAAAGTGCTGATTTGAATGACTGTGCTGGACTTCATACATATAAACAGGAGAGCTGCTAAGCAATAGCTGACAGTTCTTGAATATGTATCATAGTTTTAATTGGAAAACATTAAGTAATGACTCAACTTCAACCCCATGGTAACCATGTAATCATGAGGAAATGTGGCACGTGCAGAGGCAGAAAGACTTTTCAGTTACAGCTCTAGTCTTACTCATGCAAAATGATGAAGTGTGGTGTGCGCCTATGACACCAAGAAGTGTGTGGGATGAAATAGGGACCTGCTGATATTGCAAAAGAACTGCAGGAACATCTTTCTCTTGTTCCTTTGCAGCCATAAAATTATTTTCTGGAAATACCAGGCTTATATTTCCTGATTGCCGTAATTCACTTCAGCAATGTAATAGCGAGAGCATTTTAAATATGAGGAACTCTTATGCAGGATGGGATAAATTTATAAAATTATGTAATCCCTTTCTGTCTCTGAAGGAACCATTATGGTGTTACAGCATCTGTAAAAACTGGAGTTGTTTCTATGTTTAATAGAAATTGTTTGTTTTCTTCTAGTTGTGCCTCATACTAACACTGTGTTCTGCTTTCTGGGTGAGTACTTGAGTCCTATATGTACATATGACTGGAGTTAATATAACTGGAGTATATTTTAAAAATAAGATTCTTACACTGTTATCTCTGCTATGTTTCTTCCCCCCTCTCCCCTTCTCTCTTCCTTCAGTGGCATAAGGCAGGACTCGCGCTTCTTTTCTGCATCTTACAGTTCTTTGCCATGGCATGGTAAGTGACTTCCTCCCCACATGCTCCACTTTCTATTGCACCTAACATCAGTAGCTGAGTAGATTTTGACCTTGCATGAGTTAGAGAGAAGGAAAATTTTTACCTTGTCATTCTCCTTGATTCAAGAAAATGCATCAGTGAGAGGCTGATGCTCTTGATCTCTCAGACCACTTCAGAGGCTTTGGAGGTGGAGCTCAGGGCTCCCTTTCTAAAGGAAATTCGTTTGAACATGTTCAGTTTCTGTGAGCTTGAAGTAAAACTGATTTATTTCTTTCTGTTTTAAATGAATTTGTTGCTTACTATCTGGTATTCCTCCTTTACACTCTCCTAAATTTGTCTTGTCTGAAGACCCAGCTATGTCAATCAAATTGTCAGTGTTCTTCATATTAACATATACTCTGTGGAAGGTCACCAAAGTAGTGCACAAACTGATATGAACACATAGCCAGCCTTCAAGACTAATCTCGTCTGCCTGTAGGAGTTGGAGCATGAAGAATATTGGATGCAGGAGTGCTGTGTTTAAGGTGCTTCCACAATGTGCCCCCCTGTTTTGCCATAGTGTTTCACAGCTTGGCTGGGCTAAGATGACTTGCAAGGGTACTTACTCTTGTTACTCACAAACACAAAGCTTCATGTTTGGTTGTGTATCGTGCAGATCAGAGTTATCAGAGGGGTTGTTCTTGTTTGTGACTAATAAAATCTGACATGAAGAGTAACTTTCAAAATATTTCTTCTTAGGTACAGCATTTCCTTCATACCATATGCAAGGTAAGTTTCCCTACTCCCTTAATTTTCATTGTTTTATTAATCATACAGAAGATCAGTTTATAGGAGCGTTGTAATATGTGGCTTTAGAAGTTTTTCCATGGCGTAGGAAATACATGTAGTTAAACCTGAAAGAGAAACTAAGCAACTTCTCTAGCGGGAGAACACAAATAAAAGAATATGTAAATCTGCTGACCACACACTGAACATAAGGCTTGCCTTTGGAATGCCTAAATGTTGGCTCAAATGCTATTAGACAAGAGTATTCTCTGTACCTTTTTTCCTCTTGTCCCCCATGAGCACTCTTCTGTTTGAGCACACAGTTCTCCCTCCTGCCCCATCAGCCCTACCCTTCTTCAGTGCCTCAGTGCAGTCTTACAGGTGTCCCTTCCACTGCAGGTGGGCAGTGAGCACTGGTCTCTAAGGCATCTGTGTGGTCATGCAAGTTATGTTAGTGCAATTCACACATGGCCAGCTGATCTTTACAGTGCTCAGTGTCAGTGTGACAGGCAGCATGGATTGAGTCTCATCAAACAGTGTAACTGAGGTGACTGTTGCTTTTTTTCTTTTTCCTCCTGCCTGTAGGGATGCTGTGAAGAAATGTGTTTCAGTCTGTCTGTCCTAACAGGAATACTGGATGCTTCACAAAGTCCTAAGGAGTTCTAGGCAGAACTATGTTAAGATCACCGTTTTGTGTAGTTTCCTGCTTCTTAAACACATGCCTTTCAGCTTGTTGTTAGAAGCTCCTTGTGTTACATCCAGCCTATGCAATTGCTTGGGTTTGTAAGCAATGGTGTCTGTAGGACAGGGTGCTCGTGATCAAATGAAACTCAGTCTGGCAGAAGAAATGGGCAGAAATCCAGAATTTGTTATAATAATTCTTAAGTAAATTCATGTATTTGGTTTTGCAAAAGTTTCAAAGTAATACCTGAAGTCTGTAAAATGGAAACCTTGGCTCTGTTGGGACTGTGGCAGTCTAGAGGATTTATTTTTCAAGAAAAAGAAATCAGTTGCAAATTGATTTCTTACTGACAACTTGTTTTCTTAATCTTTGCACCGTTTGCCTTGGATAATGGAATATTGGTATTCTTTCTTTTCCTGTCTCTCTTGAAAAATTTGAGGTTTATGAGACTTCTAGAAGATTTAATTCTGAAGTCAAAGACTGTTTTGGACTAACCATGAAATGTTTGCATCTTGAATGAAGGGTTTGATTTTCAGTCTATACCGATGGTGTTTCCTTAAAATACATGAAAGGGATATTTTCATCTGTAAAAACTTGTTCCTGTAGGAAACACACTTGAAAAATAAGGTTAGTTGATTTTTTTCAGCTGCTGAGAACCAGAGTTCTTTGCCTTGCTTACAGCCAATGGCAATATGTACAAGGCAGGAAGCTGAAATTTTTCACATGAAGCAAGGTGCTTCTCTTCTCCCTCAGCTGTAGCATAGGAGCAGTGCAAAGCTACGGGCGTGATAGCCAAGCAAAGAGAGAATTTATTCATGTCTTTTCTCAAAGGACAAACTCTGGTAAGGTGGATGTGGGCTATTGTTTAAGCAACCTGGGCCAGGGAGAATACATATTCTTCTGAACTTGTAAATAAGTTAAAACTCCAACATTAATTTTTTTGTAAGTGGGATCAGTTTTGTTTCTCATAAAACTGTCGCACACTCTAATGAACTTTTTCTGCTTTGAGAACGAAGTACAATTTTCTATTGCCTGTCTTAGCAAAGAAAGTGTAACAATCTAGCTGCCAGCTCCAAACAAGTGCTGAGCTGTTGGTATTCAAATTCCAAGGCCACTCTACATTATCTTCTGAGCTACATGTAATCATTTACTCCCAAAGCATTGCAGTGGTCAATTGTTTAGTATCTGAGCACAGATTCCTGCATCTGCAGGGTGAGGTACTGTTTAACTGCTTTCCCCTTTCCTCTGTCCAAACTGTCGTGATGGAGTCAGCATTTATGATTATGCAGCAGACTCTAGTAGGAGCTGAAGCCTCTCTTCCTTCATTTACCAGGAGTTTAATCATTTAAGAGCATCGTGTTTGCATGGCAAGTATATCCCTGACTACCGCAAAGATTTTAGTGTAGGAAAAACCTAGATCTGCTTGGCAATAAATTATAAGCCCACAGTGAAGGCAAATAATTCTGTGGCTTCCAGAAAGTTACTAAAAACTGAGTTAATCCAAAACCTCAAATATAATTGTCTTTCTGATAATTTATAAAGCATAGTACCATCCAGCTGTTAGGATCCTCTAAAAAAAAAAGTAAAATATTCCCTTTTGCAGGTGGTATGAAAGGGAAATTTTAACAACCTTTCTGTGGATTCTAACTGGCCAGAATTACTGTTACAAAGGTATTTGAATGGAAAATGCCACCTTGCAAACATGGAACTGATGTTGGGATAAATTAATTATGCAGATTCAAGTGCTATGTCCTAGTGCCTTTTTTCTCCCCCAGGATTTGGAAGTTAGTGTTGAAATAGCTAGGTTAACTCTTGCACTTCTTGAAAAGAAAAATTGGTTAAATGCACAAGGGAAACTGGGAATTAAAGAAAACTGATACTCCTTCTCCCTGACTAATCTAAGACAAGTATCTAAAGTGATGTGTTTTGTCAGGGAGTAAGTTCAAAAGCTGATTTACATCTGTCAAAGGACCTGCCTTAGTCTTTTCTTAGGACTTTGATAACGTTTACAGAATTCGTTTGTATAGGGGAAATTGAAATGCAACCCTAATGCCTCTTACATTCCAATATTTCTATAATTTTAACATTTCCGAGTGTTCCTGGGAAAAGCTATGAGTATAGTATACATTGTTTTTCCTTCCCCTCTCCAGGAAGGTTATGTTGACTGGGATCATCAGTCCAGGCTCATCAGCAGCCAAGATAATGGAACTTTTTTGATTAGTTCACATTAGGAGTAACAGCCTTTTGCTTATTCCTTGGCTAGCTTGGGTAGGATTGTAGTAGCCTGACTCTGTAGCAGTTCCTGTAGAAGAACAGTAGAATTGGGTGTGCTCAATGTTAGTTTTTCAACTTGCATATTGGCTTTTGAGCTGGCTGATGTGAAAAACACCACTTAGAAGTAGGAAATTTATGAAACTACTAATAGATAGCAGGTAAACTTAAATGAATTTTTTTTCTTTCCCCTCTCCTATAATTTTTCAAACTGCAATTCTGGCTCCACAGCCTTTATTGAGTAAGAGTGAAGAACAAATCTTCATTTGACTGCATAGCACATGAGACTAAGCAATTGTGCCCTTAAAGAAAGGGAACCCAGGGAGAAATGGCAAAGACACAAAGATCGCCAGAGTGCCACGAGGGTTTATATTACCCTTTGGTGTTGTACTCTGTTCCTGTGAAGGTCAGATGGTAGGACAGACTTGCCATATTCTTGCCAATATGTGAAATATACTCAGGGTTTGTCACTTCATCCATGAGCAGTTTTGATTTAAAATAACTCTATCAGAACAAACCTCTTCAGATTCTTATTTACTTGTAAGTAGTTATGTTCAGGCCGTTGCCAAGTTTAACAGCAAAAGAAATTTCCACTCTATTAAAATACTTTATTTTATATGATTTTTAAATAACCAGGGAGTAAATTAGTACGTGAACGTTCTATCTTGACTAGTTCTCAATGTGATGTAGATTATACCATTAAACCTTTTTTTCCCCCAGTCATTAAAAGTACTTTGTGTTAATATCATCAGCTTTGGTTATCTGCTTGGCAGGAAGCACGGTGGGCATTTCTGAAGCTTTCTATCTTAATGTCGTTCAAGGCAGGAATACTTGTGCACTACTGCAGATAGAGATGTTTGTGGTTTAAAAATCAAGGCTCCTTCCTTCCCAGAGTCCTTGCTCAGTTGCCTACAGCACTTAACTCAAGGCTGACTTCCCTAAAGAAACTTGTATGATGTTGGTGCCCATCTCAGTAGGGTTTGGTGTTCTACCAGAAAGTGCGTTTTGCTCATCCTCAGTGTTGATCAACTTGTCCACTTTTTTTACTGTTTGCAGTACAGATACTATAACCTCAACCAGCAGCCTTAGCATAAAGTTCTAGCAGGAAATGTGTTTATCTGGGATCAGCTGACTTTCCAGCTATAGTAGAAGAAATGGGAAGGGTGGTAATCAGCTCTTCCCAAAGTACTGAGACTCTATACATCAAAATGTGGGGCTTTTTTTCACTACTTCAAAGTTTTGCTCTGCTTTATGTGATGAAGTCCATTGTGAACACTGGTACTATCTGAGATGGTTCTACACTTACGATGTGAACAATTTCGTCTCATTTAGTAATAAGATTGCTCATGAGCTGTTACAAAAAACAAAGAATATTTTCTGCACCTAGTGGAAATTCTTTTCAGAAATCAGGTTTTAAAAAAGAAAGTGTGTTAGGCTCTATATGTGAATATGCAAATTCAGGGGAGGGCAGAGAGTACTATGGGATGGCTTCCAGCTAGGGACAGGATGACGGGCTTGAATCTATCGTAACTTGTGGGTGGATGCAGCTGGTGTGCAAAGCCTTTGGAGGCTCGTGGCACTGTTCCTTACATGGTCTGAAATACGTGTTCTGGGAACTGCCTGTGGAGCAGCGTGGGCGCTTGAAACTCAGCCCCTTCTTCTGTGTGCTCAGAGAGTGAAAGAGCCTCTGAGTTTCTGAGAATGGTTCTTGCTTAGTTTTGGTGCTTAATCCGGTTCATGAAAGTAAGATCACTGTGCTATTGTAGACTCTCAAAACTGAGGAGGATGTTTAAACAAATTTGTCTTAATACTGATGTTTACAACTACAGCAAATGCTGACCATGTTGGAGAGAAAGCCCAGAAATGGTGTATTTTCCTAAAACCATGTGCCTTGCTGTAATGTGACGACTAAATTCTTTTAACAACTGTGGAATTGTTTTGTAAAATAAAAACCAAGCTCAGAACTTCTGCACAATGTTTTATACTGTTACTGATTCTGTTTGCTGCTGTGCTTTTTCTATGTATTTACACTGTTTTATTTCTACTTTGATAAATACCCTTTTTTCTAATGTATAACTTTCTCTGTAATGAAGTGAAATCTTTCAAAGTGCTGTTTTTCTCCTTCAATAAAGTTCTCATTGCTTTAAATGAGTTGTTCTTATGGTTAATATGACATTTTAAATGATGCTGATTCTCCAGGTGATGCTGAAATTGCTGTGGGTTGGTTGTTTTCTTTTGTGTGTTTGGTTTTTTTTTTTGAAGTTACTGTCTTGTCCTCACTTCCTTTGCTGCACACACAACCTGTACTTCTGAGGGGAGTTTCTGTGTCACCACTGCTGTGCAGCAGCTTCACCCAGCAGCTGCAGACAACTGGTTGGCACAACTGGAGTTGTTAAGGTGGGGATATTTTTACTAATTCTTACTTATTTACTTCAGGAGTCAACCTAGATATGCCAACAAACTATCTATTAGTCCATGCTACAGAGCAAATAATGCCTGATGCCATTCTGTCAGCAAAGACAACAGGAAGCAACATGCCTCTGAAATAAATATGCTCTGAGTAGTGATGTACACTGAAAGTAAAATGGCAATGATTTATGCATGCGTGTTAAAAATAATTAGAGGAAAAAAGATGGGCCTTCTAAGTTTGTGCTTAATGAGTGTCCAAACACTTGCTGTGGTTTAATGTTCCTTGGCAGTGTATTAAGGCTGTGCATCAGACTGCTCAGGGTAGGTTATACTTTCTCCTGGTTGACAGGCAGCATCAGGTCTTTTATTTTTTTGTTTGCAAGAGTGGTGGTGGGACTTGTGTGCTGTGGGAGACTGTGTTAAGTTTTCAGTTACCTTTTTTGGGTTTCTTTTTTTTGATGGGTCTTCTGAACAATCTGTCTCAAAGCTGACTCAACTGAAATTTCTGTCCTACAGGAGACTCCAAAATTGTGTTTTTAATAGAAGCAGCAGCCTGTCTTCCTGTAATACAGAAACCTAGGGGGTTGCATTTTATCTCTTTGAAAAGGATACAGCTTCCAAGGAATGTCGGGAAAGCTTGATACATCTATGTCATATCAAGCCAACTGTGATTCCTAAAAGGACAATAAATCCTTTCCATATCTAATAGCTTAGAGGTATTTTGCTTGCCGCGTTCAACCTCCTGCATAACAACAAAGCTGTTGAACTTTGCCACATTATTCTCTTGCTGAAGTCTTAATACTTGAATGATTAAAAAAAAAAAAAGTGACATTTTCACTTGAAATCCCTAAACAATGATCAGCTGCCCTCTAAGGAAAGTGCATTCTGTTGATGAATGACTTTGCTCCTCAGAAATACTCTGAAAGGGTTTATCAGTTGTGCTACAGCATCTAGTCTCTGAATCCCATTATCTTGCATTCAAAGTCATCAGCATTCAGATCCAGTAACAAGACTCTTGGAAGGCTGCTGTACTATTAATGTCTGCCCCTTTTCCTCCTCCTTCCACAGAGTCTGATTTGCAAGAGAAGGTATTTTGTGAATGTAAGGCATTCAAAGGTGGGGATTGATAGTTATTTCCATCCTTTACTTGTACCTTTCCTATTGAGCTCAGTCTTGTTTGCAATATTAGTGGGGGCACAGGTTTGTAACTGCCCAGCATGAAGTGCTGGAGATGCCTAAGGGGGAAAAATTGTCTCTTTTTCTGCCTTTTCAGAAGAAAGCTTCTGATTGATTAGAGATGAAATAGTATATCTAAGCTGCCAATCTTTGGGATTGATATTTTATCAAGTTAGTCTGGCTGAAACCCTTTTAAATTTCTATTGCATTCCCTTGTGGCGTCTCTGAGAGGTTATTCCTGAGAATTTGTGCCTTAAAATATCTGCAGGAAGAAGTGTAGAATAACACTGGCATAGTGTAAAAATGGTACACTGAAAGTAATATCTGCCCAACATGATTTCATTGCAGCTCTGAAGGGCTGTCGGTCCAAAAATCTGGAGGAGGACTGAAAACTGGAGAGAGACTTTTTACACAGGGGCATGCAGTGACAGGACAAGGGGGAATGGCTTCAAACTGAAAAAGGATAGACTTAGATTAGATATGAGGAAGAAATTCTTTACTGTGAGGGTGTGAGACACTGGAAGACACTGCCCAGAGAAGCTGGGCATCCCTTGAAGTGTTCGAGGCCAGGTTGAATGGGGCTTGGAGCAACCTTGTCTAGTGGAAGGTGTCCCTGCCCGCAGCAGGGGAGTTGAAACAAGATGATTTTTCAGGTCCCTTTCAAGTCAAACAATTCTATGATGCAATATGTGGTGTGAAATCAAAATATTTTATCATGGGCATGTACTCCTGTGGTTTCTGGCTGTGTGTAACAGGATGTGCCAGGCTCACCACTTAGAGAATCAAATGCTTCAGCAGAGTTATACTTGGAACTTGTTAACTCTTACAGTCAACAAAAAGCTTTAACTTACACATTCAAGTCATAAGTGCATGTTTGAGTTGTCCAATAAACATTGAACATATATTACTATTTTGTTCTGAGATGTGTAAATAGAATTTAAAAGTTCACTTAGAACCTCTTAATTTATTTTTTTTAATTATTATTATTATTTTCTGATTTTAAAGTGGGGACAATAGTAGTTTTCTTGCTCTAGGTTCTAATTCATGTCTGAAGACATCACTGAAGATCTTCAAGTAATAAAAACAAGGTAGAGAAAAGTATAATTATTGTTTAAAACCAAGTTATTTCTCAGCAGCCTGACTACATGCATTGGGTTTGTGTGGCAATGTTTTAGTGAGGGAGGGCTACAGGCGTGGCTTCTCTGAGAAACTGCCAGAGGCTTCCCTTGTGTTGGTAGAGCCAATGCCAACTGGCTCCAAGACAGATCCACCACTGGACAAAGCCAAGCCCGTCAGCGACAGGGGTACTGTGCTGAAAGTGGTACACTTCTCTAGGGTAGTGTATCTGAGAAAGAGAAAAAAAGCCCTGTGCAACTGCAGCTGAGGAGATGAGAGAGATACGTGAGAGAAACAGCTCTGCAGACACCGAGGTCATTGAAGAAGGAGGGGCAGGAGGTGCTCCAGGTGGCAGAGCAGTGATTTCCCTGCAGCCCATGATGCAGACCACGGTGAGGCAGCTGTGCCCCTGCAGCCTGTAGAGGTCCACAGGGGAGCAGAGATACACCTGGAGCTCATGGAGAAGCCCACACTGGAGCAGGTGGATGCCCAAAGGAGACTGTGACCCCGTGGGAAGTCTATACTAGAGCAGGGCCCTGGGAGGACCTGTGGCCCCATGGAGTGAGAAACCCACTCTGGAGCAGGTTTGCTGGCAGCACTTGTTACCCCGTGGAGGACCCACACTAGAGCAGCCTGTTCCTGAAGGACTGTACCCTGTGGAAGGGACCCACGCTGGAGCACTTTGTGAGAGACTGCAGGGTGTGGGAAGGACTGATGGAGAAGTTCGTGGAGGACTGTTTCCCATGGGGGACCCCTATGCTGGGGCAGGGGAAGAGTGTGAGGAGTCCTCCCCCTGCAAAACCCACTGTCAGGAAGGAGAGGGAAAAAATCAGGAGAGAAGTTAAGCCCAGGAACAAGTGATGGGTGCAAGGAAGGTGTTTTAAGATTTGTTTTTATTTCTTATTAGGCTGCTCTGTTTTGATTGGTAATAAATTAAACAAATTTCCCCAAGTAGAGCTGGTTTTGCCCATGACATTAACTGCTGAGTTATCTTTCCCTGTCCTTATCTTGATCCACAAGCCTTTTGTTATCTTTTCTCTGCCCCTGCCCAGTTGAGGAGGGGAGCAGCTTTGGTGGGCACCTGGCACCCAAACAGAGTCAAACCATCCCATTGCACTATGTAGTTTTCTTTTTTTTCTTTTTTCTTTTTTTTTTCTTTTCTCTTTTTCTCTCTCTCTTTTTTTTTTTTTTTTTTTTTTTTTTTTTTTTTTTTTTGAAAAGGAAAGGTTGATCTGGAAAGCCTCCCCTGTTCTCTGGGCTCAGAATTAATCTCAGTTATAATCTCAGATATACAATGAGGTACTATTTGAACAATATGCCTGCCTTGCTGCTAAAAACACACCCAGTGGAAGTTATTGAAACTGTCCCCTCACCACTGACATTAATGAAAAAGCTAATCTTCTTTAAGTCTCTTCTAGCCTAGCAGTCTCTCAAGGGGCTGGATCCATGATTAAAAAACAGAAGGAAAGCAGCTGTCTTTTTATCCTTTCTTAATTATTCCGTGGTAGTTGATAGGTGTCGATTTCCTGGGAGTGTCATGGTGATGGAGGTTACGTTTCCTTGTGTTGTTGGGACTGAATGTTCAGAGGGGGGTTAGTTGAATGCTACAGTGGGAGCTTTGGAGATGGAAAGAGTGAGTCTTGTTTTCTGCAATTTCATCTGACGATGAAGGGCTGCCTTTTATTTGGAAACATACACATAAAGGCCAAAAAACAGCTATCCAATGTCAAGGCAAGAAAGGTCTTTTTAATTACCTTATTTCTTGGGTTGGTTTTTTTTTTCCCTTTCTTTCTGTGTACCTCACCAGCTGGTGGCCAGGGGCATTTTAGAACGAGCTTAATTAAAAAGTCAAAAATAACCCCTTGCTTTTTCCTGCTGTAACTTGGTGAGTAAATGCCAGTAAGTGTTGCAGGATTGCTCTTTCACTGCTCTGCCCAGTCCTCATTGCTTCATTTAAAAATATGAGTCATTAAATTCTTATTAGTAAATTGAAGACGATGATGAGTGTTGTGCTTGCATTTTTAACTAGTTCTGACCAGCTATGAGCCACAAGGTGTCAGATCCCTGCTTGGAAGTGCCCAGCTCTCCCAGCTGGGTTTCAGGGAAAACTTACAATATTGCAGGTTTTTTAGGAGCATTTTCTGTTCCCTCTGATACCCCTACTGATTTGCTTGTCTAATTAAATGGGAGATATGTGCTAGAGGGGTAATAGTCTTCTGTCCTTTGGCCCTGCTCCGTCCCACTTGCACTGGTCAGTCACCAGGAGCGCCTACTGTGCTCCTCTGTAAGTGCAGGTACCTTTTCACAAATGTTAAGTTGAAGAAGCTCTAAGTTCCAGCCCAGGTATAACCCACTTGGCATGTGAGAATGGATTATTCTCGGTGCCCTGGCAATACCTACAGCCAGTGACATTAATCTGTTTGTGCTTCAGTTTCAACACCTGTAGACTTGGAAAAATTAATCTTGCAAGAAAGCAGGAGAAAGAATAGATGTTTGGAAAGCATTCAGAATTGTTATTTAGGTGAACAGAGGGACATAAGATTAGATTTACGTCTCCTAAAACTGTCTAAATATTCAAAGGAGATTTCCACCTATAATGTCTTTGTTAAATGAAAAGCCAACAATAAACAAATGACTTTGAGTATTGATCAATCTGGTTTCCCTTCTGCAGCTGTCTCCCATGGCAGCTGGATGGCACAGAAACGATGTCCAATGCGAGGAAGCCTGGTTCATGGAACAGGGTCCATATTGGTCTGGATGTGTATTTTCAAGTAAAAGCTCAGGCCCAAGTACATTCAGCTGATCATTTGTGTCCATGCATGCAAAACTTGTTATTTATTTGGCTCTTTTTTTAAGATTGGAGAGATGTGTCAGTGGTGAGCTGTGCCTTCTGGATATGTTGCTACATACATCACAAATTGCTCTTAGGCTGAACTCTTAGAGCTGAAGCACCCTTCCCTGTGCTGAAAACAGTAGTTGGGCTGTTCCCACTAACCAACCACAGGTAACTACTCTCATTTTGGAAAGCATTGTGGTTTCAGGCATCCTGAACTATGGTAACATAGTTACTAAAATTGAAACTGTATGAAAGGTATTTTAAGTTATTAAATTTGTGGGTTTTTTTCCTCTGGACTCTAGACTTTCAAGCATCAGTCACCTTGTGTGAGTGATAACAGTAAGCACCCAAGTCTTACCTACTTCTGGGATCTGAAAGTGCATTTTATTATTGTACAGCATACAAGCTTTAGTATGATACTCCAAAGCAAACACATTTTTGTTTCTCCCTTAGGGATGCTAGCTGTAAAAAATCCAGTCTTATTGATGAAAAACTTGCTTCTCAACCCATTACTGGAATGGGTTTGTTATCCACTCCTTCCATGTACCCTTCCTTCTCTACAGCTCAGTCCAAGGAGTGCTTTGGGCAAGCAGTGCACTCCGAGCAGTACCTTCCTTCCTCTTGCTTTGTGGTGGCCTCCATTTCCCATCCATCTTTGCCACGCACATTCTTGACCTCTAGTAATGCCCCAGAGTCTGCTGGTGAGAAAGTGTTTCACTTTGTCATTTGGAAACCCTTCCACCATCATCAACTGTTGTTTTTGTGCTTGCTTTTGGTTTCCTCTAGGCATCTTGAGGAAGGTAGATTGGATCCAATTTTTTGGAGGCTCTAGTCTGGTATCATTCCACTTGAAGCCCTGTGGGAGAGATGGGCAGTCAGTACTTCTGAAAACCATATTGTTTCCCTTTTATTTGTCTATAGAAATAACTGTGCATAGTTACTGAAATATTACTACTTTTATGAGCTGTTGTCTCTTTACTTGCCTCAACTTTGAATCTCCTGATTTCTGAGAAACTGAGTCTAAAAAAAGCTGCATGGAAATAGAGCTTCGACTGAAAAAAACAATCCTAAAATAACATGTATCTGTTTTAGAACTGACTGAAAAACTAAAGATGTTGAATTGAATTCATGGTACTTCAACCAGCTCTGATTTCTGTGTTTATTTGCATTTATAATATAATAAAAATATAAACTGTCTCACGTAGTCTCCTATGCATTTCCTATGCCATTTGATCACAAGCAGGGAAAAATTACAGTAGTAGCTTCTCTCTCCTCTTTGAGTATTTGGAAAGGGGAACCCAAACATAAACATATTCCACATTATACAAGCATACTACTGGAGATGCAATTATTTTCCAAATACAAAGTGGCACACTTCCAGGTACCTAAATATCCTATAGATTTTAAAGTACTTACATTTTTACCTGTACTTACATTACATACATTCTTTAGTTATTCTGCAGTGAAACGGGACTGTTTATTACCTAGAAGCTGCTATTTGACACCTGCTAGTGTAACTCAGAATGTGAGTTTACTGATAAAATATGTATTTTTGTTAGGAGTTGACAATTATAAAAAGAAGAGAGGGAAGGAGTTTTAGAGAGTGAAGTTTGGAGGCAGCATAGAATCATAGGATGGTTTGAGTTGGAACAGACCTTAAAGATCATCTACACAGTGTCAGGGATGAAGCATCCACAGCTTCTCTGGACAACACCTTTTATTGCCTTGCCACCCTCACACTAAAGAGTTTCTTCCTAATATCAAATCTAAACCTTCTCTCTTTCAGTTTGAAGCCACTCCCCTTTGTCCTTACTACACTGTCTGGTAAATAATCTCTCTCTCCAGCTCTTGTCAGCTCCCTTTAAGTACTGGGAAGCTGCTATAAGGTCTCCCCAGAGACTTCTCCAGGCTGAACAACTCCAGTTCTCTCAGCCTGTCATCACAGGAGAGCTGGTCCATCTCTCTAATCATCTTGGTGGCCGAACCATTCCAGTTCTCTCAGCCTGTCATCACAGGAGAGCTGGTCCATCTCTCTAATCATCTTGGTGGCCCTCCTCTGGACTCAGTCTAGCAGCTCTAAGTCCCTGTGTTGGGGGCCCCAGAGGGGGGTGCAATATTCCAGGTAGGATCTCACAAGAGTGGAATATCGGGGAGAAAATACCTCAGCTTGCATTTTCCACTGGTGCTGATGTTTCTGCGAACTGAGGAGTCTATCCTAAAGTCTCCCATTTGCAGAACATCCACTGCTGCACATCTACAGCTATGAAGTGTTCAGGACTTGAAAGTAGGATCCTTACTCCCTGTAGGGCTTGAGGGATTAGTAGTAGGACTAGTTGCCAAATAGGTGCCATTAAGCTCTAGCCATTACTGTTTAGGTAGGTGGTATCTTTCAGTTTGTTTGTTGAGCCTTGTCAAATGATGGATTTAACTTAAATTCTGTTTTAAAAACTTTGCCATACTCTTTCTTGTCTGTAAAAATACCACCAAGTCATTTTGTCTTTTAGAAAGAGTCAGAAGCACAGGAACTCAACAGGAGCTGTTGAATTGAAAGAATGCAAAGTTCTCAGTAAGTACACAAAAAGTATATTTCTCTAAAAATGACCTCCAACACTACATTTTCATAGTCAAGTCCTTCATTCTGTCATGTCCAACAGACCAGAAATTTCAGAGACACTACCAAAGACAGATGTATCAGGAGAAGTTATGCACTCCAATGGCTTGCTATACACCAAAGTGCAGTGTTTACAGATCCCTGGTATTCATGGAGACCTCCACTTAACCCTCTAGAATGGAACTGAACCCAGGTGTCTCATTTCCTTGGCTGAATGCTGAAATTGTTGGACTTCTCAGTAAAATGGTGGCTTCTGTGTGGAGGGTGTGTGCTGTTGGATTACGCTTGTCAGAGAAGGTCTCAGCACAAGGCAGGAGGGACTGCCTGTTTCAGGGATGCTGAGCAACCTTTTGTATGAGACTGACCTGGAGCAGGTGAGCAGTGCCAGGCCTCACACAGTTAAGCTCACACCCAGCCCCAGAAGAGTGGAGTCTATCCCTGGAAATGAAGCCAAAGGGGAGTTCAACCATGTGTAACATGCAGCAGGGTTTTTTTGAATGACAGTGGGACCAAGGGATGGACCAAATATGCATTAATGGTGGCATATAGGGATGCTACCTTCTCCTTGTGTGTTGAAACCTCAGTGCAGAATGGTCTCTTACTACTACATTTTGATTTAGGAGCGTAGAGGAATGAGGTTAATGCATTTATTCAACATGCCTGGTGAAAATATTTTAAGACTACCTTCTCTGTGTAACTATCTTGACTCTTACCAGCTCCTTCAGTTAGAGTCCGCACCAGCATGAATGCAATTTCCATGCATTGTTTCAGTCTGGAAATGAAACAATTTTCATTAATGGAAACCTGGTTCTCAAGCAGAACAATTAGACCCACTTCAGGTTGAAAAAAGATAAAAGCATGCTAATTTGGATGGAGGACTCTTCTTTCAAGGCAGCCAATTGAGTCATCAGCCTGCCACCCACCTGACTGTCTGACAGGTAATTAGGAGATAGTCCTCTTTTTGTGTGGAGCGTGTGCGTAAACCTCCACACGCTGGTGTCACTGCCCATTGGGACTTCCAGGGGAAAGAGCTAGTCAGTGGCAAAAGAGTGAGGAGGGCACGTTTGTCAGTCACTGTCCAATGAACTGACTTATTTTTTTATTTAGCTCATTGTTTTTGTCTTTTCAGCAGCTACCTGAAGTTTCTGGCAGTAAAGTCGTCATGGAAGACCTGGGCTGCAAAAAACCCAGTGACTGCACCGTCTCCAGGCTGCTCAGCGTAGTGGAGAGCGAACTCCGGGCTGGCAGAGACAAAGGCGACCCCACTGAGAAGCAGCTCCAGGTTGTCTTAGAGGATGCAACACTCTGGCAGAGATTCAGGGAAGTCACTAATGAGATGATCGTGACGAAGAACGGCAGGTGAGTGATCTGTGGGCTAAGTGTAGGTGACAGCCAGGGGGGTTAAGTGCTATAATATTAAACTGTGTGTGCAGACTCAAAAGAACTGCAAGGACACAGTTTTTAGGGGACTGCACCTTCACAGTCCCCTAAAACCAGCATAGGAACAAAATGGGGTGTCCCTGCTCCTTTTTGGTCACTGCCAAACCTCTCCCGCCACCCATTTTTCTTGCTGTGAAAATATATTGATTGACTTAAGGCTGCACAAAAAGGGAACTTTTGCAAGAGAATAGATGGTACCTCAAAATCTTTGGAATGACTTCTTGTGTTAATAACCACCAGCCCTTATTAGCAAGTCCTTACCTCTAGACCTCAAATTACTGTACAGAAGCAGATCGGCGCTATTATCCCCAGATGCAGTTCCCATCTCTCTGGCCTTGGGTATTAACAGCTTGGTTTTAGAAAGACAAAATATTGTGAGGTAAATGGATCACATATCTTACTATTTGGAGAACACAGAAAGGCACAGGAAAAGAATGCAAAACCTGACAAGAAGGATACTATTTCTGAATCAGACCCTGGCTTGAGGGAAGCTTTCCACAGTGGTTCTGCTCTGAACTCTGCTGACAGCACAGTCCAGCCTGTAACAGACAAGCAGCTACTAAAATAAGGTTTGCCAGTGCAGTGGCACTCAGGTTTTTATTTATTTTACCCTCACTACCCCTCTGCTGCAACTCCCCCACACACACACCCATTCATGCACGTTTCTTTTGTGAGACCTCTCAGGAGATCCATGTATGAGAGAGGAATTAAGAGATGGAGAAATTTACTCATGTGCTGTGACTTTCATTGATTTTGCAGACTTCAATTTAGCAGAATTTGTGGATGAAATTACTGTTGACTGTAGCTTGGCAAGGGACATAGGTGAAAGCAGTGAAAAGGAAAAATCTAGTCTCAGCTCAGCAAGGTTATTCTGTTGAGAGAACAGCTAACTTCCCAAAATACCAGCTCTTGGGTAACGGTACCTGTTGCCATTCTGATTCCCTTTAATAACGTGCAGCGATAGAAATCTGCTGCTGAGATTCTCATTACGTGGAGAAGCTGCTTTTGCTTAATTTAAATTGCTTTAAAAGCTGCTGTTAGGCTACAGCAAACTTCTGAGTGGACTTACACTTAGTGTACAGTAGCTTAAACTGACTCATTGGCAGCATAAGTGACCAAAAATGTGGTAAGATGGGTTTGCCTAAAATTAATTAAATTGGTACAAAGAATTGCACCTTTCCAACAGGGCTTTTCAGTTTCTTTCCTCCGAGCTAACGTAAAGCATGACTGCATTGTGATATTAGTTTTCTCTAAAATGTCAGGGTGAGTGCATAGACAAAGTCTTTTTATGATGATAAGAGAATCTTTCATTATCTGAATATGCCTGGTTACTTTTTATTTCATTGTGTAAGCTGCCTTACTTTTGTTATTTTAACTTACACACTCCTTATCAGTTTGATTCTGGTTTTTCTAAAGCCAGTGACATTTCTAGTGATGTCAGTGGGGGCAGGAGCAGGTTCTTTATGATCAAAACACAGAAGTCTCAAAATAATAAATTACAAAAGTATGTCACAGAGTCATCTGCATGAATCCTTTTAACAAAGTTACTGTAGCATCAGGGACAATGAGAAAGGATCTTTTGTGTTTCTGAAAGTATCTTTCATAAAAAAAACACATTATCACAAAAAAAAACACAAAACAAACCGTGGCCTTCAGTAAAGATCTCTGAACAACCCTATGCTATTCAAGAAAAGGCAAACTTGAGACAGTTTTCTGTGAGTGCTGAGTTTTTTTCAGGTTCAGGATTCTTGTCTCCAGAGGGATTCTCAGTAGAAAAAATATTGACCTTACGCTGCTGCTTCTATCAGTATAACTAATTCAATTGTTCTTGCTGAAGGGTATATAAATGCTTTTGAAAACTGTGCCCTACTATGAAAGAGAAGAGCCAGTCTAAACTTTTGCGTGTGAAAACTGTTAGCAAAGCTCAGAAATTAAACTGAAACCTGATACGGGAGCGTCACAGAGAACGAAAGTCTAATTGATTAGTGATCCTCAAGGGTCAAATTCTAGCATGCACAATTCTATCTGCTCTTACTGAGTCATCTCTAATTGCTACCAAGGGTCCCAAAATGTCACCATTAGATGACCCATCTTCAGTGTTAACACACAGATATGTCTCTGTGGCTGTGTCGTACTTCATTATAATAATCACCTGCCCTAGCTATATACCTAGGTACATGGGGAAGGTAGATATATTCTGAACAGAACAGACATCACTAAAAATAGACCACATGCTTTATCACAAAATACATCTCAATGGGTGCAGCCGATACAATGAAAAACTGTCTCCTATTTTACTCAGATTTATTGTATCCAACTCACACTTCAATATCAAATGCTCTGCTTTTCTGATTGAGTAGGTTTTCTCTCAGTGTTTATACCATATTAGCTATGCAGTATCCTGAGACTTTGCAATCCCCGTTATTGTGTGGAGGCAGGAAGGTACTACTGTTCCCCTCTGTGTATGGGGACAATCCACAAGAGATCAGTGAAGGAAAATGTGAGTAGGGGGAAAGAAGCCCTTTGCAGGCTTAAATGCTAAAACAGCTTTACTGGTTACTGCACATTCAAGTTTAAT
The DNA here is from genome assembly GCA_035222235.1 of Margarornis squamiger. Lineage (NCBI taxonomy): Eukaryota > Metazoa > Chordata > Aves > Passeriformes > Furnariidae > Margarornis > Margarornis squamiger. Next base: position 21,444,035 of record JAWWTY010000001.1, read on the forward strand.
GTCAAACATCTTCCCACTGGAGTTCTGTACTATGGAGTAATTTTAGCAGACCTGGTCTAAATAAATTGAAGAGGCTGAAGTACTCATTTGTTGCAGTAGTGGAAGTCACATATGCACCTACCTGATCCTTGAAACAAACATTCTGACTGAAACAAATTTGGAGAAATCACCATTTGCCAGGCTAAAAAAAGATTTTAACAATAAAGCCTCTTAATCAGCAAAACAAGTGAGGTGGTAAGTTCTCCATCATTAGAATCTGTACAGTCGAGACAAGATGGTCCAAGCAAGGCAGGGATTGTGAGGGAAGTGCTGTAATCTTGGTGCTGCAGGAGGTTAGAGTTGATGACTATTCTCTTCTGGCATTAGTCTATAGAACCTTTGGGGATAAATTTCAGCTTCTGGAATAGAAAGGCAGAGGAGCCTGCACTGTGGGCAGAGGAATTAACAACCTGTATGTAACACAAATAGCTCTGAGAAATCTAGTGAAATTAAATTTTCATGTGGTTTTATTTTCCCCTCTAATTCAATTTCAGCTCTATATCTAAATGGGTTATTTTGAAGGCTGACTGTAGGAGGTCTAAGGGGTGGAGGGAGCAGTGCCTCCATACTTTTTATCACATCCCAGTTGGGTGGCTGGTACATGCTGGTCACAAAGACATATGTAGCATATAAATTCTTGACTAAACTTCTATTTAGTTAGAAAGATCATGGTTCACAGCATCTTAGAGACCAGTGATGAGTGGCATTCCTCAGGGGTCAGTATTGGGACTGGTGCTTTTCAATACCTTTGTTGGTGACATGGACCCTGGGACGGAGTGCGCGCTCAGCAAATTTGCCAACAACACCATCAATGTGCACACAGAGCCTGGAAAGCCAGCCATACCCTGGGCTGCATCAAAAGAAGCATGGCCAGCAGGCTGAGGGGGGTGATTCTGCCCCTCTGCTCTCGTGAGACTCCAGCTGGAGGGCTACATCTAGCCCTGGGATCTCCATCACAGGAAGGACATCGACCTGTTGAAGCAAGTTCAGAGGAGGGCCACAAAGATGATCAAAGGCTAGGCCACCTCTCCTGTGAGGAAAGGCTGAGGCAGTTGGATTTTTCCAGCCTGGAGAAGAGAGAGACTATAGGAGCCTCCCTGTGCCTAAAGAGGGCTGACAAGAGAGTTGGAGAGGGACTTTTCAGAAAGTGCATGGAGTAATATGATATGTTTAAACTGAAAGAGAACAGGTTTAGATTAGATATTAGGAAGAAATTCTTTACTGTAAGGGTGGCAAGGCACTGGAACAGGTTGCCCAGAGAAGCTGTGGATGCCCCATCCCTTGATGTGTTGAAGGCTAGGCTGGATGGGGCTCTGAGCAACATGGTCTAGTGGAAGGTGTCCCTGCCCATGGCAGAGGTTTGGAATGAGATGATCTTTAAGGTCCCTTTCAACCTTTCTATATTTCTATAATTATTCTATGATATCTTCCTCAATGTTGCACTGACCCTACATCACCAAGTAGTAATATTAGATGAAAAATCTCAAATTTCTGAAATCCTGTCTTTTCCTGTCAGCAGAAGGTGCTGAATGTACACAGCAAGAACTATATAAAGGTATCCAGAAAGGATAGGTGGTGAGTAGGTGGTGAGTGGGATGTCATGGGAGATTGTTAGCAATCTGTATTTGGGTGTCACAGGAGAGTATGGCTGCAGGGGCAGAGACTTCCACTATCCCTTGAAAAAGCCTGGAGTTTCAGCTCCTTTATGTATTTTGGATGTCTTGCGCTGCTACTTAACTAAGGCTAGAGAGTTACCTTACCTTAGCCCCATGGCCACAGACCTCAGGCCATTGCTGTGCTTGCTTGGTGTAACCAGTCTCTTTGTACCCATAGAGAACAGGAGCTCAAAGATTCATTGGCCTGTCCACAAAAACGTGGCATGGAAAAATGGCAGTTGCCGGGAGAGGTCAGTATGGAGATGTCTGGGGCAGGGAGACCTGTTACTCATGTAAGAGCAATGTTGGAGGTGATAAGTAACAGCAATTACACGTATGCCTTGACAAGCTAAGAAACTTAATGAGTAGGATACCTTTTATTGGGAGACTCCTCTGTTCTTCTGACAACAAATTATTCCCAGTTCCTGAAACTGTAGGAGCCTTACTAACTCTTTTGCTGCAGAATTTCAGGCACTGATGTGTCGATTCAAAGCTGTGGCATTGATCACAAGCACTGGGACAGACAGAAAACTGCTGAAAGTCAAGCTGTGAGCTCCTGCAAATCTCTTTTATAAATGAAAAAATAGTAGTTAAAAGGGGATTGAGAAAAGGTGGCATTGGATCTTTAAGCACAAAAGGAGCATTTTCCGAAAACTAAACAAAGGCAAGATTTCAGTTTTAAATGCACAGGATGGTGCAAGCCTGGATAGAGGTTTAGAGCTTAGTAAAGGAAAACAGTGCATGTAAGGTGGAACTAAAAGCAAAAGAACACGATCAAGCTGATGAGGTTAAGGAATATGGAAATAAGGGACCAAATTACTGAAAGAACTGACAAATGCAAGGTCAGATGGCAAGGATTTTAACCAGCACTTCTAAAACTGGGTATTGATGTAATGGTGGTGGGACAGCACGTGAATACTTGCCCTTAAGAAAGGAGGGAAAAAGCTTCAGTTAACTACAAATTTTATAATATATCTCTGTAGTAAGAATTTAAGATATGTTTTGAATGAAAGCGTAACGAAATATGTGGAAAACAATGGAAAAATCAGATTAGAAAGACATTTTATTACATTTAATTTATGCCATATTATTCCGACACAACCCTGATAATGTAAAGAAAATTTTTTAGACATGGAAAATGCAGCAGATTTATTAGGACATTTAGAATAGTGCTACCTGGAACCACTACTCAAGTAGGAGATGTCAGGTAGAACAACACAAGAACCATGGGAACTGACAGAGGGAACTGACTGGCTTTGCTCACAAAATTATGGAATATGACCATCTCTTCAAAGGAAGAAAGAAAACCTTTTTGTATAGAGTAGCGTGGCCAATAAATCTAACTGGAGTCTGTTGAATACCTGGTTAGGATTATGTCCTGATTGCTGGAGGTTCAGGATGATTTCAGAGGATATATCCAGAGTCAGACAAAGTGGGACTTGGCCACTGGACCGAGCAGGGGAGTGTGTATCAGGGCAAAACTAAACATCAAAGTGCACTTTATAATAGGATTCTGCAGTGAAGCTGTGGTTCAGCTCCATCTTCTCAGTCAATTTCTATTCTGTTCAAACCTGTTTGTGCTTTCTTGTTCCACACCTAAGGGTGTATTTACCATGCCCAGATCCCATGGGTTCTGCTGATACTATACACAGCTCATTATGTTCATAATTCTTGGCATGATCAAGACCTTAGTGCCCTATTTTAAGATAACATGGGATTTTTTCCAAATGATTGAACTGAAATAAAAATAAAATATTAACCTTTAAGAGACTTCTTCAGCTAGATAGGATGGGAGGAGGAGGAAGGCTGTTTTTTTACATTCAGCTATTCTGTGAGCATCTAGACTTGAACATACTGAGAAGAGTCTTTCAAAACTGGTTTCCAGTCGTGTCCCCCTTTTTTGTTTCCACGGCCAGGAGGATGTTCCCTGTTTTGAAGATCAGTGTGTCAGGCTTGGACCCAAATGCCATGTATTCCTTCCTGTTGGACTTTGCTCCGACTGATGGCCACCGATGGAAGTACATCAATGGAGAGTGGGTGCCAGCTGGGAAACCAGAGCCACCAAACCACAGCTGCGTCTACATCCACCCAGACTCTCCCAACTTTGGGGCCCATTGGATGAAAGCTGCCATTTCCTTCAGCAAAGTCAAACTTACCAACAAGCTCAATGGGAGTGGGCAGGTATGGCCTGATGTTTCCACATACACCTCTTGGCTTCAACTGCAAGCACCTACCAATCAAGAAATATCAAGGGTGCATTTATGTAATTATAGAAGCCCTTACAGGCCTCTTCACCCACAGATGCCAATTATTCTCTGAAGGCCAAATGTAAACAGGGATAAACAGGCCTTAATTGGCACTTTCAGATTTTAATGGACTTCTTGATGTTAAGAGAGACAGAGTGCTGTGGTTTACTTAATCATCAGGGGGCTTTTCAGAGTTGGTCTTGTGTGCTGGGGATTTTTACATAGGACTTCAGAGAAAGAGGGGAAAAAATGGTCACAGGTATTAGGTTTTTGTTGTGTTCCCCAATGTTGTTTGGTGTAAGTGGAATGTTGGCAGGAGTCAGATAGCAGAATAAAAGGCTGCTCCTAAATGAAATAATTACTATGTCTGCTTCTGCATCATGATAATTATCAATATTCTATTGAATCAGCTTTGGCCTTTGGAAAGAAACCACATGTACCAGAAATAAGTGACTTTCTCTTTGAACCCTTAAAAATGCAAACAGGAAAATTAGTTTTGTTTCATATTTTATTTTTGATGATGCATCTAAAGGAAAATGGTGCACAAGACCTTTTGTTTGCTTGTTTGTTCTGTACAAAACTCCTACAGTGATGATACTTGTCAGCCCAGAATCAATTTCTTTCATGTAAATGTTATACATTCTTTATCTGTTATTTCCATTAGGTTTGTGAGGTACTTCCACAAGCCTAGTACCCTAATTAGGTAGGAAATTATCTCAGTTTTTACAGACTGGAGAACAGGAAGATGATCTGACTTTTCCTAAGTCATACATCGAACAAGCACACAAGAATGACTGTGCAGCATAGAACAGGATCTGAATTTGCAAATGCTTTTCTTGCATCCAGGACTTCAGAAAAGTCAAAAGCCTCAGAAAAATGTGCATGGGAAAAAAAAAAAAAAAGCTACAGGAAACTTGGAGGTCAAACAAACCGTGGGGAAAAATTACAGGGGACCACAGTATGCATATATGATGAAGTGGAGAGGAACACAGTAGAAAGTAGGGGAGGAAAAGCCATATGAGAGACAGAGCTCAGGCAAAAGTCACCAAATAACATATGGCTGAAACTTCCCTTGTTTTCTTTTGAAATCTTGACAACAGTGTTAAGGTAAACCATGTCCCCATTCAGCTTCCCGCTATATGATGGTATTAGAAAGTAGTGGCTGACTGGCTTTATGCTAATAGCTGTGTTCTTTCTTTTATATATATGTATGTATGTGTTCACATATCACTTTGCAAAATACAGATTTTAAAAAAAAATAAAATCTTTTCCGTGCATTAGAGGTTATTAAAGGATTTAATAAGCTTCCCAGAATCAATGCTAGTCACAGCTTTTAGTGCCAGGTTAGAGAGGTCTGCTGAGGCTGATTTAGATACACTTCATTGTGCCCAGAGAGTTGACTAGGTGACTGCCTCAGCTCCCTCCTTGCCCCAGTTTCTGTGATGGTGATTCTGAGTCTTTCAGATAGTAGAAGCAGGACAGGGAGTACCCCTGATCTGCTTCAACAGCCTCTTATTGCAGTGGAAGCCCAATGGCTTGAGGGCCATAGCTGCTAACACACTAATGCTGCTGTATCAAAAGATTTAAACACAAGTCCAGTGAAGTCTCATTCTGCTCAGCCCTGTGTTTTTTGGAAGGGGAAGGAAGTCGTCACCGCACCAAGCCTGTCTGAGTTCAAGAAGCATTTGGACAATACTCTCAGGCACATGGTATGTGATTCTTAGGGCTGTCCTGTGCAGGGCCAGGAGCTGGACTTGGTGATCCTTGTGCGTCCCTTCCAACTCAGCATATTCTGTGATTTGGAGAAGAAGGCACCTGTCCTTCCGTTTCAGTAATCACTGATGGGAGATTTAACAGTGATGTCTGGTCTATTACACAGCCAGAGCAAAAGGGCAGCTGTGAGAAACCAGAGTAGTGTCTTTCTCTCTGTTTTGTTTTCTGCAGATAATGTTGAACTCCCTGCATAAATATGAGCCCCAGGTACACATAGTTCGCGTGGGAGGCCCCCACCGGATGGTGATGAACTGCTCCTTCCCCGAGACGCAGTTCATAGCTGTGACTGCCTACCAAAATGAAGAGGTAGGCGGGTGCCACACTGTGCTCTTGGTCACCATTGATGGGATATATTAAAGGCTTATTAACTACAAGACCAGCATGTCTTTTTCTTGTTTCCCCACTGGTCCCATGCTGTGTAATGTTCCATCCAGTCTAATACTCTGTCATCTCTCTGCAGAAGAACGTTGATTAATCTAGTGTCTGGCTGCAATACTAAGCCAGGTTTAACTTTATATCCTGCCAAGCTGTTCCAGACTGGTCCATCTGTCCTGGCATCCCAATCCTTTACTGGAAAAAACCAAACAGCCCTACAGCTCTACAGTCAAGTCCAATATCTTTCTCTAGAAATACCTGATAGTTATAATAATAACCCTGTCTCTCCCTGCTCCTTATAATACATAAAATTGCATAACAGCACAATATTACATGCAAAAATTTCTTTCCAACCCTGAAAATGTACTTGAGGGATGCCTTGAATTGTGAGGATTGCTAATTCCAGTGTCATATCCATTAGCTAGTGTTGCTGCAGATTTTATTAATACTTGATATGAATTCAGTGTTTAAACTCTCTTGAAATGGTCCACTATCCAATATGATTTGCCAGATTAGCTCATGTCAAGCTGCCCCAACTGGTGTTCTGCGTGTGGCACTGATCAGAACACAGCACTCTGCAGTGAGCAAAGCTCTCTCCTAACCAGCCCTGGAAGACACTGTATGTGGGGATATATTTTAGGCTAACCAGGAAGTTTCACATAAGATTAATCTGGAAGTTGCTTTGTAGAGTTTCTGTTCCAAATTGCCTTCACTAACATGCCTATTTTCTGTAAACTCAAGATAACAGCTCTCAAAATCAAGTATAATCCCTTTGCCAAAGCCTTCCTGGATGCGAAGGAAAGGTGAGTTCATTTATTTTTTCATTTTTTTATTTTTTTTGCTTTAATAGCATTCTGCTACTGATATGGTTAAAAGTGGCATCACAATATGAAAGAAAAATTACATGACTGAATCTTGTTTCTTCTGTCTTAAATCCAGAGTCACTCCACTGATATTAGTGAGGAGACTCTCTGTATAACTATTGCAATAGTGTCTGAGATAGGTGAATATCCTGTTGGGGATCCTAGAACTTAGCACTGTCTGCACAGGAAGCCTGAAATGAGATGGTGTGAACTTTTCCAGTAATATACTTTGCATACGTTCACTACATTGTACTTGCACTCCAATGAATCCCATAACTTTATTGGTCAGGAAGAATAAAAGTTAGCTGCAGATGTCAAAAAGCAAAACTGAAGTGAAATTACGCTGTAACTGTAATGTAATTACACTGCTGTTATTACATCTGTGTGATAATGTATGGTGTGTTTGTTAAAAGTAAACTGTAGGTGCCAAGGTGTCTGTATGTAGGATGTCAGAGGTGGTTCTGTCGGAAACAAATTGTGGTTTGTCTTTTGAAATTTTACTTGCATCATCCATTTTAATGCAGAGTGGCATCCAAATGATGCATTTCAGCCCATAATTGCTAGTAAATTTTGTTTGGACCTGCTATGTCTTCTGACTCATGAAGTGTCCCACGTGCCTGAAGGAGAATCTGTATTTCATTTCACTTCTCTTGCCACTTAAGAAGCTGTTGTGTCACAGCATGAGGGTTTTCGCTGCAGAAGTGGGAATGCTGCCTTCACCTTGCCTGGCTGAGCAAGAGGCAAAGCCCTGCCTTGGTCTGGGCAGGAAGCTTGCAAAGTGGAATGGTGCCCACATGTAGATTTAGAATTCCAGGTTCAGCCCCAAAATATGGCACAAACTTACAAGCATTTTTGTGTATCTCACAAAACATAAGTTTCTGCTTCCTTTATGGCAGAATGTAGAGAAGTCTACTGCTGCCTAGCAAGTGGTTAAAGAAGATGGATTTCCCTCCTTTTTAGCTCACTTCACCAATTTTTTACTGAATAGTTCTGTTTGTAACTTTTGTAATTTTCCAATGAAAAGTTTTACCACTAAGTATTTTGCTTTTCAGAAACCATTCTAAAGACACTCCAGAGATGGTCTCTGAAAGTCAACATACAACATATTCTCACAGTAAGGTTTTTATTCATGTCAGCTGGAAGCTTTGTGTGGTATGAAGGGTGTTGGGAACATGGGACTTGCCTAACTGACTCATACCAGTCATTTGTTGAGTCCTGAATTGTGTCCATGGAAAGGGACCCTTTAAAACAAAACAAAACAAAAAAAAAAAACAAAAAAAAAAAGGAGATTGAAAAAACCTCACAATAGGAAATAATGTGAGAGGTTCTGCAGAGGGATCATTTTCCTTGTGATCCAGTTTTTCAGTATTAAAAGGAATCTAGAATCAAGATATTATATGACATTTTTGCTTTCTCACCCCTGGTTTTGTGGGTTTTATTGTTATTGGTTTTGGTTTTTGTATTTGTAACTGTGAATATTTTTGCCACCTATAAAATTACCTTTCATTGATAAACAGGTAAAAAATGGGGGAGATCAGAGTTTGCATTTGCTTTAATGATAGTTTCTCTTTCATTTGTTCTTTGAGGTTTGGGATATTTTCTGGTAATTTCTTTCATGTCTTGTTTTTAGAGTTGGTGGTTTGGAGGTTTTTGGGGGTTGGGTTTTTTTGAGGCCATTTTGATTGCTTTGTCAGTTGTTCCAAAAAAACAGTATCTTGGAATCACTTGGTATTTCTGAGAAACAGCTGATTCTGCAAGAAGGCTGGTTACTTTCTTAATTTCAATGCAATAATAATAGTTTTCTTCTCTCTTTCCCCTCAAAGTGGGTGGCTGGTTGATTTCCAACCCAGACACAATGTGTGCCTCGGGGAGCTCTGGTTATCAGTACAGTGGAGCTCTGCCCCTGCCCGCTCCACACACGCCCCACAGCTGCGAGCGATACCCCGCACTGCGGGGCCATCGGGCTGCTCCATACCCACCTCCCTACGTGCAGAGGAGTCACTCACCTACAGGTACTGCTGTGAAACTGTGCTTTGTTCCCTCTGCCTGCCTGCCCCTTGCTTTAGGTGAGCACAAGCACTGAAACAAGCATGAACTGAGGCTAGGAAAGAGCATGAGTGTCTGTAACAACCTGCATTGAACTCTTCATTCACTGAGCATGTTTAAGGCAGCAAAACAAGAGGTACAAAGAGCTGGGTGCACTGTAACTGTTAATTATAAATGAGAGTGTATGATCTTGCTTTAAGTACAGCTCCCAATTATACAAGAGCATTGCCTGTCACCGTTCAATGTCATGCCATGACACAGTTTTGCTCTGAAGTCAAAGCGGCTCTTAAGAACGTGGTAGGAGCTGATGTGACATGAGGCCATTTTGGTATTGGCAGAACATCTTTTGAGTGCCTTTCACTTTCTAGATCTGGGTGCAGAATTCCAGAAATTAATTCTACTTTGATCAGAAGAAGTTGGTCAGAAAAAAAGAGTAAGGATAAAGTAATCTGCTTGCTAATTATGATTTAGCAAGAATTCCTGTTTAAAGGAAATATTTATCATAGAATCATAGAATTGTTTGACTTGAAAGAGACCTGAATGATCATCTTGTTCCAACTCCCCAGCCATAGCCAGAGACACCTTTCACCAGACCACGTTGCTCCAAGCCCCATCCAACCTGGCCTTGAACACCTCAAGGGATGGAGCAATATTTACAAAACTTTATTAAGTATTTAAGCTCAAATTATAAGGAAATCTGTATCAAAACATTGCCAGATATATATAAATTATTAATGAAACACTATTAGGCTTGCAAAAATGTATATCCTAGGTCTGTCATTCTGTACCTTCTCATATATCACGCCTGGAATTACAATGGCACCTTGTTACTCTCTTAATGACCACAGGGATTTTGTCTTTTACCTGTGGTTGGGAACATCATGATCAGATTGCTGCCTCAGGCCTGCCCATGTTCTGTTGCCTTAAGACAATGTTTCTTCAATAGTCACTTAGGATTTTTTGTTGCTTTTTTTTTTTCCCCTCCCCAAAGTTAATTTGTTGGAGACTTCCAGCAGTAATCTTCAGGTATTCTCAGGACATGACAGCTGGACTTTGCCATCCTCCCCACATGCTAATTTGCTCTCAGTGCCACACACGAAGGGAGGTGCCAGCCCTGGACCCAGGTAAGGTTACAGGGTAATCTAACTGCTGGTATGAGGAGCACTGAGGCTGGTAGGACTGGCCTCGTGGTTCACACTTTGTCCCAAGCCTTAATCACTGTCCAGGATTTGAAAGTCCTAAGTGCCTAAATCAAGATTCCTGGACATGATCTTTCTGACAAGCTAGTTATCTCCTGCTCTGAAATCAATGAGAGCTTCATTTTTCCCCAGCACTGCTGAAAACTAGGATCTTGGAAAAGCCACAGAGACCTCTGGTATCTAGAGTCTGTGAAAATTGTAAAGGCAATTATTTTTCCTCCATTTTTTCCTCACTGTTCTCCTGCATGAAATAAGGGGTCTCTCTAGAAGTGGATGGAATTTAGACCTTGAGAGTCAATTAATTATCAAATATTTTACCTTCTTTTCCCCAGATGAATGCACACATTTCTTCTCTAACTTAGGTGCCAGGAAAATCAGCTGCAATATTTGAAAATTCATAAGCATTCACAAAAAAGATCTTTCAATCTTGAAACCTCATATCTATTCGTGTATTTCTCTCCATGCCTCTCTGCAAAGTCGTCAGGTGTGATGGTTGCTGGTGATCTTTCACTTAAGATTTGCAAGGCTGGTTTGGTTTACTGGCTTGATTTGAACAGCTGCCTTTTAGCTGATAATGCAGTTGACGTTACAGTGGCAAATCTTATGCAGGGGAAAATGTTTCGAAATAAGTCATTCAACTTGTACTGCTTTTTTTCCAGCCACTACCCTTGCCTGTGGACAGTGAGCAACAATGCTGTAAATGTTGCCAACCCAGGAAGCGAGGTGAACAGCAGCCCTTCAAGCATGTTTCTAAGGGGTAATGTCCCCTTACCCACTGCCTCATCAGTCCAAATCCCTCTGCAGGGAGTGGTGTCTGGCAGCATGGAAACACAAGGGGAAAGCACTCTAGCCAGACTAGCCGACTCTGCATGGACATCCTCACACTCCTTTTAATGGACACGCAGCTCAGGAGGGAAGCTCAGCCAAACAGGACTGGCACAAATGGCAAATGATGCCCTAGAACTGCAGCACAGAGCAGAATGTATGCAGAAAAATTACTTCATCAAACATCACTTTCCATAATGTATCTCTTGTGTGCCAGTGAAGCCAAAATGCAAAGGCAGGAAATGTTATGAGAACCAGCTTATTACTGTAACCTTCATGCATCATTCAGAATTATGTCCAGAAATAATCTTTTTTGTTAGTTTTGTTTCTATATCACATTAAAAATGGTCAGAGATATGGAACTGGGTGAAGTAGACACTGCAGCTGGATATTTGCATGTCATTTTAGAAGCCTTTTCTGTAAGTAACGGTCAAGTCCAGGGGAAATTGTGATCAAGTTCACAACCGGTCATTTGAAGGGACAGCGCTGCTTTAAAGGCTTTTGGAATCTCTTACATAAAGTTTTTTCACATCCCCTGAAACTAAACTCTTCAAGGGATGAAATTAGCCTGACATCCTAATGCCACCTGCGTACAGTGTTCTCTGTCCCTTTCCCTTCTCCAGCTCCTGTTTGCTGTTTGTGTGCCATAGGGATAGTGGACACACTCAAGCTGAGAAAGTGGCTGCATTGTGGCAGCAGATTGAAGGGTACCTACTTTAGCATTTAGAATCTGATGTCACAGTCTTTGAAATGGAAAGCTCCAGTGTTTCTAATATGTGCTATTTTTGAAAGGGTGGAGGGAAAAGAATTATAGAAAAAGTATTCTGCTTGCATTGCCACTTTGCTTCAGACATGGAGTACAAATAAAATATGAATAAATGGTGTATTATCTCCTCAGTGCCTTTCCAAGGTATAAACACACATACAGTCTTTTTCACCTAACAACCTCTGAGCTACTTAAAGCAGCTCTCCCAGAAGCAAGTTGATGGAACAGGATTTTTCTATTACTTGTCCAGTTAGTAGCTGTTTGCTCTTGGGCACCTGTTTTGTCTCTCACCTTTTATCTGCTTCAGCTTCCTTTTTCAGGCTACAGCTTTTCCTACCCTGTGTTAAGTGTACAACATCTAGCATAGTGGAGGCCTGATCCTGTCTGGAATTTCTAACCGCTCCTGTGATGCAAATAACAGCAGTCATCCCTCCATCTTCTTTGTCCTTTCACATATCTCCTCAGGCAAGCCCTATCAGCTTCTCAGAGAAGAATGCTGCTGTTTGATCTCTTGTAAAGAAAAAAATGCAAGCTAACTCATGTAGATATGTCTTTGTAAAATGAAATGCCCAGCAGCAATTCAGTTCTGTTTACAGCCATGAGCATTGATTGGGGACAATCCTCAGCACAGGTATAGAAGAGGATTCTCCAAAGCTCCTGCAAACTGCCTTCTCTGCAGTGGTGTTTCTGCTCTGCTAGATACAGCAACATGCCCTTTGTGAATACTCATTTATTACATACAGGCTCTGAGAGCAGCACTTAATTTTGGATAGACATTAGAGGCAGCAACAAGAGGAGACTTTTCATTCAGATGATCAAATGTGCATCTGCCTTGTGAACTCAGCAAGATCCTGTTTCATATTCTATTACCTGGCCCTGAACCATCCCCTTAAGTTGCTTCCAGTGTTATGCATTTTCATGACTTCCTCATCTGGCTTTTCAGATTCACTGCAGGCAAGACAATGTGCCAGGATACACTTGGTAACACTGTTAGTTTTGCTGACTTGTGCTGCTATCCCCTAAAATCAATGTAATGAAGTTGCTTTGGATGTACATTTTTATTAATACAGGCATTGGTCAAACAGGAGCTAATAGAGTGCAAAAAGCTGTCCTGCTATCAGTCTAATCCTTTTCAGTTCTGAGTGTAAATCTGCCTTCCCATGTTCTGACAAAAGCTTCGTGATGAGTTACTCAATGTATGTTTCTCTACCTAGCAGTCAGAAATGTAAGTAGGTGTTTCTCTCAAAAATAGATCGGCTTTACAGATGAGGTTTATTAACTAACTTATGCTACCCTCTTCTGGCTGTTTAGGTCCCCACAGACACACCACACACGGAGTCAGAGAGCAGCCCACAGCTTGCCAGACAGCTCCAGTTTTAAGACTGTAAGAAAGGCTGATGCCTGCCCATGTCTGTTCAGTGTGGTGGGTGCACTCAGCAGCCTGGATATCCCCATCCCAAAAAGTCACCTCTCCTGTGTTTCACTGGGTCCCTTTCCAAGATGGGCTGTTCCAGCCCAGGCACCTCACCTCAGGCCAAGGGAGGGGCTTAACAAACAGCTTCAGGTGTTCTCATCCACGACTATGGAGTTCTATGGGAATGTCCCTGACAGGCAGAAAACCAGAGAGCAGGCAAACACCAACATGCCGAATTCCCCAGCACCAGCCCAGGTGTTTCTTGGCCCTGAGTGCCCATCAACAAAGACATCTGTGGCTCGGTTGCCAGCAGCGAACAAGCAGCAGATGACCTCCTCAGACACCATCTTTTCCCCTTCACAGCCTTGTCCGGTGCTGTTCCCCTCCCTGACTGGGCTGTAACCTGCCCTCCCGAGGAAATCCTGCCTCTGTGCTTGCACTGGATGCCGTATAGATGGCCATCACCTCTGTGGGTCTGCCTGCTTCTCTCAGAGCAGATGTGGCAGAGGTGCTTCTGAGTTCTCAGATCAGCAAGAGCTCTCAGGCTTACAAATTGTCAGGTGCTTTGGGGAGCATTCAGTGAGGCTGTTCTACCTGCTGTGGAAAAACTGCCTGTTTTTTTCTATCATGTACTGATACAAAAAGCCACTGGCATTTTAAGAAGGCTGGGTGTTTGACAAGGCACAGAATAAAACCCCTACTGTGTGGCACAGCCAAGTTTGTAGTGAACAGAACAAATCAAAATGCCACAGCCTTGTTCCCAAAACGCTTCCTAGGCAAGGGCACATCTGTAAAGGCCGCTTTTGCCAATAAAACTCTGCAGTGCCTTCTGTGCTTGTCTGGGGCATTGGCTCAGCACCAACTGAGGCAGAAGGGTGCTTTGTAATGAAACTCTAGCATGACTGCTGGGAGGATCTCACTTTCTCCTCCTCTCCCTGATTCACTCTGAACTGTTCTGCTTGCTTCAGTGTTATACTCACACAAATTATCTCAGCCGTAACACTGAGGGAGTTCTGGTAGCCAGCAGTACAGCTGGAGAACCATCCATCCTCCTCTTTTCCTATCACTCACAGGGCATCCTTTATGCCATATTCTCTGTAAGATCTGGCCTTAATCTTTTATTTTTCAAGGTGTCTTTCTAAAATCAGCTCGTGTTAGTACATACTATTCTCTAGGAGGACAGTTGTATGTTGCAGTTGAGTGATACTTTGCTATAATCTGTGTTTGTTCATCCTTGCCTTCCCCCTGCTTTCCTCTCGCTTTCTGATTATGGGCTCTCCACAGCAGTGGAACAATTCCACTGAGGCATCCTAGACTATGATCTGAATTTGCTTTTTTTTTGCATCCCACATTTCTGGAGTATCTACAACTTTGTGTTCATTACAGACATGAAAGATTTCTGTAAAACATGGATCATTGTTTGAGTCTGAAAGCCCATGCAGTTTGCAGGGTAAGAAGAAGAAATTTGCTTCTGTATTTGGGTTCAATAAAGCATGGAGCAATGACAAATTTTCTTAGGGGGCACCAATTTTCTGAGTGCTAGATAAGTTTTCACAGTCTTAGCTATTCAAGAAAGTCATGTCACATCATCTGAGTCTGTAAAAAAGCCTTGGTAGTATCCAAAAAACTAGGCCTAGCTGCCAGTATTTCCATTTGCTCCTGATTTTCTTTTTCTCTTCTACCATGAAATGTTAGTTCTCTGATGCTTTATTGGCTGGAATTTAGCAAATGCTGAAACAGAAAGAACAGCTGGTAGTAATGTTAACAACACTTTAAAACCTAGAAGAATCTGGAATTTTGTGCTATTAGTGAATATTTATGTCAGTTTAAACATAACTGCTACTGTTTGTCCACACTGATGTGCAACACCAGATGCTTGGTTCAGCACTCAGGTGTAGTTTTGTTGTGAAACCAGTTCTGGGTTCTCATCCTTGGGCAGATCCCCTGCACAGCTCACCTGGCTTCTGTGTTTCTGCAGGCTCTTAATATGAGCACAGTAACCACTGGTAATAGTTAACCATTTTAATATTTTAGCCGTATATGCTGGTTATACAAGTACAGAGGTTATAAATAATCCTTCTAAAAATAAGACACTAGTACAAAAACACTGTTTCTACCTAGTGTCTGGAGCTGTTGTGTGTCATAGTCTGCTAGGCCTATAACTACAATAAAAGTGCTTACCAGAGGGATGCTAATGCTTACTACATGGTTTGAAAGGGTCTCATTTTAAGAAGTTATCAAAACATGAATTATGAGTTATTTTTATGGTGAGTTGAAGGATACGCTCAATTTTTAAACTAAGAATTGATGGAACTAAGGGAGGATGTGAATTATCTGAACACCTTCAGTTTTCATAGGTTTTCTGGGCATTTTGCCTTCCTTTCAACCTCTATAGTGGAAGATCCATGGGGTAGGAGTTCCTCTTACTGCACATACATACAGCACTGGCAAAATGAGACCTTGTCTTGCTGGGGTCTTTTGGTGTACTCTTATGTGTAAAAATTGCAGATCCTTGAGTGTTTCTGTGTGTATCACCAGTGAAGGCAGAGTCAGTAGCACTGTGGTCCTCATGCTCTAATACCTATGAGACAAGGTCTGAACAGGACATTGTTAGTGTTCCCAAAACACAGCTTGACTACTAGAAGGAAGCAGTTGATTCAAGTAATCTGCCATGATGGATGGTGTTATAGAAAATGTTTTAAAATGCTTTAGAAGTCTGTTTGCTAAGCTTTCTTTTGCAGTGAAATCGAGGTAAAGCTGTCTTCTGTGTTTCTGTGTTGCTTTGGGGAAAATCAGGGAATCTCCCATGTAAGTCACCTCACCTTTACTTTAGTGACAAAGCTGAAATTCAGGCCAGATGTTAACCTGGACCAAGACAGAGTTGTGAGCTTTGCAGATTGCTCAGGGTGTCCCCCAGGAGCACCAAACACTGTGAGGACAGGCAGGACTGGAGCCTGCATCACCACATCACTGCCATCTCTGCAGCTGTAGCATCTCTCCTAGCAAAGGAGTAAAGGGTCAAATTCCATAGGCACAGGGTGGCTGTTATAGCCTACACCTCCTGTACTTTATATGCCAAAGTGCTTTTCAGAGAGGATGTAGTAAAACCAAAATATAAACACATAACTTTCTAGTGATGAGGCATTATCAAGGGACCTCATTTAAACCACAAAAATATGTTGTAACCATTGGTTTTGTCAGACCCTTGGATTCACTGAAATGTCTTAATTGTCCTGACCAGCCTCACCTGGGGCCTCCACCCACACCCTTTTTCTTGGGCCCAGGAGCCTTATTTAAGCTCAGCCTGAAGACATCAGTTCCTGTTTGGGCTCTTTGGGTGAGAGTGTGCTCTGATTCTCAGTGAGTTGTGCTTGGCTTTCCTGGTGCCTTGCTGTGTGCTTACTGGGCTGCTGGTATGACATGTTTCCATCACAGCCAAGTACTGCTTGCTGGGCTTGGCCAGAGTGGGTTTGTGTCCTCCTGCTGGGAGCCTTGCACTGTGGCAGTCCTTGTCTCCACATCTTTTGCTTTTGCTGTTCCTGGCAGGTTTGTAGTTGCTTAATTTTTGTCTCATTTTTTTTAGTAATCCCCTCTGGTGATAAGGGGCTCAACAGGGCAGTCTTGATGCTTTCCTGACCAGTTTCAAATTTGTGTGGCTTTGTCTCTGTTGTGGGTATGACACTTGGACCTGCACAAAAGTGGCACACTTAAAATGTCCCTGATCGTGGGGTGCTGGCTGAAGGCTTGTGTTGTAGATGGAGCTGGAACTTCTGAGGGAGGGTCATTCTAAGAAAGAACTTTTTTACTGTCTAAACGTGTACTTTGCTTGGCAAAGATGGGTTGTTCCTCTCTTGCACTAGCATCTGTAGAGTGCTACTCTGCTCAGAGCCAGGTCTCCAGGGGAGCACAGGAGAAAGAGGGATAAACCTATTTAACACTTGTTTTGCCTCTACTTGTTTGTACTGCCTGTTCAGGCTGTGGACCCTTCTGAAACAGAACAGTCTCTCCCTGTGCTTTTTCTTTGATTTCTCAATGGTTTTTTCTTTGAGAACAGTAGAACTGCTAGTCATAAATGTAATAATAAATAACCACAGTGTCTTAGATTCGCATTTATTGATTATATGAAAAATTAGGTGTGTATGTTTGCAAAGAGGTGAAGGTTCTACTAGCCAATATATGCTATTGTTACTATAATAAAATGCTAGTTTTGTAAAAATCAAAATTTTCTGTTTGAGAAAGGCCTATTTTCATAAATTTTTAAAAAATTGTTTTGAAGAGATCAAAGAGGTTCTTAAAAAGTTCAGAAGGGTGGCTGAATGGTACTCTTTCAACTTAGACTGACTTTAACTTTGACATTCAGAACTGTTATGGCTTAAAAATTTAAAAAAATAGAAACTTGTTTTGAGGGTACTGAACTCCTTAAATGGAGATGTTTGCTTTTATTTCTCTCCAGATTTATGTCTTGTGCTCTCTCTCAGATTGGAATATGGAGACTTCCAGATTGTTCTTTTGGGGCAGGAAATACATAAACAGTTGTTATTCTGCTAGAACTGTATGACCTGGTAAGGATAAAGTAGGATTTTACTTCTAAAGAATATATGATTTTTTGAAGTAACTACACACTCTAATTAGGAAGGACAAAAATCTGTGGATTTTAAAAGTTTTTGGAAGAACTATGTTTTAGAAACCTTAGGAGGGCAAACTTGAAAGAAAGACTGAAGTGTACATGCATATTTGAAAGTACTTATGCATGAGCTCTACTTCTTCTCCCAGAAAAGTCAGTAAAAACAATTTAAAAATATTTAATAAATTATTTAGCAGGTCATTTTCTATGAAGCTAATGCTTGGTTAGGAAAAAACCCAAAGCCAGCCAACCACCATCACCAAAAAAACCTCCTAAAACCCAAAACCCCCACAAAAAAATCCAAATAAACAAACCAAAAACCTTTCAAAAAAAGCCTGTCTTTCTTCTGCTTATATATGCCACAACAACTGTTATGACTTTGCTCTTTGGATGCTGCATCTCTAAATAGCTTGTGCTCTCTTCTATTCATTAGTTGTTCCAGAGTGCAGTGTGAAACAGAAGGAATAGACTATTTCTCTTGTCCAGAGGACTAAGACATTATCAGAGCACAAGAGTGGCCATTTAATCATGGGGTGGGTGTGAGTGTGAACCCCTGCTCTATATGAGAGAACTGTGTAACTTTGTAGGCTGTTCTGGGGCAGGCTTTGAGCCTGCTGTGAAATTCCACTGTGCCCTGGAATGGGTTTCACCAGCTGAGCGTTTTCCTTTGAAATCCCAGAGTCTCCAGACCAATCAATTTTAACCCTAGGACATGCTGTGTGCATGTGTTTACATGTGTGCCTGTGGATAATCTGTATTTGTAACCTTTCCCATAAAAAGTAGTTGAGAGACAGAAAACTGGACATGTTCTCTATCTGATGTGTTTGCATGTCCTGAGGTCCTTGCTGTCTCCTGCTATAGAAGTTCCTCTCTGCACAAGGGAATACCCAGTCAAAAAAAAAAAATCAATTTCTCTAACATATGTTGGTCAATTTGAACCAGTTTTGCCCTGAAAAGTCAAATGTCCAAAGGAGATGTGTTGCTTTTGATCTCTTTTGTCAGCTTGCAATAAAATGTTTTGTCCAGATTTATTCAAATCTTTGGTTTGAGTCACCTCGAGCAGTGTTTTGGTTTGGTTTGTGGTAGTTTTGTTGTTGTTTATTTTTTATATTGCTTATAGCAAGAAATCTAGATTCTGGAGACTTTGTGTTCAATATTTTCTCTGTTAGAAGGGTTGGTAGAAATAGACAATCAGCCTAGGAATGTAGAATGGGCAGGGAGCTCCAGGACCATGCCCTATTCCCCTGCTATTGGAAGGAAAACATCATTCGTTTTATAAACTAATCAAGATTTCTTGGAATATTGAGGCTTAGGACCTAGTAGCCCAAGGAAAAGGCTGACATTTAAAAAGCTTATTTCCAGCCTGAATGTGTTTATGGTTAATTTACAAAAATTAGTTCTTGGACTGTGCTCTCCCTTAGCTGAAATTATTAATTATTTTTTGTGCAAGTGTTGTGGGTTTGCTCATTTTGGTTTTTGTTGAGAGTTTTTTTGTTTGTTTTTTGGGGGTTTTTTTGGAACTACTGTTCTTGGCAGCACTTCACAAATTGCCCTCTATACACAGTTTTACATTGTCTCTTTGACCTTTCTTCTGTTGAAGAAGGAAATGCTTGCTTTTCCCTCAGCTTCATGTTCCTGCTGCTTCCTTTGTCCAGCCTTGCCATGGTGCAGCAGCAGAGCGAGCTGTGAAAGGACTTGTGATCTCCCTCACTCAGTGCAAGGGGACTGTGGGACTGGGACAAGCAGGGCTGCCCTTCTGATGGGCAGCTGGTCTTACATCAGATCGTACATGTTTTGTAACTGTAAGCCCAGCCTGAATTTTGTTAGCTAACCAAGCAAAGGTTCAGTTTTATTTCATCCCCCCTTCCACCTTTGGTGTGTTTTCACTTTGTGTTGCTGTGTTCATCATCCTAGAGCCCTTTTCTGTGCTGACTCAGTTGAAATTTATCCATCCTGGACTTAGTGAGCAGAGCTGTTTGCAGTATTTCAGATGCAGTCTTAGCAGTGTCTTGCATAATGCCACAAAAAATACCCTTTTTCTCCTGGAAATACTTCAACAAATTGACTCTATGACCATATTTGCCTCTCTCACAGAAGGTAAGCTTCCATTTTGGTCAGCACTGATGCATGAGGAATGACCTTTATTTCCCCTTACTGCTAAGGGGATCTTATGACTCAGGACTCCTTGTAGCTTTTACAGCATTATCTGAACCATCCTGCTTACTGCTGTGAGATTTGTTTTGCTAAATTATTGGTGGTGCATCTGACAAAGCTGGAGCAGAGGAAAACCTTGAATAAGGGAACAGATGTATTGTTAGTTACAGAGGGTGAAATCCTGGTGGTTACTTGCACTGATTTATTAGGTGTGCAATAGGAGTCAATAGAGAACTTGTCCTTTCACATAATGTCTGGCTGACTAAATCAGGACCTTACATGAAATCTGATGTCTAACTGTGGAACATGTGATTCATCCCTAACTTCAGTATGGAAGTAGGAAAACAGAGGGGAAAGGAAAAAGGAGTGGGAAGTAGGAAACACAACCTCCACAGTGTGCTTTATACCTGATGTAATTTCAGCCAGGCCTGTGTTTCACCTGGTGACAGGAAAAGCTTACCCACTAAATCCTGTGTTGTAAGGAGCCAGGTGATGTGTGAAATAAATTTGACCTGAAGAAACAAGGGGGTGCAGCCTCTTGCCTTAAATAGCTAATTAAAAGCTATCATCTTGCATCCAGCAGCAGCGGTAGCTGCCTAATTGGATGCTAAAAATATCCCTGCCAGTCTTTAAAAAGTACATGCTTATATGCTGGTGAGATAACTGGTACTTCTGCCTTTGTAGGGGATGTGAAAACCCAAGGGCTGATGTCTGAGATAATGTCTGAGTGTGTAATGGCTGCTCCTCTTGCTGCACAGGCTCCGCATCCCCAGCTTCTGACTCATGCTCAGGTCCTGGGTTTTCAGCAGAAAGCCAGCTCATTTCTACACTTCTGCAGAGTTCTGTCCTGACTTTGCAGAAGCCTTGTTTTCAGGATAGCTTTTCTTTTTTTTCTTTTTTTTTTTTTCATCTGTTGTTGTATTCTTTGTATTTAATCAGTGATCTGGAACTGTAATTGCATGGCACAGCCTCCTGTAAAACTTTCTCCATCCAGAGCTGGGAGCTTTGTTTGCTTCTGATTGCCTGTTAGTGCCAGCAGTCCGGATTTGCCTTTTAGAAAGAGGAAAGAAAACAGAAAAAAGGTGTGGATGAGGGGAGAGGACCAAGTCAAAGCTGAGCTACAGACACCTTAATGTTTGGGGTGTTTTTTTCTTCCTTTCTGCCTGGCAGTGAGGTGCTGCTATCAATTTTTTTTCTTCCCAATCCAGCAGATGGTGTTAGATGGCTATTTAATGACTCGCAGGGGATGGAAAGAAGGGTGATAGAGCTAGAAGGCTGCAAGAAAAAACAGTTTTGCAGGGATGTTCAGTGAATCTGAAAGCTCTGATAGGCTCCTGTTTTAAGCATCTGTGTATATGCTTTCAGCTTACTACTACTTGGGGGTGGTGAGCTGTAGTACTTGATTTAAATTGAGACTTCTGTGACATCTATCATGCTTTTTCCTCAAAGGGTTTAGATGTGCCTGAGTGCAATGGAGCAGAATAAATATGACTACTGGCCCTCACTGAGTATTTTGAGATTGGGAGGTATATAAATTATTTTTTGTATTTATTTTTTAATTGTGTTTTTTCCTTGTATATACTTGAAGGGGGAGAGTGAAGTACAAACTCTCTGCAGTGCATTTCTGTGACAGATGTAGTTCCTAAATCACCCTGTCTGTACAAAGGGAATAAGTGAAGGGAAATGAATAAAATGTGAGCTGAGCAGGCTAAAATATGACATCAGTTTCTGACTGTTTTCTGTTAGCTGACGTGATGAATGCATTGAATATTGATCAAGCTTCTACAGAACAAGTGTCTGTCTGTGCTGCTGACCTGGATCTGTTACAGATGATATTACATGTGGAAACTGATAAGTGTGAAGTTATGAGTACCTCTGGGTAGAAAAGAAAAATCAGCTTGAACAGACATGCACACAAGTAGGCTGTAACTTGCTCCCATTTGGGAAAGGTCTTGTGGTCATTGCGGATATTTCATAGATTGGTTGGCACACAGCAGTTAAGAAATAGCAGGGGAAGATAGATAATGAAATGTCTCTCCTGCTGCTTTATAACTCAGTGGTGTAACCTGCCTCTGAATAATGTAGCCTGTTCTATTTATGGAAATATAATTGGAGGCAATGCCCTAAAAGTTTTTGTTTTGTTGTTTGAGTTCTTTAAAGCCTGCTGGTTCCCATAGTGAAACTGTGGAGCTTGTCACTTGATTTTTATTTTTTTTTTTCTTTGTGGAATTTGGAGAAATGTATCCAAAATAGGTTGGGCAAGTTCAGAAAACCCATGCTGAATGTGAAACATGACTGTATGAATACAGATTCTGGCAATATAAGATGAGAAGGGTCAGCTTACATGTTCCCTTTCTAGTCTTTTACCAAGCTTAGTCTTTGCTGGCAGCTTCTGGTAGGTCACATAGGTTTGTTCAGTGGTTACTCGAAGTGGCTATTGGAAATGGGATTACAGATTTTAAAGGTCTTCTTTTCCTGTGACATAATGATGTATATTTAAGTGATAGATTTAAGAGCTGGGGTTCTATAGGTGTGCTATGGTAGGCCAACAGGTAGGCTACTGCACCCTCTTATTCATATTCAGAGAGCTGCTTACAACCTTTAGTCTACATCTGCTTCTGCCTTTTAAGCAGCCTTCATTCTGGACCCTAGGGCTGGGTCAGGTATGCTGGGAAGGTTCACCTTGACACTGGCAGTTAACAGACTGACATAGAAAATCATCAGCAACACAGGGTTGACATGCCAGTTGAGGGCACAATTTATACAGTCTCGGGAAATTTGTTTTTATAAAGTGACAACTTTTAATGATGGGATAATATATTCCAGTTGGAAGCCTTGTTCCCAAGCAGTCACTAAAAACAGCAAGCACTAGGGTATACAAATGTCCTGGGTAGAGGTACAGAAAATTAAAGAAAGGTAGAGTATCATGACTTGTCTGTTAAAAGACTGAAGGACTGCTTCCTTTTTATAACATTTTTTTGGGGGAGGGTGGTTGGTTTTTTGAGAGTTTTTGCGGGTGGTTTTTGGTTAGTTGTTTGGGGGTTTTTTTAGTGGGTTTTGTTTTGCTTTGGTGGTTTATTTTTGTTTGGTTTTTTTTTTGTTTCTTTTTTTAGTTATTCCTCTGACAGGACAGGGGGCTGGTTTCTGTCCTGTAACACATAAATCCACAGCCAGTTATTAGAATAATTTATACCATGGTATTTAATCTTAGAGCCACTCAAAGAAATTTACAGACTACTCCCACAAAGGGAGCCTTATCAACATCTGATCTGGGAACCTAAATCATCTCTAAGCGTGGCCAACCCTTTCCTAGCTGGAAATCATGTCCCCCCTGTGGCCTGAAGAGGGAATGCCCCTACTCTGCCCCAAACCAAAAAACACCCACCCTCCAGGAAGCCCTACTTCCTATGTTCTGGCATTCCTGGCTGGCTTGCAGAATGCTTTAGAGGAAGGAGGGCTGTGATCTTGCCTCATGCCCTGAGTTTTCACAGAGGATTTGCTTTCTTCCATGTCCTCCCTTTTGTTGAATTACTCAAGAAAGAGTAAAGGAGAAAAAGTTGCTGGTTTGAAGGGGAAGGTTGTGGCTAGGAGTACCATCCTGATGTCTGATACATATGTAATTCTGCATTGCAGATCTGTTGTAGATGAGCTGGCTGAGTATGTAATCTCCTGTGCTTGGGCATTAAATCTGTCTCCTTAGGCTTGCTTAGCTCTCAGTTACTTTTAAAATAAAATCTTGAAAACAAAAAAATCTTGTCACTGTTTTCATCCTTTCTGGATGCAGACCTTGATGGAAATGGATTCATCCTCACTTTTGCAAACAATAATTCTCTTAAGTTAGTGGGTTTTGGTTGGGGTTTTTTCACACTGTTAATGCCAATTTAAGCTTATCAGTTTCTAAGGCAGCTGTATATGTTCCCTTACTACATGGACTGAAGGGACCAGAGTATCTCAAAATGGTCCATGGCAGCCATGAGGGGGCAAGTTCATAAATAACTGTTACTGTGGCAACACATCAGCACTGTCCCTGGGCTCAGTTTTCACTGGTAGGTGCTAACATCTGAAATTATTAAACTGGACTGGGAGCTGTGTCAGTGGCAGAGAACTGCAAAATGGGATTAACTACTGGAAGTGTGTTAAGCAAATATTCAGTCCTTGCCCAGATGACCCTGAAGATTATTTGAGGGGATAATGCAGCATTTAGAGGAGGTTGGCTCTTCAGAACCAGATAAAAAACAAGAGTATGCAAGTGCAATAGTGGATGAAGTCCACAGGTTTTCCTTTGTCTTCTTGTTGACAGTCTTTGCAAAAAGTCCAGGGGCTGATACTGGCACACTTCAGGTGTGTTCAAAATCCTCCTATCCTTGCCAGGGACCACTACCCAAACATTGTTGGGAATTTGCAATGCCAGTGTCCACACTGAGGCCAAGCTGTCAAAATCTTCAGGATGGTTTTAGCACAAGTTCACTGTTAATGAAACATAGCAAATGGAAGCATTGCTCAGGAATCTAAGCATCTTAATTTCTTTTCCCAGTTATGCTTCTTAAAAACAACTTGCTCTATATTTAGATGCCATCTAGAAATAACATTTTTAATATTACATGTATTAGTATTCTCTCTGGACTGGAAAAACAGCATGTATTATTCAAATGGCCTGTATGCTGTATGTTTGTGTTTTGGTTTTCATTATTAAATAAAACTGAGTCAGATTAACTTAATTGTATTTGCATTCAGTTTTACTTTCTGGTGCATATGCACTAACTCCCTGCCCCCACATCATCTTTCTGGGATGTTAAAGGTTTATTTTGCCCTCCCCTCTTTTTTTTTTTGTTCCCACTCCCCAAGTATGTTTCTATTCTTTGTTTCCTTTTTGTGTGGAAAGCTGTTTTTAACTTCTATTCATACAGCAGCTCTGGAGCTTGAGATGTCTACTTTCTAAAATATGTCCTGTTTTCAATGTTAATTAAATCATATATCCTTCTGTTTGTCAAGTTGTTGTTTGGTTTGGGGTTTTTTTCCTCTTGTGACAGCTTTGGATTTCATGGGTTATATGCCTGAATTTAAAAACGCCCTTCTTTTAATAACCTGTCTTCTCACTGCTACTTCCTTTCTCACAAAGTATGTTTGGTTAATATAAAATATGTTGATTTCTTCAGACTTCTTGATGATATCTTAAGATATTTACTTTTGTACTGTGCATGCAGTATAATGTTAATACACCTTAAATGGTGTATTTTGCATGATGACTTGGTACAGGGCTTTCAGAAGTTCCAGATATGGCAATTGCTATATGACATTTGAGCTTATTCTATTTTTATGAACTGTTGATCTTCTGTGAACTTTTGGCACCAGCAGCTTTTGCTTGAAGAATTTTACTCTCTTCTTTCTTTGTTTCTCCTGTATCTCCTTATGATACCTGTCCCAAACTTATTTTAACCCCTTATTTTCCATAGTAAAGCAGTGTTCTTATCTGTTTTCAGTGATACAGGAAAATGCTTGTCTGCCAACAGTGTAAAATAACTGCAATAATTTGATAGCCTCATAGTGATTTGGTGTCTGAGAACTGACATGGTGATTCTTTGCCAGTGTGGACAGTGTAAGCCTGCAGAACTTCTGCATGACCATTATTGAAGTATACATACATTTTGGAGGTGTGTTTTGGTCAGTGTGTGGTCCCACAACACAGTTCTTAAATTTATTCATTCCATATTTGAGCCAAATCTTATTCTGGAATGATTGGAGTGGGTGGGGATTCCTTTTCCTGTGAGTCTGTGATGCATCCTGCCTGTTCTGCAAAACCTTTTGAGCTTTGACCAGGCCAGAAAACCTGTTGTAATAATTTGTTTATGGCTGCCTTCAAAGGTGTCAGCTGATGGATCATCTCCTCATGCTGTTGAGACCTGAGTGAAAAGAACTAATAATAATTTTATGCCTATACTACAGGAAGCTGAAGTATTTCTCCCCACTTTCCTCATCTGAGGTGAAAGGATTCAGCTTCATTCTAGAAATCAGTAAGGTACCCTAAGATAAGGAAAGCTCCTTAACTCTGAAATCATGTCCCTGTGCATGGGTGTTTACAGTCAGTCTTTGAGACCTGAGCTTTGCAGTTTTCCTTCAGTTCTGCCCTCAGGCCTGGAATTATCTGTCAACCTGTTAAGGGAATTTAAACAATGAAATGAAATTTAGGTGAATGGCAAAATGCCTGATGAATTCAGGGAGGGAGTCAGCATTCACTTTGTCCTTCCCTGATCTCTTACCACAAATAAGAAAATACTGTTGACAGACAGTTTGTTCTAGTATGATGGTGAAGTTCCATACTCTTCCCTCCAACACTGAAAGAGAATATTTCAGAACAAACTGAATTTGCAGATATTTGGGTAGTTTTATACTGTCTTCCTTTTGCACCTGTTGGGAGGCCTGTGATAATTCCTGTTCCTTGCAGTGAAGATTTCATTCAGAGACCTGGGTGAATGGCTTCCATTTTTTGTGGGTTTGTTTGTTTGGGGGTTTTTGGGGGGAGGAGGAGACAAAGGGGGCGGGAGTGTGTATCTTTTGGGTTTGTATGAGTTGTGGGAGGTGGGTTTTTTGTTCTTTGTTTGGGGTTTTTTTGTTTTGTTTTTGGAGGAAAAGTTGTCTCTTTCTTTCCTGCCCAAGTAGATTGAAACAAGAGAGACAGAGTTGATACAATGAAGAAAGTTTTCTTTTGAACAGTCAGGCAAAGGAACAGGTTGCCCACTAGAGCTGCGGTGGCTCTATCCTTGGAGGTTTGGATGACCTGACTGGATAAAGCCCTGAGCATCCTTGTCAGAACTCAAAGCAAATTGTGCTTTGAGCAGAAAATTGGGCTAGGAATCTCCTAAAGTTTCCCTCAACCTGCATTATCCTTTGAACACCAACCTCCCCTATGCCCCAGGCAGTGCAGTCATGCTTGGCACTAGCCTGTGTGAGCAAATAAGGTCCTGAGTTCTCAGCATGCCTTACAAGTTCAGTGAAGGCTTTAGATCATCTCTTCCTAGGATGTATTCTAACTGTTTTAAAGCAATAAAGATACTGCAGAGTGTGTTTTAAATTCCATAGCAGTAACTGGAGTGCATAAGCATGTACTTGGTTTATAGTGAGCTATTCCCAGTGTTTCTTCACCAGTAGCTCTTTCTTGCCTCTGACAGACTTCGAGTTTTTGTTTGTTTCCTAGCAGGACAGTAGAACTCTAGTGAATGTTAGAATTTGTACTGGTCTTACTGTAATTCCCTGCTTGGATGTTCAAAGCAACATAAATGACACCAGAAAAAGGTGTGTGTACTGAAGACTAAATTTATGTGCACAAGGAGCTAACATCAGTAATATTAAAACCATGCCAGTGTAGTTCTGCTGGAAAACCCTCCTTTGTAGGGGAGCCTGATGTCTATCATACTTTTGAGTTTGATCTGAAAAGTCACATTAAGCTTACACTGTGTATGGTCAGCAAAATAGTCCAGCACATTCATGTGGGATCCAAAAAGCTCAGAAGATCATGTCATCTCTTCAGCTGTTTATGCCAAAGTGCTGGACAGCAAAGACCAAATTGTTTGATGTTTGCGAGGCTTTCCCAGTCACTTCTGCTTTTGCTTTGCTATAACCCCCTTACAGAGTGGCTGAAGGGTCTGCTGCCATTCCCACTCTCCACTGACTACTTTAGCTCAGGAATACTCAGCTTTTCTCATATCACAGACATCTTTTCACATGTCCATCCTCCCTGACCTGCAAGTACTCTCCATCTTTTGCTAACAGGACCCTTAGGGTGCATTTTTCACCTTTGTGGCTTCTCTACACTGTCTGTAGGACAGGCAATTACAATCAGGCTTGGGCCATGGCTCTGTACAAAAGTAGCTGCTTTCCTTGACTTCCAACAGTGTATTTCTTATGCTCTGCTGGTAGGAAACCTCAGAGCAGATTGGTTGGGTTTTGCTCTGAAACTGTAGCTGAGCTTGGGTATAAGACAGGCTGGAATGCTTTGGTGAAAGCATTTTCCTGGTGGGAATGAAGAAATTTCAATCCTTCCTGTTGCTGTTTCTTGTCTTGCTGCTCTGTGTGACTTGTTTCCATAATTTGTTTACTGCACAATGCTGGAGCAGGAAAGAAACAATGTGAGGGTTGCAGCAGTTGGGAGATGGTCAGCAAGCAAGTCACAGTCTATGTGGTCAAAACAAAAAACTTTTCTGAAAAATGATAGCAAAGATTGGTTCTGTGCAGAGAAACCATAGCTTCAAAAACAATTTTAAATGAGTCATAGCCTTATTCTTACACAGTGATCTGATATACACACATAAAGAACAGAAATTTAAAGAATATCTGATTGTTCCCGAAAACAAATGCATAGGAGGAAAGAATAGCTCATTGCCTCTACCCTTTTGCAAGCAAATGGCTAAATATTTTATTGAAGCTGTTGCTTGAAGATCAAGGATTGGTCTGGGAGGTAAACTAGGCAAACTCTTCTGCTGAAAAGGCAAGTATGTCTATGGGATTACTTCAAAAACCTTAAAAAAAAAAAAGGTAGGGAGAGAAAGCCTCTTGTGTCTTGGCTTCAAGTTGCCATCAGATTGCTGTAGTACTCTAAGTTAGCCTGTTGTGCCATTGCCCAAGTTCCTGTTATAGAGAACTTGCATTTGGATGCAAAATAATTGTCCTTGATTCAGGTGATATGTTTGGAAGAAAACCTGGTAAGTCACTCAGACCCCTAGATGTCTATATGACTTCTCTTCTTCCTCTCTAGGGAAACTGAGTCAAAAGAGTTTCTAGACAGAGAGGCCACTACGTCAGTGTTCTCCAGTCCCTGAATGGCTCTGAAGGGAAGCATCTCAAGTGTGTTGAGGGCTCCAGATGTAAATGGGTAACAGAAATGAGACCTGTGTGGGAAGTTCTATGGTCTAATTCTCTCGGTTCAAGTCTGTCTGCAACATGAGCACGCAGCAGTCAGGGATCAACATTACAAACTAGCGTGGCAAACATTAGCCTTGTCTCCTTGCTTGCAGCAGAAGTGCTGCCCTGGCTGTCTTTTCCTTTTTTATCTCACTGGGAAGTTTGCCTTATCTGTAGCAAGTCTCAGACAAGTGGATGGTGGGGCCATTCATTTCATTGACCCAACACCATCAGGCTCCTGCCAGCAGCATTTTAAGCTGCCTTCAGGGGATAAGTTAATTAAAATAGAGAAGAGGTGAGAACAAAGGATGTCAGAGTGGGTTCTATGATACATACAGTGTAGACAAATACTCAGATTTTCTTATTTCAGCAATGTAATCAGAAGGATGGTGAAGAAAGGTTAGCTTTGGGTGCTGGGTGCTTTAGTACTGCTTAGCTACAAAGTTTCAAGCTCTCTTCGACCCTGTCTTGGCCTTTGAGAGGTGGTGAATAGGGTATTTCCAAGATGAGATGACTTGCTTGGGGTCATTTTGTCAAGTTTGGGGAGCAGGGACTGGCCTGAAAACCTTAATGCTTTGACCAGGTGTGGATCTGTGCACTGGGCTGTGCCAGCCCCCACTTTAGAGTGTGAGTTTAAATTATGGAGCATCTGACGTTGATGATGAACATTGTAGGTTAATGTCGAAGACAAGATATATTTTATTTATAGGTATTGCTTAGTGGAAATGGTAGTAGGGTTATTTGTTAACCGTGCCTGTCTGGAAGCAGTATGAAAGTTGAATAAACCCAAGTGTTTGCTGTCTCTGCCCTTCTGCCCAGACTGTTTTATTTCTCCTTCTCTAAGTCCCAAGACTAACACATTCAAAATGCAAATGCTCTTTGATAGGAGCTTCTGTGACTTTGTTGCATTATCTGTGCAGCTCCTGCTTTCAGGGGACCTTCGCACAGACAAAATTGATCAGCAGCAGGAGGAGGAAAATAGCTGTTGCCGCAGCAACGGGTGATGACTCATCCCGGGTAGCAGGCAGCAAAAGCTGTGAGGCTGCAGTAATTTTCCAGATGCTTAATCCAGCTCTCGGTTCTTTATTGCTCTCGCTGACAGGCAGAAGTCCTCCTCTGCCTTTCTTTGCTCGGAGACCCACGCAGCCTGCAGCCGTACGTGATGCAGAGTAGTCCTTTGTGGTGCTTACCCAGAATGGCGTCACAGAGACGTGTCTGGGTAATGCAGATGAGCTACTCCACTGATTGAACTGCAGCCCCCAAAGGTGGTAAAAATAGAACTGTAAACTGCCTGTCTACAAAAATACCCCACTGTGCCATTGGTTGCACTCAATTCCTATCCACTAACTAATATCACGTTTACTGTAGCTCCAGCTATGATATATTAAATCAGTTCTTGTTTCTTTTCAGTAATGAGGCTGTTCTTGTACTGCATACTGAATGTGGTAAAAAGAGAAAAGTGAACTGCATTCAGTACATGCATTTCCATGAATTAGCTCCACGTTTTTCTATGACCTACTAATTTCTGTGCATGAATTTCAGCCTGCATGTAATGAAATAGAGCAGGTTAAGAGACTTACCCAGGAAAAGGGTGCCTCGTGTATCACTCAGGGAATACCTACTTTGTGGTTTTCCTGCAATGACTGCATTGTAATACAGGTATCACCCCATCTGGGGCATTTTTATGAATATTCAAGTAGTTATTTACTGGCTCTGGTGCTGATGTGTAGTCCTTTGTGATTTAAGCATGATGCTGAAGAATCCAAGTGTAACTAGATTAAAGGTAGCTTCAGCTTCTTTATGTGGAAAATAAACATTCCCCTCTAGAGCTTCTAGAGAAGCAATTAGCACAGAGTGGTGATGGAATTTAGTTTCCTTCCTCAGGTGAGTTCATTTAGCTGTGGGGAAAACAAGCCTGCACTGCGGCATGTGGGGCAAGTAGGAAAAAGAGCAACAGAATCTTGTGTTTGTTTCAGGAGGGGAAGAGAAAGTACTGATGCTGCCAGCTGCTGTCTCATGCAATCCCTGAAAGGGAGATGGCTTTCTGTGGGTGAGTCAAGAGAGACCATCGGCTCCTTCTCCCATAATACTTGCAAGTCCTCATTAAGGTTTTGAGAGGATGTGCAGATGGACCGAGCTGCTGCATTGCTGACAGGCTCTGTGATGTGCTGCTGGCTGCAGCCAAAGCTACATAAAGCCACCAAGTGAGTGGGGCTTGAAAAAACTACATGTGATGTTTGTTTTAGGCTTCTTGTCTTTGTCATCTGCTAATAGATACCTGAGCCATATTACAAGAGTAGGTATTGTCTTGAATCTTTGTCGCCTGTCAGTAAGCAGGTTGTGTCAGCATTTAATGAGTGCTGTGGTTGCTCTTCAGGGGGAACCAGTTCTGAAGGCCAACAGTGAAGGCTCATCTTGTCACTGTGAGATCCTGAGCTTGCTCTTGGTGTGCAGCTGCTCCTATCTGTGGCCTGATTTTGGATAGCTAAAGAAGAGTTGTACCATCAATGCCTGCTACTGTAACCATTTTTGAGTTACAGTATCTGGTTTAGGACACTCCTGTTTCTTTTCATATCCTGGCTTGGGAATTAAGTATGCTATGTAATGGGTTGACATATGTGGTGAATTTGCTAGAAATATGCCCTTTCCAGGAGCACACAGTTTTGGAAGTGTAACAAACTGAAAGCCAAATATGAGATTTTGATCCATTCATCTTACTCCCAAGATGGGAATTGTTTGCTACTGGGGTAGCGTGGTGTATGTGATAATAAAAATACTGCTAGTGAGGTCATTTGCAGTTTTAGCAGCAATTACTGCAGGCCTGCATACTAAGGCTAGTTTTATTATAGTATTTAGATCTATTCCTAGCACGTCATAGCTTATATGAAATCATAAATTTTGTTAAGCTCATATATATTTTGTGTATCCTAGAAAAGATGCTGGCTTCTCTGTCCTTTTGGAGAAGCAAAAAAAAAAAAACCCAAAGAAAAAAATGTTTAAACCCACCTCTTTAATGCTGTAATATTCACTATTAATAAGGATGTATTATTTGCTAATGCATTTGGTGATTGGTTAGGCTTCAGTGGGTTGCCTGAAATCTATAGAAATGCCTCTGCTAGGCTGACTGTAGATAACAGCATTTGTAATTAGTTGCATGCTGGTTTCTTGGTTAGCTTGTTTGCAGAAACTGGCATCCAGTATTCAGTGAAAGTCCCCAAGGACTCCTTGGGCTGTGAAATGATTTAATAATGGATAGAAGCCTGACTTCTTTTTAAGGTAATGCTATATTCTCAGCTGTCTTTTTGTTTTTGGAAGACATTATTAATAATTGTGACTGGATAAAACCTTTAATAGTCAAGGTAGCTGTGGGATGGTTGGAGTTGATGCAAAAATCATACACTATTGACCTTGTTGCTTCTAAAATGATGTAAAATTATGTATTTCAAATTTTTCCCTTTCTGGATGTTTTCTCTCTTAAGGCCTTTTTCTACTGGCAGTACACTCTTTCAAGTCTACTTGCTGGATATCCTGTACAATGGGAGTCTTACAATGTAGTAAGAAAGTAGTTCCCACCTCCCTTTTCAAGTTTTTAAGTGCAGTGCCAGAATCAAACAGAGAAAATCACTGCTGAAGCTGATGAGGTTCTCTGCCCCATGCTATGGATGAGCAAAGGATCCAGCCTGCATGTCCAAATCTGCCCTTCTCATGGACTCCCTTCATATTAGTTACCAACTGTGCAATGGCTTGGCTTCCAGTATTGCAGAAACAAATATGAACAGGTTTAGAAATCAAAACAAGTTTTGCAGGTTGCCGTATTCTCTTTGTGGGGCAAGAGGTGTGAAGAAGGTGTTCAGTGGAGACACTGACTGGTGCAGTTCAGCATGTACAAGTATGATTTGTGAGCTAGCTGGCAGCCCTGGAGGGTGCTGGAGCAGCAGCACCATCCATCACTGCTGTTAGCTAGGCTGGTATCCCACTGAGCCAGTCAACTCTGCAGCTAGAACATGGGCTGGCACTGCACCTCTGCGGGAAAGGAAAAATCAGTAGCTGCCCTTGATTTCACAAAGCTCCAGGCTCGGTTATCTCCTTGGAAATACTCTACAAATAGGTTTTATTTTTGCTTATCTTAAAGGACATTTTGCTTTATGTTAGTTTACAGGAAAGAAATATTCAAGGATTAGGAACAGTGTAAATGAAATCCCAGGTTCTAAACACTGAGCATATATTTTCATTTGGATTTTGAAACAGACTGTTCTCCTTATAGTGTGCCCTTTAAAGCCCTCTGATCCAAGGTGTTGTTTGTGGAAAATAGGAATCTTATGTCTTTGGGATATGAGGCTCTGGGGAAGCTTAAAATCTGGGTATATAATATCTCATGTTGCCCTATACCAACAAGGAAGAGGAAAGCTTGGTTCTCATCTCAGTCAATGCTTCACACCTCTGTGTGGTAATTCACAATCAGAAGTCATTTACTCCTAATTCAGTTTTGGGATTTGGACTACTGTCCTTTGAAAACAATATTGTAGGCTGTTGAAGAGAAAGCATAACCATCCCACTAATGAGATTTATAAATTTGTTTGCCTTCCCTTTCCTGCATGATATTTCCTGGTGGTAGAGAGGTGTTACTTTGGTAGTTTTGCAGGGGAAGCAGTAGAAACTACTTTTTGAAACCTTAAAAGCCATTGCTGCTGAGAGCTTTCAGGAGTGGTGCTAGATTTCCCCAAGAAGGTGCTGTACAGTGTCTGGCATGGCAAGGTCTGAGTGGATGTGGCTGCTACATTACCTCTGAATAGCACTGAGACTCCACAGTGCTGTGAAGTCATGATCTCTTTGCACAGTGTTTTCCTAATACCAGGAGGATGAGTGAGAAAATGAGTCCAGCATTACTGGATGAAGGCAGATAAAATGGAAGTCCTGTTGCATTCCTGAGCTCCTTGTTGATGGGATTTATTTTTCTCCTTTGTGCTTCTTTAAAGATGCCTACCTCAATTTCCCATGTCTAGGGATGTATGGAGCTGTCTGTTAATACATCTTCTGTATAAGAGACACAGAAGAAGCTGTCTGTTGTCAAGGTCCTGTGATACTATAGTTTCTGATGTAACCAAGAAAGAAGAATCCAGTGCTTTGGATTGGTTGTTATTGCACTTAAATTTAGTCTTATTCTTTTTTGTGGAAGGAAAGCTGATCCTGTCTGTACTTCATACAGAAGTCTCCTGTCTTTGCTTCATGAAACAGTTGCAGTTTAGGGCTCTGGCTTTTTTTTAATTTTTTTTTATTTTTTTTTAAAATATACCCTCATATAGTCAACTTTATTTATCTCTCCACAGTGTGTCCCAAATATCTATGCCACTCCTGGGCACTGATTCAGAATTGAGTGCCATCTCCTATCTTTTGTGTCATTCCCTGAGGTGTGGTGAGATTGCTTGGCAAATCTGTCTCTGAAGTTTGGGCCAAGTCTGCTTTGCCTAGATAAGAACTATCAGTGGTGAATGCAGTTGTCTTTAACGGTGAACAAAGTTATCTATAGCTTTCTTCCTGTGCTGGTCTCCTTGTATGTTTTCACCCATGAGCTCAGCAGAATTTCCTCTGCTCCGCAGCAGTGTGTCAGTTCTGAAGCCTAATTAGCACCTTTGTGGGTAGGTGGTTTGCTGCTGAGCGCAAGTTTCAAGTTAGGGAAGAAACTGAGGGGCACTCCCTTTTATTTTCTCTTTTCTCCCATGTCTTCATTATTATTGCATTTTTGTCAGTGCCTCCTTTGGCTTTGCAGGTAAAAATACTTAAGGCCTCTCCTATCTATCTCTAGCACAGCACAAGACATGACTTCAGTGACCTGTCACTACAAAGAAGTTGGGTGGAGAGAACTCCATTTTAATAGCAGCCCTTTCTTCTAACCTCTGAAAGAGCTCACCTGTGTGTATAATCACCTCTCTTGTACATTGTGTAGAAACATCATGTCATATACCTGTCATTCATTCCTCTGAAGCTTTTCTTGCCAAAAAGAGTTTTCAGCACCTTTTGCTCGTGCTACATTCTCCACAATACCTGCTTTATTTTAAGCAGAACTTAGATTTTCCATACTGACAACCACCACCTTGGAATTCCTGGGACCATCAGTAAAGAAAAAGAATTTTCCTCCCTCACAGAATCCTGTTTTTGGTTTTTGTGCCTTTTTTTTTTTTTGCTATGATGTTCCATTTGAAGACACTAGATCTAAACCCTTTTGTTTTAGGAGAGGGGAGAAAGAGAGTAGAAATAAGCTCTGAAGAGAGGCTTGTGCTTTGCAGCACTCATCTATTGAAAGGGATGAATATATTTAAGGATACCTAATAAATTTCTGCAATACTATGTTGTAGAAGTACACCATACTGTTCTCCTAGAAAATACTTCATTGCCTCCATTTCACTTGCAAGTCAGCTGAGGGCTAGAGAGCCTCTGTTGCCCTGAAGAAGAGTATTAAACTACCCCTTGAAATCTTTGTATTCAGTTTAGAGGAGCCCAGCCTGAGGCTGCGTTCCCACTTATCTTGTTTTTTTGCCAAGTTCTGCAGCCCACTTGGCAAACTGGGAAGGGCAGTGTCTGATCACACAGGATCTTTTCTCTTGCCAAGTAACTGGGGATGGTCTAAAACTTCCCCATGCACATAATTTCTCTGTTATCTGAAGGCCACTGTCCTTCAGCTTGCTGGGAGCATATGAGATTGTCACACAGGCACTGGTATAATGAAGCATGAGCTCACTTTTTCATTTACCTTTACTAATACAGTTCTTCAGCTTTATTAAACATTAAACAAGCTCTCTGTAGGGTAGGTGAGGAAAAGTGCAAGCTAGTACCTTAAGGAGTAGCACGTGGATGGAGGATGCTCCATTCCTGTACTTGGTAGTGGAGGAAAGCCTGTACAAGTTACCACCTTGAGAGGATTGGACCCAATTCTGCTACGAGGATTTTGATGGGGTAAAAAAAATAATTTTCCCCATGGCGTCTTACTTTGAGACTCCAGCTTTTCATGTGATTTTTGCATCCTTGTACAGGGAAGATCACAAGCTTAGGCTTTGCTTTGGGCTTTCCCACTGCTGTGGCAGTGTGTGCTCCTACAAGGGATTTTGGCTGATGTCACTAGGAGGCTTCTGTGTCCTCCTGTTTCCAAATGGGTGTGCATCTCCAGCCTCCCCTTACAGCTGCCTCTTGCTTGTAAAAAGGTAATGATCTTTTCCAAAGTGAAAGGCTTGAAGGCTTCCTAATGGACATGGGAGCATTGTAACTATTCTGAGTGTTGGTTCAGCCCACAGGTTTCACCTGTCAGGCTTTCCTGCTGTATTTGAAAAAAGTAAGCAAGGTCTTGCTACCATTTTCACTCCCCTTCTGAAAGGGACTTTTAATTATGAACTGCCAGAGCTTATAAATCAGGCAGATGTCATCAAGGGCAGACATTTTCTGAACTCAGGCCAACTAATCACATTTGCAGTGCCAGAGAGAGAACCATCAACTTCTATCTTTTTTGATGCTTAAAAATGAATTAGCCTCTCTTTTGAATAAAAACTAAATTCACTATGGGAACAAAGCATTCAAGGACAGTCCTTGATAAACCATTCCCAGGCTCCAGCTGGAAATTCAAATGGTAGTTGATTCCGTTACACTTTTCTGGAGTCTAGGAAAAAAAGCACAATAAGCAGTTGTGACTTAGAAACTTCATCAGAAAGGGTATTCTTTATTTATTGTATTATTAATTTGATCACAGGTGCAGGGTCTGGACTACTCTGTAATGTGGGATATTTACTATAGCACTTCAGGAAAATTGTTCCAGTATGAGGCCCAGTAATGTTGGGAAATTATAGATTGCTTAATATTGGAAGTGCTTTAGAACTATCATACTAACATGCTGGGGGATTATCAGGGTAAATTTGATTTTGTTTCAGAGAAAACATGGACTGTTTGAGAGAAGAGCTCTCCTTCAGCTGCATTTTTGGACTAGGCAGTCTCCCATTGTACGCTGTGATGTGCTACCACTAGTACCTGATAAGCACAGAAATGGCTTTTTAAATAGCCAGGAAAACGGAGCTAGGAGGCCTAGGTTCTATTCCTGCTCTGCAAGATGTCTGTGGACAAATCCTTTGGAAAATACATTCTACACCTTATCCCATCTCTCTCTTTCAACTACAGATTCACTGGTGTGGGGCTGATTTTCAGCATGTGCTTGCAGAGCACTGGACACAGCACAGTCCTCCTTTGGGTTGCAAAATGATAATAATGTTGATTTCCAGTTTCATTTATAGATGAGGGAAGTGTAAAAGGCACAATTTTGAACACTTGAAATGTTTTGTTTTAATAAGCTATGTTACTGTTTTTATCAACGGAGAGTGTTTTAAAACATTAGGAACTGCTTCTGAGAGCAGGTGGAGCCAGCAAAAAGGGCAAATATTTGCCTTGTAAAGTGGATATATTTGGCTGTTGTTTCATCTCATGTAGGGGCTACAAGATGTTGTAATGCTGCAAATGGTTAGCAAGTAATCAAAATCTAGAGAGCTTCTAAAGTTACTAGTGGGACTCAGTCTGCAGGTTTGAGTCCTGAGTTGTGCTGGGTTTTTGTGCCTTTCTTCTGGCCTACTGAGTAGATCTGGATTTTTGTTTTTAATTAAGAGGGGAAAGAGTCACTTTGAACTTTGTTTCTGACATTTGTTTAGTGAGGAAAGTAATCATGTAGAGCTTCCTACCCTCACTATGCCTTTGTCTAGTTTTCTTTATTTTGTCCTCACAATGAGCAAGCTGGGTAGTGTGGAGAGGCGTGTGAACAGAATAATCCTTTTCCTTAAAACAGTTTCACTATTGATATTTCTTGTGTCTTTGTTGCACTGAGCATACACGCATGAAGTGAATTTCAGGTGCTATGAACATGGTGTACAATTATATCACAAAATTAGCATTTGAGTGGTTTGGGTTTCTTACAAGAGCAGTTTCTACTTTATAATACACACCAGCAGGAAGCAGTTCAATGAGTGTTTTGATTTTGTCACCATAATGCCTGGCGTTCAAACCCTTGTTAGTTTTCTTTCTCTTCCTCAGATATGTCCTGCTGCATTGATACAGCTCTGTACTTTGCTTCAGTCCTGAAACACCAGTGCTGTACAAAGGAGGGGGTAGAATCAAAAAGGTTTCCCTGGTTCTCCCTGCTACTGCAGAGGCTGGAGCAAAATACCTCACACCTCTATAGGGGAGCAACTGGGATTAATTAGTACTGATTTCCAAGGAAGTGGGTTCAGCTTTACCACACCAGGTGGCTGAATTCTGTGCAGCAGAGGGAAGCAATGTTTTTGGCAGCAGGATGCAAGCTGCAGGCCTGGATGTGAGAGGGCTCAATATACGGAGGCATTTGTCTGTTCTCCCTTGTAGGTGTTTGGTGTGGCTTTGTCTCCCAGGTCTCTGCTTCTGGCCACTTGGGATATCAGCAATGGGTGAGAGAAAGTTGTTTTCCAGGGAAGGGAGTAGTTGCTGTTTGTTGCTCTGCTTAGAAGCTTCTGCCTGGCTTTTTATTTATATCTAATTGTGTATAAAGGCAGATAGCCCTAAATAAACATAGATAAACAAATTTAAGCATATATTAACATACTTTTGATCAAGTGTTGCCCTGAAAAGGGGATACATTTCTGAACTGGAATTTTATTTGCTCTAAAGTTAAATGTGATCTTCATTCTTAATATGAATGTCACAGTTCCTTTTTAGAGAATATCTTCTTTTTGAAACACATTGTGCTATGGAGTCCCTGAGAACTCAGGTGCATCACTGAAGTGTTCAGAGATCTATGAATGATTCTTTCTTGAAGGTCACTTAAATCTCTTGGGATATTGATATGCCCCACCTGACTTGGATGATGAACATATTGAGTGTATATGCTTGTGGTTTGATTTAATGTGGACATTTTTTTGCAAGACTCCTTTAGCTCTAGCTTCTTTAACAATGACATGGCTACATTGAAATGCCAGAACAAGATAGAGAAATGGGATGGGACAAGGACGGGTTATTATTACATGCAATTGATGGCATCCTGTATTTTATCAGTAAGCAATGGTAACCTGCTGATAACACTTTTGCTCTTAGCAGTAGTGGGGCTAGTGATTACTAAAGAGGCAGATCGCAAGATGTCTGTAGGGGAAAAATCTACAGTAAGAATGACCAGAGTTATTTCTGGTTGTTCATTAAATAGATAGGCTTAAAAATAAAATTAGATGCTCAGTGTGACTGCTAAAAGCACACAGCCAGAGTAGGACCAGCCAGCTTAGGTATGACAAAGACTCCTACGTTGATTTTTGTGACGCAAATATAGCAAAGGCAGGCAGCCATTAGAAAATGGCTTTTCATAGTCATTCCTGCTATTTTTGACACTGAAACTATCTTTCACTACCTTGAAAGAAGTGAAGACATGTACAAATTTTCCAGCTATTATTATCTTGCAATTGCCATCTGGCCACCAACTCCAAGTAACTATCTGAAATAATGGAATGGTTCCTGGGACGTGTTATCTGTCAGGGAGATCTTGTCTGGAGAACTGATGTGTTGCTGCCACTGTGATTGGGTAATTGGGTGTTAGCTTTTTCCCCTCTGTGACCCTGCAGCAGAGTTCAGAAACTGTAGAATACAGACGGAATAACTCCTCTGTTGGTACCCAGGATGGAAGCTGCCAACCCCTTCAGTGTAAAAGGTTTTCAAAAGTATTATGGTTGATAGAGATGCCTTTAAAAAGTACTCTTTTTACTAAAAAAAAATCCCCCATAGTAACCTGATGCTTCTGTACCAAATGTGTTCATTCTGTGAGTAGAAACCTGGGAGCTTCTTTTGTAATTACCTCCTCTGCAAACTCAGCCTCTGGCTCTGTGTGATGAAGAGCTCCATGACAGGGAGGGACAAGATTATGTGCTCAGTCCACAGAACAAAAATCGATGAACTAGTACAAACTCTGCCAGCAAAAGTTTGGTTGGAAAATGTCAAAGGGGCAGTTTCATCTCATAGCTTTTATGCCATGTCATTTCATCTCCTCTTCTGTAGCTGAGACAAAAGAATAAAGCTGGTTGATGGCATCACGTGTTCTGTACAGCTTAAAATTGCAGCTGTGCCTAAAACTGATCAAATTTGTTCTACTGACTATCCAGCAGTGCACAGCTCCACTTGTTAAGGGCCACAGAACCACGGTCTGCTGTGGGTTTGAAAAGCCCTTCCTCTCAAAAGATGTTTGCTAAGGATACATTTACATATATACTTCTTTCAGTGGTTATGCAACCTAAACAATTTGAGTCTGGCACAGTGTGTAGCTGAGATCTACCACATCACCAAAGCAGAGATGGGAAATGGAAAGGAGAGAAGGAAAGAAAGATGAAGGGCAGGGACAAGCAGGAATCTTTTAAATCAGCCTTGTTAACAGTGAAATAATGGAACACAGCTTTGATCTCAGAGGGATTTGTAGTCAATGAAATCAAGACTGGGGCTTGGTAAACAATTCTGCTGATGTGGAGCAGATCTATGTGTGCTTCTTCAGACCTGGGTTGCCTCTGTATGGTAACAAGGAACAGAAAACAGAAAACTCAGGACAGCCAAACCAACACTTACACTTGCAAGTAAAATTTCTTTTTTAGGGTCAGAAGAAATAAGAAAAGGCTATATTGTTTGAGTAGTTTTTTGCTTTGTGATTTTTTTGTTTCTTTCTTTGTTTTTTTTTTTTTTTTTTTTTACATTGTTCTTTCTGGTGAAGCTCTGACACCTCACAGTGCACTCTTAACATTGACCACAGAGTGTAACTGAATTCTGTGTTTGAGTCCTCACTCTTCTCTGATGCTCGATGTGAAATCTTCAACCCCAGAAAACTGGGATTCTGAAAACTTCCTTTCTGACTTTGGGATATATCCTACCTTAGGGTCTGTATGCAGAACAGACAGATTTTGTGTCGTCTCTGAGGAATGAAACGAAGAGGGGAGGACACTGCAGGCAGGCTGGTTTTCCCTGGGG
The DNA here is from genome assembly GCA_035222235.1 of Margarornis squamiger. NCBI lineage: Eukaryota > Metazoa > Chordata > Aves > Passeriformes > Furnariidae > Margarornis > Margarornis squamiger. The sequence continues at coordinate 21,484,897 of JAWWTY010000001.1, forward strand.
AAACTTGTGCCTGATTCTAAAATGGTAAGAAGCTGGACTTTCTCCTCTACTCTCAATGAATAGGTGTAAGCTTAACCAAACATATGTGTTACTATAGTTGCATCCCTTCTTGCACCAAATCATCTATTTTACTTCTCAGTTTTCCCCTTCTGTTTACACCACTTCAGTATTTGCTTTTGTGTTGTGGCACTGCTGTAGAAGAAAAATGCCACTTCCTGAATTCTTGATCTTACCTCCTGATGGTACAAATGGGCAACACTGTGTTCAGTGAGATTAAGCCACAAAAACACTATTGCTGCAGGCATGAATAGAGATGGGATGAGCAGTGCAAGAGAGAAGGCAAAAGGAGTAGAAAAATAAAGTAGATTGAGACAGAGAAATACATAAGGTTGTTGCTGCAGGAAAGTATTTGTGTCTGAAATAAAAAGTGTGAAGAAGAGAAGTCCTTGTGGCCCCATAGATTCACAATGTATCTGGCCAAGCGAGCGTAAATGTAGTGTCCTGTGCTGAGAAGACAGGCTAGGTGTCTTAAAACAACTTTCCTCCTGCCCATCCCCACACCCAGATCAAAGGTGTCAAAATGTAAACATAGGTTTGAAGAACCGCAATCAGAAAACAGGCAGTCTTTTTTTTTTTTTGAGTTCTATGAATTTTTAACAAAAATGAACAACTGTGCCCCATCATTTGGTCAGTAAAGTCCTAATATGCTCATATAAGTAAGCACATTAAGCTGTAAATCACTCACGTACCAAGTGAAAACCATTCTCAGGAAACATTACCTGTTTTGCAGAGTGTTTATGATAGGAAAATGGATCCTGGTGTTTTGAAAACAGTACAGCTATGGTTCTCTGACTTTACTTGTAGTTTCTTCCCACTTACTCCTTTCATTTAATTTTTGGTTTTGTACTTTTTAGTGTAGAGTCCTTTTTTCCTTGGGAAAAAGACATTCTAGTAATTGTTTAAGAAAACAGAGTTCTGTCTTAGTATTAGTGTATGCACTTAAATCTGATCATAAGTGTTTGTTAGGAAGTATTAGTGTTGGTCTGACAGACACAGTTTGTCCCATATGCTGTAGTAGAGATCTTTCTGGAAAATCTGGCAGGAATAAGAAGGGTTTTAAATGGTTTAGTGCTTGATGGTCTCCTTTCTGAGTAAAAACAGTCTCATCTTTGGAATGAGAGAACTGGATAGAACAATATAGGGGTTTGGTAGGTGGCTTTATTTGGGAAGCTGAGCAGAGGAGTGTCACTCACAGATTTTAACTCTATTTCTTTGCTTACTATTGTTTGTCATGGGATGTGCAGTCCAGATTCCTCTCCTGTTAGGGGAAGAGCAGCTGAATGAGGTTCACTTTTAAATAGACGGTCTGAATTCTCCAGGATAGTCACTCTTCACTGTTCATATTCTGGTATGCCAGTATTTCCTGGCCTGGTTGACCTCTTCGTGTGGGCAGTCTCCAGGCTAGTGGCAGATATTCATGCTGGCATTGCTGCTTGAGTGGCACCAAGGAGGCAGGGAGGGACAGGCTGAGGGCAGGCTGTGTCTGGGAGAATGGAAGTCGGTGGGGTGCCACAGGAACAGTCCTCAGCTGGCAAAAAGTCTGCTCCACTTACAGCTTATTCTCTTTCCCCTGCTGATGCTGGGGCTGGAGTTGAGTTGCGGATCATTGTTTGCTCATCAGTAGGTCAGGATCAAAATGTAACTGTAATAAAACAGTCGCCAGGCTGGTCCTTGTCTAAAGCAGTAGGGACTTTGCTGCCTGCATGGCCATAGGCTGGCTCTTTATAAAAATAAGAGAACAGCAAGCAGTGATCCTTTAGCCTATCTGTGCCTTGCCACTTGCATCTCTGGAAAGGCAATGCTGGACTGTGAGTGTTCCTGACCTTTTAAATTCCTTATGTTCACTCAGATAAGTTTTCCAGTAAACAAGATTGGAAACTTTCTAGAAGAAAAGCATTGTTTCTTGTTATGTTTAAAGAATGGTAAGCACAAGGGGATGGCAATGTGTGTGTATGAACAATGATGTTCACTGAGTTCAGACACCAGCAGAGGTCTGGATGCAAGACAGAGAGCAAGGGGAGGGTTTGTCTTTTCTAGTATGAAACACATCTCACAGAGAGAGCCATAAGGGAGGAATGAGCGTGTAATCTTTGGAGCTGCTGTCAAGATCAAATGCCTGCTTTGTTTGCTCCTTCAGTAGCTGTAATGAACTATTGGGTATGCCTGTGCAGCAAGATAACCAGGCCTTGCCTGGTTCAGGTTTGGGTTCACAATGACCATAAGCATCTCTTGGTATTTTGGCTTATCTGAGCTCCTGAAAGGAGCTCATGCTCTCCTATGGGCAGCAGGATCTGGGTGTTATATATCACTCCAATTGCACTAAGCAATGAAAATGCTGCTGGCATGCATATCTTCATTGATGTAATTTCCTGCTTTTTATGAAGTTTGTCACACCTGGACAAATGATTCCAAATAATGCTGTCTTGGTTATTAAGGTGTGCTTTCTCATGGAGCAGACTGACAGGCTGTCAGAAGCCTAGTAGAATGGTTTCATAGGGAATTTTTAATCCAGCCTTTCTGACTGGACACTCCTGAGCCTCATAGAGTGAATAGATGGTAGTGATACTTTAGTTGCCACAAGGAATAGCTCCATCCATCTGTGGAAGTGAGGGCTCTCTGTCACAGGAGTTGGTGACCTGGCAACCTGCTGCTTGAAACATGGCTTACTTTCAGTGTCCCTTCTGTGGGCTGTCATTGTTGCTTGGGTGCGATGCACAGTGTCACCTGAATGCTCAGTCCCTGCAGTGGGCATGTTTTAAAGACATTGCAAGTTTGCTATGAGTTCTTGTGACACTGCTGCCTAGTCTGAAGTGGGTACAAAATATGAATGGAGCTTCATGCACTCTTTGTACAAGGAAAGAAATCTGTTTCTGGGCAGCATCAGGCTTGGATCCATTCCTGAAAAGTCACATGGACTCATGTACTTTCTCCAAACATCAAGAATTTTACAATATGTAAAAGAAAGATCATAAGATATTAAAGTAATTCTCAGTCTAATCACCTTGCTTATGTACAAGTGTCAGTCTTATAGTAAAGATCATGATAGGCATCTATCCAGGAGTAGCTATGGCTTCAGAATTTGACAGACTGGTAGCTGAGGGTCCCCACTGGTCAGTAATTTCTGAATTACGTCTTCTGTTCTATTTTCATTTTTTCCTTTTGAGATGTTTGTGAAAACAGTGGAAGCCTTCATCTCTCTGACTAGCAGTTAGCCTGTTTTTGCCTTTCCTAACTGAAGATGATCTTTGCAGATAAATACAGACTTGATCAGGCTTTGCTTTGTGGAAGAACTGATCAAAGAATATTAGTGGTGGCTTACTTTATTTTTTCCTTGGAATGCTGAGAGAGGGAATACTGGTTTTTTTTGCAGGCTACAGCTACTTCTTTTGTTTATTTTTGCTATGCTGATTGTGTTTTTAACTAACTGGGATGTGCAGTGAATGAGCTGGGTATTTCTCATGAGTAGTTCAAATAAGTGATTAGGCTCCCTAGGGAAGTCCACCACTTTAATGAAATTCCATTCTTGCCTTCCTTCCAGGATGGCGTCAGAGAAGTTATTTATTCAAGATACTGCAAGACACCTCAGCAGTATGACAGTACATTTTATTTACACCCATGACAGCACTATGTAGTATGAATGTGCTGTCCCTTATTTTATGGATGGGCATCTGAAACACAGAGACTGTCACAATTTGAAAGGAATTCCAAGAGGTCACTTATGGTTTTGCACCTGTGTTTTGTTTTGTTCTTCACATCCTTTCCTGGGCTTCTCTGCAGCTACTGCTGGATTCAATTGCTGTTTTTATGAGCTGAAGACTGTATGTATTAAAGCCTCAGTTTTTCCAGGAGACTAGGCTGCATCTTTCTGATAGTGCAGGTGGGGCATTCTGACTGATCATGGAACTAAGCCATGACAAGCCAAGCTGAGTCCTGGTCAGGCCCGTGCTGTGCATTGTCATCTACTTCCAAATTCTGCTTCTTTATGATAATGTCAACTGGCATTGTGTGGTCTTATTGCTATTTGGTTTACAGGAATACTCCAAAATCCATCTGAGATGCCTCTTATACCTGACAGGTCAGCAGTCCCATCTAACATACCCTTCTCTGATGGTCAGAAAGGTGCACACAGGCATGGAGAGCTTAATCTCTTGCTGTAGGCCCAGAGCATTAGTTGCAGTATCAGGCTCAGTTTTGTATCACAGCCACTTGTCACCGTTCCTGAATAGGGAAGTCAAAGCTGACTGGATATCATGACAGGTAGGGTGCTCTTTGTGTGCTATCGCTTCTAGAAACAGGTATGGCTTGCCTGTTTTAACCTGGGGGGGGAATGCTTGCAATCTGGTTAACCATTTGACTTCCAGTAGTGTCTAAAAACTGCAGTTAAAGACTAAATGTGCTGTTGTATTGGTGGTTGTATGTGAGAGAGAACAGCAAACTTTTGTACGTTAAGTGAAATGTGAGCTTGTCTTGTCACTAATGTGATGATTCATTACTGTTGTCCTGTTAGTATAGAGCTTTCTTTTCAACTCTGGTTTAAGTTACATGAAGTTGTTCAGTGGTCACAGAAAGTTGGAACCAGAATTTGCACACAGCTGGATTCTTTTGTTCAGTGAAGTTTGTGCCTAGATCATTAGCTAAATTAAACTTCAGGCTGACTTTATGCTGGCAGAACGTTATTATCCAACTTGGTCTCTGTCCAGAGTAGCAAGGGTGATGCACTTTTCCAACAAACAGCTTAAAGTGCATTATTCTACTGTGTCTGCCTGCTATTTCCTTCCTTCCCAGGTGGGAGTAACCTTGTAAGCAGCTCTGATTAGCACAGATGGCTGTGTCTCTGTTGTTCCAGCCCTCCCAGCAGCCTGCTATGATCTTAACAGATGGAGTGGGCTTGGTGTGCTCCAGTGTTAGGAGCTGCAGAGGACATGTGTATGCTTGGTGGAAGCAGCAGACTGAGTCACTCAAATATTTGTTGAAAAGATTAATGTGAAGATGAAAAGTGCAGAGAAAATTGATACACTGCAGAATTCCAGGGTGGAACTATAAACAGCTAAACTGTGGAGACTAATTTGTGAAGAACAATAAAAGAAGGAATTCTGTAGAGCTCAGTTAAGTGATGACAACTGTTAGGCCATGAGGAAGGCAAGCTGCTGTTTATAGTGGGCACAAGGACACGGCCAAATTAAAGGGAGCAAAAATGAGTGTACAAAATGCTGGCTGAACATTGCAGAAATGTTCTGGGCAGTAAGAACTTTCTTATGCTTCCTAAGGAGAGTGGGAGAGAGCCCTAGCACTCCGGATAAATTGGTTTTGTGGTGAATCAAACAGAACTACATGCTGTGTTAGAACTTGATGGCTGTGCAAGGGATGTAGCAAGGGAGGAAATGTGGACTGTTCAGACCTCAGAGGCAAATTCTTGCTTCTCTGTTTTGGAGCAGGTGTGTGAAGAGGAGCAGGTAGACACTGAAATAATCTGTCCTAAAGCATATCCCTCTTTTTATCTTTTATGAAATTGGGCTCCTTTGACTCTTTTTGAATCTCCTTTTTCTTTTCTTATAGCCTGAGCCAGTTCTGGCTTGCATAACCTGCAGGGTCTTCCTCATTCCTGGAAACTTTCGAGGGGATTAATGTAAACTGGAGCCAGGTGCTCAGGCTTTCTTCACATGATAGATTAGCTTGGAGATTTGGAAGGGAATGCATATGATACAAACTTTAGGAATAAATTCTGGGGATCTAGAGTCAGGTTACCCTGCGTGCATATGCCTGTGTCTCTGAGATGGCAAAGACCATCCTCCTTTAGCTCACCCACTGCTAGGAAATATCTCAGACCCCAGATTCTTCAGAAAAGCTCCAACTCTGTTCCTTCCCACAAGGTAATCAGTGAAATCCTATTGATTCACTGAGTGAAACAGGCTTTGAATATCAGATAATTTACCACCCAGGTGGAAATCAGGAGCAATGCCAATTAAATCAAAAGGTTATAAAGTTTGAAAGTGGTAGGAAAGTGAAATGAGACACAACCATTTAGCAATGAAGCATTTATGATTTTTGAAGTATTTTTTCCTTCCTGAGAAGCATTTTAGAGCAAAACACAATAGATCAAACCATAACAAAATGCAAGAAGACATCAGGGTAATATTTTGCAGAGTAATGTGCAATTCCCCTCAACAGAGGGTTATCTTAGTCTTGTTCAAACACTTCTTTCAAATTGTATTTTTCTATTCCCCTATTGCAACCCATCCTGTAGTTCATGTAATGTTACCTTCTTGTTAGTTTGACTACTTACTTTTGATTAAACAAATCAGTGCACTCTAGGGGCAACCCAGACACATTTCCACATATCCTTTTTGTTCCTTGCATAGAGAGTACACCATTCACATTCAGCTTCCATGCAGAGATCTGCAGTTAGGTACTAGAGTACTCTCGTACCATTTTAGAACAGGTTTTCTTGGGGAACAGCAAAGCCAATGAGTATTACTGAATTCTGATTGTGTGAATACAGAAGCAGACCACGTATTCTGGGCCTGTCCTGTGTGCAAACACAGGAGCTGCTGCACTAATCCATCGGGAAGAGCTGAACAGCCACTCCCTGCAGGGGGCTAATGCATGCTCTGTAGAAGTAGGTATAAAAATCACTTAAATCACTTCTCTCTTTAGTGACTCAGGTTGGATGAGTGAATAATATTTCTTTCATACCATCTGTGGAGAGGAACTTTATTGTCTGAAGTAAGAGAACTGAGAGTGAATTAGGATTTTATCATTGGTGATTTTATCTAACTTTTTGTTGGATTTTATAAAGTTACTATATTCTGTAACACAGTCACATCCCATACCAATAAGTTTTCTGGTTTTGTCTTTTCATCTTCCTGGAATCTCTAATGCATAAGGTTTCGTCCAGTTTCTGCCATTTAATCTGGACTAAGAGCTGGTCAAAATGCCACAATTTTAGCGTGTGGAGAACTTTGAATGCCATAGTAGCAAAATGGGCTTTTTCTTCTATTAAAATGTTTTTCTTTGTTACTTACTCTTTTTCACAGAGGATGCTAGCACTTTACAAGGGAATTGTACAGGTCCTGAAATTGTCTACCCTCCTACTCTCAATAATGTCACAAAAATTTGCAACTGGCCTTTGCCAACTGAGGAGAGATGCTAGGACACAAAATACAACATTACAATGATAAGTAAATATACATTTGCATGAGGTTTCCCTTCTAAATTAGGATACCCTGAATATGTTTGACATGGGATTCTTATACCCTTCAAATGTTCAGGTGCAATACTCTTTGACTATTCACTAACACTCACACTGCCAATTACTAATCATAGTAAAACTTTACAGAGCTGCTGTATTTCTGCAGCATTCTTGCTGCTTGTCTATTTTCCCAGATGCACCTGGAGTCAGTTTTGCTGCAGTTACTTATCTATGATGCCAGACAATGCTCGGAGGGTTTCAAAGATGTGTTAGAGGGGCCAAGATGCTGGTGTTATCTTAGTTGTCCAGGGATATCGCTAGTCCTTCATGGACAGCTCTAAGCTTCCAAGAAGCAGAGCCCTTATTTCTATGGCTAGGCTGTACTTTAGTTTGTTTTACATAAGCATGAAAGCATAAGTACCAAAGCCTCCAGTAAAATTCCACTACTTCCTTACAATGCAGTATATAATGTGAAGTAATATATATTAACAAAGCTAATACACTGTCATAGTAAAATGACTGTTTGCTATTATAGTTAGGGAAGCTTGCTACCTAGCACCTAATAAGGTCTTTCCTCTTATTACACGGCAGGTAAAATGGTTTACGTCTTTACCTAGATTTGATGGGTACCTTTGGGACAATGCTAGACATCTATTTTGTCTCACTGTTATCAATAAATTAGCTCTTTTTTTAGCGTTCTTGTGCTAGCAGAAGTCACTCCTTCTATTCAGCAATGTATTGAACAGATCTTGGCAGTATCAAAAACATCAGTAGAATCTAGATAGATTTTTGGAATATTCCATTATATTTTTACTTGTAATTTTTACTTGTGATTTCATCCTCTGTGGACTGTGACCCAGTGCATACAGAGACCAGTACAGTTGTTATGTACTCTTGCTAAACGCCAGCTGTTTTTGAAGACAACTCACTGATGTTGTCCTCATCACCACCCACATATTCAATGGTGCACACTCTGTCACGGTTTGATTATTTTTGTTGTTAATTCATAATATGATATAATCCTTCAGAGATTTGTCTCTTCTTACATTCTTTCAAAGATCTTGCAGGAACTTAGCAATTTTTTGCAAGAGCTACCTGCTGCTTTACACTTTGGTAGAAGGCAGAAAGCACTGGTGCAGTTGGCACATGAGCTTCCTGTTCTGACATTTGACTCTTTCTTTTAGACTTGGTGATCCCTTTTTTTTTTTTTATAATGGGGGAATGTGGGCCTTCCCTCAATACTATGCTTGGGCAGGTCATTTATCTTTGGCAGCCTTACTATGAGTGTTCTTCCCCCGTGGCTTCTCTTTCTTGTTCTGTCTTCTTTCAAACTGCAAGAAAACTCTGGAGAATTTTTCTGTCATTTGCCTGAAGCACCTCTCCAGTAATGGTTTCTTCTCCAGTCACTTTTCTATTTTTATGTTTAATAATGGAGTTTCCTTTCTGAGTTACTAGTTAATTATACAGAAGCTCTAAATATTTCAGTCTATGTTACTGCTTTGCTGTTTCTTTTGAGCCCTCTCCTGAGCTTGCATTGGGGGAAGAGAAAAGATGGTTTCTCTCAATCCTTCTGTTTCAGATGTTTGTTCCTTCTGTTACTCATTTGGAGAGTAATGACATGAGCCAGCAGTGTGCCTATGTGGCCAAGAAGGCCAGTGGCATTCTGGTCTGTATCAGGACTAGTGTGGCCAGCATGGCTAGGGAAGTGATTCTTCCCCTGTACTTGGCACTGGTGAGGCCACTCCTTGAGTGCTGTGTCTGGTCCTGGGCCCCTCAGTTTAGGAAAGATGTTGAGGTGCTGCAGTGTGTCCAGAGAAGGGTAATGAGGCTGGTAAAGGGTCTGGAGCACAAGTCCTGTGAGGAGTGGCTAAGGGAAGTGTTGTTGTTTAGCCTGGAGAAAAGGAGGGTCACGAGAGACCTTAGCAGTCTCTACAACTACCTGAGAGGAAGTTGTAGCCAAGTGGGGGTCGGTCTCTTCTTCCAGGCAACTAGTGACAGAACAAGAAGACATGGTCTTAAGCTGTTCCAGAGGAGGTTTAGGTTGGACATTAGGAAGAAATTCTTTACAGAGACAGTGATCAAACATTGGAATGGGCTGCCCAGGGAGGTGGTGGATTCACCATCCCTGGAAGTATTTAAGAAGAGACTGGATGTGGCACTTAGTGCCATGGTCTAGTGACAAGGTAGTGTTGGGTCATAGGTTGGACTCGATCTCAGAGGTCTTTTCCAACCTAATTGATTCTGTGATATTAATCCCAGAACTACATGTCACAACCTCTAGCAGTGTTTGTAATAGGAAATATAAACTAATGATTATGAGTTTGGAGGGAGTCTTCCATGCTGAAGTATGAAATTCACGGCATAATAATTTCATGAAAGAATGACTTTTAGGAACCTTATTTAAGATGTAAATCACAAATTGTTTCCTATTTTTTGATATATGTTTGCTTGAAAAGTTGCCTGTGGTTGAGTCTTTATAAACTTGAAGATAGGTTTGTACCAAATGGAAAAGTACAAGTGTTTAAATATTCACTGTCTGAGATACAAAAGTCTGTGTGCTACATGTCTTCAGACATGGATTATGAGGTCATCTGACCTGTTTGAAATGTCACTGCTGTTTGTTACCATTTTACCACAGTCAATTCCAGTAGTAATATCTGTGAGTTGGCCAGAAATTAAATTCTGAAAAATCTTTTTCTTGTGCTACTCCCAGAGTACATGTTTGATTCCTGGCGTCCTGGCAAAGCAAAATACCAGTTAAAAATCTACTGGACTGTTTTGGGTACTGCTGATAGAAGAATCTTCAGGAAGTCCATTGAGACAGATGTTTTTCATGAGATGCCAAAGACAAGGAAATTTCATCAGACTGCTTTTCCAGGCCCTTAAAGCTGACCTTGTAGCTTCTAGCTGTAAGTGTCTAAGTATTTCTTTGTAGCATACTTAGCAACTAGTAGGAACTGAAAGTCAGATCAAATTTAAAGTCAGATAAAAGACTCTGAACTCAGATCAAAGGCTCCAGACTCAGGAATAGCTGGAACATCTTCTGAATTGTTGCACTGCAAGCTTAATTTGTTCTGAGTGCTTTACTTGCCTCTTCCTATGTTTAAAAAAAAAAAAAAAAGAAAAAAGATTTGTCTGATGGAAGTATGGAAGTGCTAGAAGGAACAAGTTTGATTTCTAGTTCAACTAACCATGAACAAACCAGAATGGAAGTTGTTTCTTTCTCTTTGTTGTTCTGTGTCTCCTTTGGTTTAATTAGAGGATATCACAGAAGAGCTTTTTCCTCATATTGACTTTCCAGTGGCTACAGAGGGATTTTTACCCCCCACCCCGTGTTGATTTTTTCAGCCTTTGCCACATGAAAAACACTGACGTTCAGCATCCACGTTTGTTAGCCACACAGAGGCATTGCTGCTCATCCTTTGCAGCAAGGCTGTGGGATCCCACACAGTCATGAAGGACATTCACATCAAGACAGCACCTACCCTTGTCCGCAGTCTCCCCTCACAGCTCCTTTCTGTGGCAGCAGTGACGGGCAAGGGTTGTGGTAATTGGAGGTCAGGAGAAGGTTGCTCACTGTCTCTCTGCCCACAGGCCTGTCTTCAGGCATCAGGAGAAACATCACTTCTTCCACTATACTTTCCTTACATTAGTCTCTTTTTTTTCCACAGCCAAATGCCAGTCAGATGCGCAGCCAGCAGTTTGTCCCAGTGAGTGAACAAGGGAAGAACGAGAAAGAAGGGTGTGAAAATTTGGGAGGCAACCTCACCTAAGAAAGGTGAGGATGGCGCATGGCATGACACAAGTAAATCCTTGTGGTTGCTCTTTTTTTGAGTGACTTGAGGAAGCACAGGGAATCAGTGGGCCAGTGAGGCACAGCTGATGTACAGAAGCACCGTGCAGGTCAGCCAAAGCACGATGTGGCTCAGTGACTCCCCAGCAATGGTACAGATGTGCTCAGGACACAGCTGCTGCTCTGCCTGCCTTGTGACTTTGGCTCCAGGGGTTTAGGGGGGAAGTGAGCGCCCGGCAGGCATTCAGACCCCTCCCTACCCACCGCAAGTAACCTGCGCAGGATTTAGTATCCGTCCTTGTCGAGGGATTCCCCTTGGAAGCCTCGGGAAAGGTGTTTTCCAGGTGGGGTTTGGACCGGCTGACCGGGAGCTCCCTCTCCCGGCCGGGGCTCGCAGCGCTGCGCGGGGTGTCTGTCCCCGGAATAGACCCCGTGGAGCTGGGCTGGCAGGGGCAGTGACTTATCCACTGGAAAAGGGGTGTAGGAAAACTTCGAGCACCACGTTCTGCCTTTGGGTCATGACCATAAAATGCAAACATGGTCGCAAGTGTTGGATTTTCCATCTCGATGCCCACTCTCGAGCTTAACATGCTTTTGTGGTATCTACTTGACTTTACCTGTCTCCCATTGCCCAGGCAGTGCCTTGTCTTGTTCCTTTCTGATGAGAAGCATCCTGATTTCTGGCTTGTATGCCTTCCTACTTAAGACAGGACAGAAGAAAACATCTCTGCCACCTCCCCTCGTCCACACTAGCCATCCAGTCTTGACTTTCTGGGTCCATTCAGTGCCTCGTACCAGTCATTCTGACAGAGACTCAGTGTCTGTGGGGTGTTCTATGAAACAAAATTACTGCATCTGTGCTGTTCAACAGGTACCATCAAGTACAGTAACAGGTACCTGTTAAGTTTTCCATGCTTTTGTTTCCTCCTGTCTGTATCTGCAATCTCCATGTTACTTTCAATGACCTGGGACAGTAAAAGACTTAAGAGATAACATTTCTTTAATTCTGAATACTAGCAAAGCAAGTAATTTTCCCCATTGATTATCCCTGTTTCAAAATGGGGTGGAGAAAAAGTAGTTGACATGCAGGTAGAGATGATAATTTCTGGCAGAATAATAGAGCACATCTGGTCCTTGGGGAAAAAAGGGGCATGTCAACTACTTTGGGTGGTTGAGGTAAGTCTGGCCTCAACTGTTTGTTGGGCTTAACTTGTGTAATGGTATAACTGAAGGCTCTGTACGTATTTTGAAGGGCTTCTCTATGACTGAGCATCAAGTGAGATGAGGATGCTTACTGAAAAGGTGGGTACCAGCTGACATCCTGATCCTGAGAATGACATTTCTGGCAAGCATGATGTAGGACCACAGTACTAGACAGTTTTTCTATGTGGATAGGCTTCTGAAATTATTGTGAAGTGCCATGGTGTAATGTAGGGTGAGGTAGCCACAAGAGCCACAGAAACAAACCAATTTATGGCTTGACTATATTTGTTCAGGGAAAGCACCCTATGGAACTCCGGAGGTTTTTCTTGCTGAAGATACTCATGATAAATGAATGAGCTGAAGGAACAACAAGGCATCCTTCAATGCAGAAAATCAACAGAAAGCTTGGATCAGGTAATGGAAAGTGCTAAAATAATGCTGCTGTATCTTACATGATGATGGGACTGTGATAAATGTAAACTTGCTAGTTTACATTTGATCTACAGTTGATCTAGTACAGGGCTGGTTTGAAGGCTTTACATTCTGGTACCAAGTACTGACTGGTTAGGGCTTCCTGAGCTTGAGGACTTGGTAAAAGGTAAGTTTCACATGAGAAGAGTGGTGATTTAGTTGTTTTCACAGCCTCTCTGGGGAAGAAGTCCTGTTTCAAACAGCCACAGCATCATTCACCTAGAAACAAACTGGAAAGCCAAGGCACACTGAGCAACACATAGTTGACTCCCACTTTTGTCTATGTGTATGGGGTCCATATAGAGTGAATCATCTTTATACAAGGGTATGGGATTTCTCAGGGGATATGGAAGTAATCCTTAATGAAAATCCATGCTCACCTTCTCTGTCATAAGTGAGGCTTTCAGTATTTCAGGGAAGTGGCTGTTTTCTTTCTTTCACTGCAGTGTGCTTTGCTTCAGTGCTGAGGTCTCAGCCTTAAATTTGCGAGGCACTGAGTTGTAAGATATGCAGTGGATTGTAAAATCACAGTTGTGCCAAAGACACAGAAGTGCTCATTGGACCACTGCTCTGAGACACTGAATTGAGAAGGAGAACCAGAAGAGGATTATGAAGGGCTTAGGAGAGAAAGGGAAGAAAATTGACTCCAGGCCATTTTTGTAATTTTTGGTGTGTTGCTATTTAATCAAAAAAGCTTGCCTCAGATTCTGTCTGTTCATGTTTAAATACCAGCATTGCTAGCTAAGACCACTGTGTTGTTCAGCTTGCTTTTATCATGGCAAAAGAAGTACAATAATGCATGAAAAATAACTGTGGCTCCTCACTTCAGTTGGAATTCTGGGAAAATCATGGCTTCCTGTGGCACTTCCCATGTGTTTGTCTCTTCAAATGCCTCTGTTTAGATATGTGACAGCTGGCAAGAAAAGCCTTATCCAGAATCATGCTATGGCAGCTTTTCACTAATGTGGTGTTATTCATCTCTCTGGAAATGGATGAAGAAAGTGATCCGAGGAACTGCAGACAAATGACCACCTGATGCAGAGCCACATCATTTGGATGCCAGCAACCCCAAAATGCGATAATGTCTTCATGGATATCAATTCATATTAATTTCATTATTTCAATCCAGTTGATATAATTAGTCATCTGTTGGTCTTGCAGCTCTACATGGAAAAGGCAGCAGGATACAAAACAGGAGATGTTTTTGATCTTTCATTTTTCCATGTTTGCATCCTTTGCATCACACCACGTACTTGAAGCTAGGTGCTTGAATAGTCTTTAATATCAAGCCAAGTTAATTTTGCACTGACTCTGGAGGGTCTGGTTGTTTAATTGTCTGCAGAGTGATGTGGGGTCTGGTCAGTGGTGCTGTCTATCCTCATTAGCAGCCTGGAGAAGGAAAGACATGGTGAACTAGGGAATTTAGCCGATCATGGTAAATTTGTTTCAGTTGGTGAAAGTTGTTGAGGTTTGTTAGACACTCCAGGGGAATTAAACGTCTTGGCAGTGCAGTGAGAGATGAAATTTGACATGGAGAAAGGTACAATAATGCCCACTGGCAAAAGTAATCCAAATTTCTCTTCAGTTGCCTGGGCTCTGAATTTGCAGTCTCTGTGAAGGCAGAATGTTAGGGTAGATGTTATCACAGACAGCTTAATGAGGTGTGTAGCTGTAGTTTTAAAAAGGGAGCTGAGCTGTTTGCGTGTTTGAAAAAAAAAAATATAGTAAAGGAGAGTGAACTGATACATGGATATTCTGGTAAAAAGTTAATGAAGAACACCACAAAATTAACACTGTGGTTGCCTCCTGCTGCAAACAAGAGCTCAGCAAGTTAAAAAATATTATCTGCTTGCATGGATATTAAAAGCTCTTCAGATTAAATGATATAAGAGAAATACCTAAGACACTATTCTATCTATATTATTGAGAGACATAAGCTAACTCCTTTTTAGGGCACAGAAGAAAGTGTTATGGACATGGGTATTGTTTCTTTTTTTCACATTTTTCCTTTGAGGGATTAATACTCTTTGCTGCCAGTGTAATAGAACACCAGAATGGACTTCAGGTCTGATCCAACCAGGAAATAAGTTATATTTTCATAGTAAAATTACAGTGATACATAATGCAGTGCTCTGTTACACCAGTAAGTTCTCAGATAGTACTTATTTCTGGTCATCCCTCCTTTAAAGAAATGTACTGTCATCTTGTTAAATGCTAGATCTGTGAAATTTTGTGCCCAGATGGACAGTATTTCACTCACCAGGAAGTAGCTTCAGAGGTCTAAAACTCACATGCAAAAGGTGAGTTTAAAAGTGTCTGGGAAACTCTGCATTGCTAACAAGAGCAAGTTTTGACTACCAGATTGTTTTTCTCAGCAGCAAGGCACAGCAAAGTATGCAAAAAGCATTTTAACCTCTTAAGGTGGGAAGCATAAGGATGTACCAGGAAACACAAGGAGAACCAAGGGCAAGCACTACATTTAGAGGCTGCATAATGCTCTTAATGTTTACAGTGAGTGGTTTAAACACATAAAATTAGGAAATACAAAGAGTTTTGATATGTATTTCTCCCCTTACAGGGTAGATAATGCTGCCTTTTCATAAGGTGATCAAATGACACTGGGTTTTAAGTACTTTACTCTTGATTTGCCTTTTCAGTGCCAGGTTACAACCCAAATGCTTTTTCCTAGAGCCGTTTAATTTGGGAGCCATTATTGCACTGGATGGCACAACGTTGGTTTCTATTTTGAGCTCAATTTGCTGGTCTGGATTTTTTTTTTTTTGCGAACTTTACAGTGCTGGAAAAAGCATTGTTATGATAGTGTAACGGTGATATTCTCCTCCTTTCAGGCTCGGGCAGTACAGGAAGAGCTATACTAAATTTCCAGGGTGCTCACCTGGTGCCTGGGCATGATCACTCCTTGTGCTGGTATGTGTGTTATGGGTGCTGCTGGCACGACCCTTTTGCAGTATGGACACCCAGGTATAAAACTGAAACCAGTCATTTCACAAGTGCCCTTTGGAGGCTCAAGCACTTCCCATCACAGGTCTGATGTTGGTTCCTGCAGAGCACCAAGATGACTATGCCAGGTTCAGCCTGGAGCTACCAGTGTTGTATAAGTCAGTTCTGGCTGGGAATTTGAAACACCTTGTATCATTTCTTCAAAGTTTTGCTTGCATTCAGTGGTCTGGCTGAGTGCTCAGGTGGCTTTACCTCAAAGCTTGTGCAAAACACTCTAGAATCAGATTGTGCAACAGAATCTCATGCTTGGCCGTTCCCAAAGGGGACAGGGGGATTTATTGGCTAGTGAGCATTTCCACTGAGGGGTACCACTAATTACTGTGTGTCGTGGTATGGATCTTGTATCCATCTGGTTCCTGAGACACTAGCCTAGTGTGTTTAGTTGTTTTCTCCGAGGGGGGAAAATATGAACAAACTTGTTTTACCGAAGTCTCTTTATATGCATTTATCACTTTAATTTTCACATTGTATGCCTTCTCTAAAGCAGCTGCATGGTATGTTCCTTGAGCCTAGGTCATCACTTGTTGAGGAAACAAATCTAACTAGATCCTCAGCTGATGAAAAATGGAATTTGAAGCTAGTTGGTTTTTGCTAGCTAAGGACTTGACTCCTGCTCTTTAAGAGCCTGCTTCTTTCTTTTGTAGTTTTAAAGAATTTCTTGTAATGAGATGCAGTTGCGAGGTAAAAGGAGAAAAGGCATCCAACTGTTCTCAGGAGTGACTCTTCCAAAATAGAACTGACTGAGGAGAAGACGACATAAATAGTGTTTGTGTAGGGAAGCAATAAAGCTTTATCACCCAACTATTTGCTATTTCACTGTAGAAGAGCATGGGCTTCTAAATTTGCTGCTGCTATAGGGGAATTTTGCTCGTCTAGTCAGGAACAGCTATAGTCTTATCACTGTAGCTTGAGACTCTGGCTGTTTTCTCAAGTGTTCATAGGACAGTCACTGAGCACAGGATATACAGGATCATCATTGCATTCAAGGCTGCCCCGACAAGCAGTGCCTAGCCCGTAGTGACTCTCTCTCAAAGCAATTGATTTCTGCATGGCTGCTGTTCTATTTGAAAAGAACATTTACTTGTTTAAAAATCTAATATTATGAGCCTTTATTGTTTTGCAGTCTGTGCTCTGCACTTGCAGCAAACTGCTGTTTACAGCTGTCTGTGTGGTTAACCCATGGGAGTGGAGGTAGAGAGCCACAACTGTGCCTCTGAGAACAGAAAGGACTTAAACACACATTAACCATATATTTTCTGCTAAGAGTCTTGGAAGTTACAGTAAAGATTGAATGGGCTCTGGTCAGGAAGTATCTTGCAATTCAACATCATTTCTCCTGAGTCAGTACGACCACCTATGGCACTGCATTTGCTAGTGTATATTGATGTGACCCAGCACTACCCCGTGCTTCAATACTCGACTGATCAGATACTGTGGTAAATTGGCTGGTTTGTTGAAGTGTTATGTATCTTCCTAGCACTGCCATGGGGCATTGGCTTATGTAGGAAATTTCAGGGTACTAATGTCTAGATTGTTAGATTTCTCTTTTTCTCATTGCACAACTTGTGTCACTAGGCCTGGTACCTCACAAGCTGTCCTGGTGTGCTATGACAAATGAATGACTTTGTTTCCCCCCCTTTGGCACATATGGGATAGAAAAGGTTGGCTGGCACATAGGCATCCAATATGGACCTTTGTGGTGAGCTGCTGTGACCAGTGTAAGATTTGCCCCCATTACAGACCTTCAGCAGAGAGCCACTCCTCACTGTCTCATGTTTATCATTCCTGTTTCTAGAGTGCAAGAAGCCGCCCTGCCACAGGTTGTGAGGGCCCCAGGGACAGGGTCAGGAGCAGCCCTTGGCCCAGCCATAGATCACCATTGATAACGTGGGCAGAAGAACCTTGAGTACTCCTGCCTTTTGTGGGGCTTATCTTTCCATGGAGACCAGTGTTTTTCATCTATGAAATTGCCCCTTCAAGTCATGTTTCAGGCCTGAATATATTGCTGCTTATGCCTTGTACCTTTTTTGCTGGTCAGCAGAGGATTTTAGTTTCTAAAATTTGTCATTGTCAGTCAGTTCACTCACACTATCACCAGCTCTTTTGAAATCATAGAGCTTGAATCCAAAGGCAGAGAATCCCTGTGAATCACTGGCCACTAATGCTCACAAAAGTGTGTTTCTGTAGCAGAAATGACAGTACAAGGAGAATCTGGGTTTCACAGGTGAAAGCACAGCTTGCTAAAGAGCACAGCAGTCCTGTGGCTAGGAAATAGTGTTTCTTCATGGTGTGAAACACGTGGTGAAGTGGGGGAAAATATGTATATGATGTTGCATAGTTGGAGGGGAAATGTTAGCTGAGTGAAGGCGATGGGGTGTGTGGGGAAGAGCCTGCGTGAAGTGTGATGGTAGGAAAGGGTTTGTGTGCAAGGAGGTTCATGAGACTGATGGGAGTGAAGGAAAGAGTGGGCTTCGCTGATGACTGCTTTGTCTGCTTAGTAGTGTTTTGGCTTGCAGAGGAGGAGAAATGTGCAGAAAAAAAGTGTTGTGTTGTAGGGCTCTTCTGAGGTAATAAGTAACCTGTGGTTTCAAGAGACTCATCTATAACTATGGATGGCTATCTAAATGGTTAGAGTGGAGAATATGCACACAGGTTTGGTTTCCTTCCCTTTCATTGGTGTCTGTAGTTTTTAAGCAGTGGCTTGGGGTAAGGCTTTTCTGGTGAAAGATGGTAGAGAGATCAGATACACTGACCCCAACCTGTATACACTCCTTCCTTCTTATTTGAGTTGTAGAGGATAGTCTCTTGAGCATGGGATTTCCAGAGGTTACAGTTCAACTCCCAAGAGGCTGCTAGGTCTCTTACCTGGTGGTTTTGAGCACTAGAGAGTAAGTAATTCAGGCAGTGAGTTTCAAAAGCATTAAATAAATGCTTAACTAATCTCACTATCTGGATCCTGTGTTGATTTTTGAGTTGTCTTTAGTTTTTTGGTGAAAAAACCTTCTGATTCTTCCATCTTGCAGAGGTTCTTTGCATGCTATAGTCGGTAGGGCTATGTTCTTTCTCTAGGGCAGCTACACCTCATTGAATTTGGACAGCAGTCTGTCAATGCAATTTGCCTTGTTTAGAGACATCTGTTTTACAGTTAATTATGTAGGATCCAGAGTACAGTTCAAAAGCCAAGTATGGTACTGACAGTCTTTAAGTGCTACCTTAGGTCATCCTATCCTTGAAACTGCAGGCTAAAAACCAAATAGCAAATTAAATTGCTGGTAACAGCAATGCTTCTTTCCATTTCTTTAGGAAGGAAGGTCCAAGTGTCAGTTAAGCTGCCTGTGAGGTTTTATTTTTAATTGAAAACAGGCAAATAACTTTTGCCCATTCAGGTTAAATCCAGTTACTTGCCAAGGAATGGCTTGTTCTTACAAGGCTGTAGGCATACATGTTTACCTGGCAATGTATTCATAGGCATCTGTGGTGCCTGGTGCTCTGTGATATTTACCACATTGCAGATAGTTTGCTGGTCCCCAAAATGCATCCTGTAAAAGCCAGCTTGTAAACTGAAATTCTTTTGATTTTAGGCTGGTAGCTTAGCTAAAAGAAATGGCTCTGTGCTGAAAGTGGCATCAAAAATCCATTTGGGAGGAAGCAAATTCAGGTGCACTCGTTAGGGACAGGCTTATGTGACACTGCTGGTTTCCCTGTGGTGACTGCCATGATGACCCCTGTCTGTACTTGTCTTTCTTTTACACTAACTTTTCAGCTTCTGATTCCAAGTGGGTATAAGTGGGTATGTGACACGCCCCTCAGCTTTTACCTGTTGCTGAAAGCAGACCTTTTCCAAACAGCAATAAACTTTTCAAAGGATGATTATGCAGAGCAATGTGCTAGAGTTTTGCATCCCACTGGCTTAGAAGCATCCAGAAGAAATGCGTGACAAGTCAGTAGCTAACTGTAAATTGTGTGAAAGCAGGACTTCAGAGAGCTATTGAGATATTGGTACAGGCACCTGTAAGCATTTGTTTTTAGAGCACATTGCCAGGTTCGGGGGATAAAAGAGTGACTCAAAATGAAGGTGAAACAAAACTTGCCAGATAATATACTGCTTTCGGTTCCACTGATTTATTTATGCTGAGGATCTAGTACCTTCTGTTTCAGGTATAGTTGCTTATATAAGACTTATGTTGAAAGTGGTTATTATTGTTGGCATGGAAGGCAAGGGAGCAGATGCAGGTTTGTTTGCTCTGATTTTGAATTTAACTTTTGGCAAAGACAATTTTGTACCCATGATTGGTCATTTCCATCTATTTGTTATAAAACCAGATAAATAAAAGCCTGTCAGCTCTGAAGTTGAAGGAATGGAGGCAAACCAGTGGATGAAAAGTCAAAGAGGATGAAATGAACTAGATACCGGATAACCCCTCATCAATTATGATGTGACAGCATATCTTCTGTCTTATGATAGAAATAGATTGTTTTTCTGTCACATAAAGCATTATTATCTTGTCTCACTTAGGACTAAGGCTGGAAAGAGTATGCAAAGAGAAGACCTAGAAAACTAATGTCCAGGTTGGATCTGGAGTTAATGAAAGAGAATAAATGTAGGACCAATTGTGCTGTCATTTGTCTGCACTTTTTAGTTAAGGAACAGGAATGGGGAAAAGGGTTAGTGTAACGAATACACAATGGTTGTAGGACTAGCAGCAAGCTTTCTACAGCTTTTGCTGGATGTGGCCTGAGTTAAATTTTGACCAGCTAAAATATTATTAAGCTAGTTGTCTGTTCATCTGATTTCATCTTGGAATTACTTAACTGTGTGGTGTTTTGGGACTTAACCGCTCCTTTTTCCAGTAGGAATGCACCATTAGTAATCTATGAACATTTCTGTTTATGGTAATATATCGTGCACTGTGGGGAGGTAAAGGAAAGGCAGATAATTCACAATATGCTTTTGACTCGTTAAGCCCCATTTAAACCCACAACAGACTGTCTCAATTCTGTGCTATCTTGGCAGTCTTCTAACAGATTTTCCATTCAGCCTTGTCACAGGTTTTTTGACTTACAGCTTATGGTCTGCAATGGATGTATTTTGTGTACCTGTTTGTTCTCCCCCTGCAAATGCTCAGCTATGCTTGCTTGCTCTTTCAAGCATATTTCAATTCAAACTAATGACTTCAGAGAATATTGCCTAGGCCCACAGAAGGGTTTACTCTATGTGAATCAAGTGGTTTCAGTAACGGGAAAGAGAAGAAGTATGGAGCATGGATCCAGTATAAGAAGAGGTATAACAAGGTAGTTACATTCTTTTAGGAAATGCGCACTGGGACCTTTTCTGGTTTTGGTTAAAAAGCTATTTTTTGAAAGCCCTAATTTGAAAAATCACTGAGAACATCCTCAAAATTAAACAGGATGTACCCTCTTACACTGAACAGCTTAACAGCCTGTAATAAAACACAATTTAGACCCGTTCTTTAGGAACATGGTATAACTTTAACATGTACAGTATGGACGAGGTCTAGCTTAGAAACATCTAACCAATTTGAGCAGTGCTAAGAATCTGACCCAGACCTGGGTTATCACCTCACAGGCTCTTCCAAGACTACAAATAAAAATTCTTTCATTTGCATTTGCTGAAACAGTTAAAAGGCAAGTTGGCTTTTAAGCAGATGCAACATGTCAATGTCAGTTTCTGCAGATGAATAACAAACCTCTGTAGGAGTGCTAAAAATAGTCATATAGTCTTGAAGAGTCAATCCCTAGTACCCAATCTATAAATAAGCAAGATATTGACTAGTGTGGTAGGTTTATCTCTTTCATGTATTTTAAGCACTTTGGAAAGCAGGGGTAGCATGATCTGGATTTTAGAAAAAACAAACTGGGAAGTGAGGACTTGGCTTTCCAGTTTCTGAGACATGGTTTATGTGACTGGGAGTAATGACAGCCATAGGTTTTGGGATCTTATAGAGCGGTGGTACTGTTTTCAGCCTTCACCAGTTTCAAAATGTAGTCAGATAAGATGAGTGGGACATTTTAAAAAGCAATTTCACCACTAGAGGGGGGGAAATAGTTGTCTTGACAGTATTTTACAGTCCCCCATATTAGAAAAAAACCCCAGAAAACAAACCAAAAAACAACAACAAAAAGGCTTTATTGTAATGCTGTTACTATAATTCTATATGCTGGTTTTTTAAGCACAGTTCCTCTGACTCAGTGCGAGTGCCTGCAGCCTAAGTAGGACTCTATATTAGAGAGAGAACAATAGGCACATCAACAGTTCATTTTCTCTTTTTCTAAAGTAGATCTCTAAATACACAGGCATCTGAATGACATTGTAAAAGTGCTTGTTTCTCCTGTCTTGGACTATAAAGGGGATCCTGAGTTGTCTCTCCCCTCTCAGATGAAGATATCATCACTGTAGATGTCAAAAACTGGAGGAAGCAAGCCCCACACCTTTTCTTCAGTACTTGTAGGTGTTGCCTTTCATAATGTTCCTTTCTCAAAAGCACTTCTGCCCAGCAGACTGAAAGATTAGAGAGGGCCTTCACCAGCCCTTGAATTCTGAAAGGTTTGGGACAAGTCTGTTTCTCTTTCACCATCTGTTTCCTGTAAAACAGAGTAATCTCAGGGGTACACTGCTGCTTTGCCTGTGTCATGGGGCCCACGGTGTCTGCGGCTCCTGCATGATGCACGCTGCTTGTTCTGTCTCATCAGTGTCACACATGCTCCAGCTCTGTGGTTATACCTGAGGGAGACTTAGAGTAATTTCCACACCTACTTCTTTCTCCAAGCAGCTTTCACTTTAACTCATGAAAATGTACAAATGTTTGGGGGGCGGGGCTTAAAGATGGGTTTCTGGAGGTAGTGTTTAGTTTTGTAAGACTTATACCTGTTATGATACCTCAACCAAGCTTAAAATGCCTTCAGGTTGTTTTTCACTTCTAAATAGGCATCTCTGAAAGACTTAGGGCTTGATTCAGTCCACAGAGAGAACTAATAGCAGAACTGTTTTGAGTTTGACTGACGATGGATGAGGCTCAGGATACAGTCAACAAATCCAGATGGGTTTCTGTATCCAATTTTTTCCAGCAAAAGTGCTAGCAATTACAGCTTAGCTGAAAGCTGTTACATTGTAAAAAAAGCATAAAAATACTCCCGATCCGTGCCTTGAAAGGCTGTCCAACTTGTCTACCTCCCTTACTCTTTGTTCATGATAAATTAAAAGGACACAAGTTATTGTGACCTGGTTTGCTGATTTTTTTTTATTTTTTTTTTAAAAATCTTCATCTCTTTTTTTACCTTCAGAAAGAGACTTACATGAGAACGGACACAATGCACCTGCCAAGAACTTCTAAATTTTGCAGGGGCTTCCTGCTTCCTTTCTACTCTGTGAAAATGTGGGTTTACTTGTAAGCAGTTCACGGTGAGAAAATTGTCAGGGGTGCACACCTTTGTATTTGGATACTGTTGTTCTGTATTCAGTACTTTCTTTTTCTTCAGAAGCGGTTGCAGGCTTTTTCTGAAGGTCAGTTTAATATCTATGTATGTATATTGGCACACAAAAAACACATACAAAATGGGGGGGTTTTTTGGCTCTGACCAAAGTGTTCTGCTTTGTGATGAATGGAACTTCAAAGTATAGCTCATTTGGAAGGATGTATATTTTTTAAAAATTAAAGGAATAAGTTGCTTTTGTTTATAAGATATTCCTCCTGAATTGTCCTTTTAAAATAAAACCCCTGGTATCTTTAATTTTGCCAATTTTAAAACAAAGTAGTTCTGTTTCCTGAGAGCTTAAAACAACCCTGTGTCTTTGAATCCAAGTGCATAGTATGATTTCACAAATATTACTGCTTGTCTTAAAGACTGGGGAAAATAAGTGCAGAAGAGAGTGGGGGGGAAAAAAGGAAGGAAAAAACCTCCAGCAGCTCTTGCAATGCAATGAGCAGTCTCATCAGACAAGCCCTGTACAGATGTCATTGAAAAAGATAGGGCAGTCACTTGAGATACAGATAAGCAGGGAGTATTTCAGTTGCCAAGGCTGATAACCTTAGCTTTTATTGCCATTGTAACTGATTTTTTTTTCCTATATATGGTCCAGTTGAGAAGCTGGACATTTTTTTCTATGACGAGAAGTTCAACTGAGAAGCTTGTAAGCTTCTTCCTATTCTCTTTAAAGAGGAATTCTGGCTGAATACCATGCAGGAGTGGTTTTCCATCACTTTTCAATTCTACTGAAGCTTAGAAAACCCCATTTCTTTCACTGGGAAATACAAGTTCAACAGGAATTGTGAAAAAAATATGCTGCAGTTTCATGATAGGAACGCTATTTTTCTACCTGAGCTACAATATAATAATACTTTTAAGCTTTCTATTGTCCATCTCCAGCCAGGATAGAATTTCTCTTTGAGGCATAAATTCCTTTATTCTGCCAGGAAGGCTCTGAATGAGGAGAGAAAACATGATTTAAGAGCTGAACTGATAACCAGAAGAGCTACATTCAGTCCCTTGGACTGTCAACTTCAGCAAGTCTCTCCTTGGCTTTGTGCCATGTACAAAATGGGATGAGAGATGCGTTCACTTGCTGTTTGTCTCGCCTCTGTAGATTGTGGAACATATGGTACATGAATTGCCTTTTCCTTGGTGCCAAGGACACCAGGGACCCAGATTGCAGTTGTGGCTTCCAAGACAAGCCATAAACAATAACAGGAAACGAGATTTCTGTCTTGTCTCTGATTTGGACAGACCTCGTAAAAAATGTCTTTGTGTTCCTCCACTTAATTTAGCCCCAGCTAATTCCTAACTTGGGGCTAGCCACTGAAAAGGTGAAAGGGTCAAAGTCTGTCTCCTTTCCAAGAGAAAGCTCCTCCTCACCTAACCCTGCCCTCCTGACAGGGGTGTGCTGCTTTTTCTTGCTGAGACTGCCTCTTGACTTGTGAAACAGCAAAGGTGGAACCAGCCCATGGGTGGGTGTGGTGAGAATAAAGAAATGGGGTGCATAAAGCAGTATAAGTGTTGGAACTGGGCCAGGTGCTGAGCAATATGAGAACACAAATAGGAGAGACAGGAGTTTTGTCCACATGAGGAGAAGGATTTGTACAAAGCATGTTAGTCCTGCACAGGGTTAATTAAGAGCTTCATAGTCATTTAGCTTGTTCTGATATGGGCAGCATAGTAATTTTACTGAAAATTTCCCCAAGAAAATGATGTATTTGAATGAGAAACCAGGCTTTTCTTCAAGGAAAAGCTACCTGAAAAATGTAAGATTAAATCAGTATTTTGAATAGAAGTGATGATTTTCATTTAGCTTTATCTTAAATGCTTTTCTCTGTTCCTTGTTTATGAATTAAAAAAAAAAAAACGAACACAATTGTTTTACATTGAAATGGAACAAAAGTCATTATTTTACATCAAACCACAAGTGTTAGTGTGAAATGGGATTTTTCTTTTCATGGCTTAATAGTTCTGAATAAGGGTTTTTGTCACATGAATTTAATCAGTGGAAAAAAAAAAAGATATTTCAACTGCTTTTTAACTATTGCTAACTTGTACAGTACTGTTTAGACACGTGTAAGCTTTCTTGACAGTTAAGATTAAATGTTTTGTTGGGAATGAATAGCTGCAGTACTACACACTCATGAGATGCTTCTTGGGTAATCATGGCTTGCATGGTCTCTCTCCTGCAGAATTTAAGGTATAGGCAAGGTGCAGAAGGACCACCATACAAACAACACTGATGGGACAGTGGGAAATGGGTAGCCTCTGAGCAGTACAGAAATCCTTCTGCTTTATTGCCACCTATCCTTATATGCAGGGCCAGAGAAGCAGGCAGCTGCCCGAGGTAAGTAGGCTGCTGTGGGCAGTAAGATGCTGCCTGTGCCAAAGTGCTGCAAGGCCAGGCTGCTGCCAGAGAGATGTGAGCCCTTCAGGACTGTGGCTTGCTCTTCCTTGGACTGCATCTTCCACTACCCTGCCATTGGCCATTCAGCTGGGGCTTCATGTCCCACAGCTCTTCATCCTGGGTTCTCATCTCTCACCATGGCAGGAGCACCATGTCCATGGTCTCTCATCCTTTGCCCTCCAAACTGACTCAGTGTATATGGGCAACAAGCCTTGAGCTGGCTCTGCTTGGCTGCACAACAAACAGAGAGTCTGCTTCTCTCAAGCATTAGGCAGTGCTAAAGCATTTATCACCTGCAGCTGCTGACAAAGAAGAGGGAGACTTTTCCATGAAAATACTTCTCTGCAGATTAAACTGTGCACATTGCCTGAGTCAATCTGATTTTTAGCAGACTGCCACAAATCTATGCGTGTCTTGCTCTATTTAGAACAGTATCTGCAGCTTTCCTTTTAAGATAAAAAGCTAGAATAAAGTCAAGCTGACAGGAAAAGTAATTCCTTATATGCATATACAGTTTATATCCAGCAATGTTTGCTGTGTCAGCTGGAGAACAGAATGGGTTGTTTAATTTACACTTTGTTTTTCTGAAACATCAGACCCTCTGGAAGAGAGTGTTAGCCTAGTTGTCTCTGGATTGAACCAATATAAAAAGGGTTCCATTTTTGGTGCACATCTAACATCAGAATGGATGTCTTTGAGATGTCAGAAAAAAAAACCTAATTATGATTTTAAGTTTTGAACTGCTACCTTCTCTTGAAAAATGGCATGTGTAATTGGAAGCAGAAGGCTAACCCATGCACTCTAATCTTGTTAGGGAAAAAAAAAGTCATTTATCATCAAGTAAATCTCTCATCTTGCCAAATGACTGTTGAAATGAGAGTTGCATGCTCTCTAGCATTTGTGTAGACTGTATGGAAATGATAATCCAAAGCAAAATATGTTACTGTGTTAGCATTATATACATATATATACAGGAAGCTGTAAACCCAGTATGAGGGAGAAGGATTTAGAACTGAAAAAGTAGAGTAGCATTTGGATCTCCTTTTATATGTGTGTATATATTATATATATGTATAATCTTGCTCTTCTGGTGGTTGGGAACGAAAGACATTTCTCTTGACATTAAAAACTATCTGGTGTGTGCTTGGATAGGAGCCTTTTCACTGGTGTCCATACTTCCCTGACACCGGTGGTAATTTACTTTCTCTCTCAACCAACCTGACTGATGCAAAAGGGAATCTACAGACCTCACGTACCATGAAATAACCAACCTTTAAGTGATGCGTAAAATTGCAGACAGCCTTACTTTTTATTGTTTCAGTCTGCTCATTCCTTCAAAGCTTTTTGTTTGCTGTAGTTTTGTTTCTTGATTCCTGTTGTGGTAAGGTCTGACTTGTCTGGTATTTCTTATGTCCTTTTTTCATGCTGTGCTGTGGATGTGAGTTAAGCTTGAATCCCTTTTACTCCGAGCTTCTCTCTCTGATGCTCCTCTTATCTGTGTATTAGGCTGAAGCTTGTCCACTCAAAGAATCTCCTTCTGGAGTTGAATGTAACAAGTGCTTTGGATGTCACAGTCACTTTCTGTGTTTCATAGTGCTTTCTAGAAGATGGCTTATGCTGAAGCAGAGTCCTAGTGAATTCCATAGATTTTTGGTTTTGTTCATAGTTGTATAAAAACAGTTGCTACTTGGGGATCTGAACCCTTTGCATGAGAAAGTGCATCTTCTCTATAGTCAAGAGTAGCTGTGAGAGTCCTTTCTCCCTGACACTTGCAAACAGTAATCTCTTCAATCAGGTCTCTGAATTTGAAGGCTGTCTTGAGGTGGTATTTTTGTGATATACTTGTTGGTCAAAAGTACTGGGAAGGAACAGACCTTTTGATGATGTTCCACTGAAATCTAAAAGGAAAATTTCAGACTCAAGTTCTTTTTCCTCAGTGAAAAAAAAGGTATTTATGACATTTGTGGGATGGCTTCTTTCCCTATACGTTTGCTTTTCATACAAATTACACCTATAGTGCTGCTTCTATTTCTGGTTGCATTTGGAAAAATAGGCTTTAGAAAACCCAGTGAATATTGAGCTAGAAATCAGGTCTAGAAGTGTGCCCAAGACTCCAATTTCCAGTTGGTTTTAGTTTTTGGGGTGTTTTAAAAATTTTCTCCCTTCCCCTCATGGCTGTAACAAAGGGATTTGGGACAGCAGATTCCCAGCCTTATTTATTTCTATCTCAGGGCTCTAGTAGATAAGCTCTGGTAAATCATACTGCAACCATTTGAAATGTTACCTTTCCCTTGCTGTTCATTCTGCTGTCAGAGTGCTGGATTTCATGGTCAGGTACCAGTACTGGCAGATGGGTGACGTTGTGTCTTGGCTACCCCAGCTTGGTAGATGAGTCTGGCCTATTAATTTGTGTTTCTAATGACCATGGTCTGTACTGCTTTGCTGGGCTGGGAATGGGAGTACCAGCCAGACAGATGCACCATTCTAAACTGCCATAAAGTTGGTGGGTTTACACCAAAAATAGAACGGGCCAACTCTTGCTCCTGTCTTGGGCTTGGTAGTCTTGAGCAGACTGAAGCTGGAAACACTGTGAGATGCTGGGCAGAGCTGGCTTGAATTTTTGTGCGGTTTCACGTCAAAGGAGAAAAATTTCTGCTCAAGTTTTTGTGTTCCAAAACCTTTTAATCTGAGTAGGGGCTAGAGATTTAAGGAAGAATTTTGGAAATAATTCATAAGAAAATGAAAAAAAAAAATACTTTAAAAGCAAACTAACAAAACCCCCAAGTGTTACTCATGCATTTTGCTGGTCCTATTATAAAGTAAAAGGACAGGTTGCAAATTGTTATCTTGGGTCATTGTCCATGTATCCCATTTTTCTACAATACTTTAGTATTGCTTAAGACTGAACTTGGTTCCCTCTATACTGCTCCCCTAGTCCAAATTCTTCCTGACTTTGGGAAACAAGGTTTGATTTGTTGCTTACACTGCGGTATTACAGTATCTCTGTCCTTCCCCACAAAAAAAAAAAAAAAAAGAAGATTTTCTTTTCTAATAAGATTGTAATTTCCTAGACTTGTTCATATTTCTCTGGAAATCAGAGGAGCATCCCTAGTGATTGAGGCCCTGAGCCTTCAAAGTTGTTACTATGATCTCTGTTCTATAACCATATCTCTAGAGCCTCGTACATATCCTTAAGTATGTGCCTAACTTTTGCACAGCCTCAAAAAAGATATGGAGCTGGAGAACAGTGTGCATAAGTAGATTTGTTCTGGGAGTCCTGAGGTATCATTGTTTTTTGTAGTCTCAACTCACACAAACCTAAAGCTACCAGGAATCACTGAGTGGTTTTGGCAAGCATGAAGGGGAGCAAACATATTTAAATTTACAATTGGCAAGCTGTATTCTCAGCCCTAGGCTTGTTCTTCACCAAATCAAACAGGAAGAACAGAACAAAGGGCTACTGATAGTTCATGCTCTGCTGGTTTCTAATGCTGCTGCTGCCTTTTTTTTTTTTCTTTTGATTTTTTCCCCTCCTCATTAGCAATTGTAGAAGAGATCCTCCAGCTTCTCTGACCAACTTCTAATGCTTTCCTTAGAGATGTTTCATTAATGTGATGACTTCTTTTTGCATGCAGAGAATGTTTTATTAGTTTTAATATTTACTTTAATATTTTTACTGATTTTATCTGTTCTTTCTTTTCTCTGAAGGATTTCTTAAAGAAAGTAGCAAACATGGTGTTTATTTGGTGAAACTAAATCCAATGTCTGCTTTAGGGATGTGCTCACCCGCTCAGTCTTGCTTCTGGCTCTACTGAGATAGATGGGTTCACATTTCATGTAGTGATGTGCACCGTGACTGCTCTTCCAATAACCCTTCGAAATGATCCTTTCCTCTGGATATTGTGTAAGGGTATGTAGTTTCAATAATAAATAACACTGGCACAGGACATAGGCTGCTGCAGGGTTCACTGCTTTAATACAGACGAACCAATTTACACATGGCTGAAGTCTGAGCCAGGAGGTGCCCAGCATCAGCAATGACCAGCTTTTAGCCATTCTCTTTGGAGGGTTGGGTTTACCTTTGGCTCACATCTGCTGCTCCTGGCAATGTGGGTGACTCTGCTCTTCTAGCTCACTGGGGACCATGCTGTCTTGCAGGGAGTTATGTTACTTGATATAACCTTGCCTTTTTAGGACAACTGTTCCTGCAGCACAGAAGAATCTCTGCCTCTTTCTTAGATGAGAGGTGCAACAGGCATGTCCTGATCTCTCAGAGGCAAGGGGGATGGCACACTGTGCAGGGGTACATTGAGTGCTGGATACAAACAGGACATTGGGGCTCAATCCAGCTACAAGCTGGCTGGAGAGCATGAGGGCAGCTAAGCACCTCTTTCTGCTTGTGCTTTGAGCAGAGCTTGTAAGAAGACTTGAGCTCACACTGTATTTATTTCTCCTCCTCCTCCCTTCTGGTTTATCTGTTCTCTAACACCACACTGCTTCACAGAGAAAACCAGACTGACCTGTGAAGCACAGGGACTGGTGAGGGCTGAGCAGTGAAGACTAAGAAAGGATCTCAGGGCTTGGCTTTAAGGTTTGTTTATATGTTTGCTCTTGCCTTGGGCAAAGCACAGTGTGGGAAGAGGTGGATCTAAAAATAAGAAAGATGGGAGCTTATGTGAAATAGGATTAACTAAAAAGAGGGTGTCAGGGAAAGCAGCAGAAATATATAGGACAGCAGCACTAGCTTGAAACAGAAGGTGTGGTAGAAAAAGCAAGGTGAAAGCAATCACTAAAGTCTCCTCTTCCTACATCTTCTTACATGTAGTTCTACACAAGGCTCACCTTTGGTTCACACAAAACACAACCTGTTCCTGTGGGGTTTTGTGTAGGTGTGGAGATCCATCCTCATTGCTGCTTGCCACTTAGCTAGCTCTGCTTGAGGAAAGGGACAGTTGCCAGGAGAGAACTAGGGACAGATAAACTAATACTGGATTGTAGCCATACTTGCATCATCTCAGCACCAGGAGAGGACAAGCTCAGCTCCTGTAAGAGAAAATGAGATCGTTTCTCAGGAGATTGAAGAGGTATGCTGGTCTCCAGCATAAGCCAGAGGTCTGGCAAAGGCAAAGTACCTAGTCAGCACTGTGACCTGGTGTTGTTTTTTTTGACACCTATTAAAGTATTAAAATACCTAAATCCATTTTAATAGTAGAAAAATCTGGGTTTTTTTAATGAGGTTATAAAAGGTTTCAATGAACATCCATTGCATCTGGAGGGGTTGGAGGGACTAACCTTCAGATTTCAGGGCCTGGAATGAGGAATTTTCTGACAGGGCTTTAAAATAAGTCACAGAAGAACAAGCTGTCCTGTGAACCTGAAATAGACTGTCAAGGGAAAACACCCTTGCCTACTCACTGGAAAAGCTCAGACTAAAAAGCCTGAAAATCACTGTGCAGTTTAGAAGCCCATTCAACTCCTTTGTGGAAAGTTAAGCTAGAATGTCAGAAATGTGGGGGTCTTCATTAGCTAAATCTGTATTTAATGATAAGCCTGCTGTATAGGTAGATGCTGTGGGCTGGTTTACAGTTTCCAGGAGGTTGCTGTTCTCCTTTCTGGCAGTACACAGTGGTAAGAATCTCACCCTGTATATATGAATGCATGTAAAATGTATCTGTAGCTATATATGTAAAATGAGGAGGAGGTTGAAACCGTGCTGGTTTTTGGAAATTCTTTTGAAATAAATCATTTATGCTTCTGTCTAGATAGTGTATATATGTCTGCCTAATACACAATTTATTTCAAATTGTTCTTCAGAAATAACTGTTGTTCTAAAAACACTGCCCTCACTGAGGATGGAGCTGATGTCTTTTTTTGGAGCAATGATTTACCAACATTTTTTGTTGCAATTTGGTTATGTCATCTGAGACAGGATGTTCAGTTACTGAAAGTACATATATAAGGACAGAGAAGGAGGTACTTGCGTGATGTAAGGAGTTTTGTTATATACTTGACAATATTTGTTTGAGTTTTCTTCATAAGTAACATAGTAGAACTTGGTGTTAAGTAATACTTAACAGCTTCTGAAATCTTCCTTTAAGTCATGGGTTTCCGTTTGGCTTGCTACTTTAGAAGCAAAGTTGAAAGAAAAAACACCTTAACTGGAGCTGATATTCCTGTTTAGGGGCTGCAACAATGACCTAATGAAAAAAAAAGATCAATTTATCACATTTTCTTGACATTTTTCCTTTTGAATTTTGAAGCTGAAAAAAAAAATCATTCACATATAGAGACAAAAACTATTAGTGAACAGCTTTGAAGAAACTTCCCTTGCTTAAAGTTGTCGTGTCCCTTTCCAAGTCAGTTCTCATTCAAATTAAGTGTTAGACACCACTGAACCAAGACAGTTTTATGACTGATTCACATGGAACCCCAATTCTGCACACACCTTGCACTGTCTTTTTGGGAGTGTAATGAGCTGAATCACAGAATATGTTGCATTGGAAAGGACCCAGAAGGATCATCGAGTCCAACCCCAGATCTGCCCAGGACCCTCCCCAAGAGTCCCACCATATGCCTGAGAGCATTGTCCAAATGCTTCTTGAACTCTGTTGGAATTGGTG
This sequence comes from Margarornis squamiger, assembly GCA_035222235.1. Lineage (NCBI taxonomy): Eukaryota > Metazoa > Chordata > Aves > Passeriformes > Furnariidae > Margarornis > Margarornis squamiger. Next base: position 21,517,152 of record JAWWTY010000001.1, read on the forward strand.
CTGTGACCACTTCGCTGGGGATCCTGTTCCAGTGCCCGGTCAAATCCATTGCCAGTCCCTTGCAGTCAAACTAACTTTCAGCTTAGTGGTGGTCTTGAGATGATTTAGACTGAGAGGCCTAGAATATGATGTCCTATCCCTGCATAGTGATTCCAGCCTGAACACCTTCCAAACTAAACTTTCCTCTCAGGATTTATTTCAGTTTTAATGGGTACCAGCAGGGGAAGCAAGAAGACAGGTTAATCTGGATCCATGCTACCTGGAGCGAAGCTTATGTAAGTACCCAGAGGGGTTTATGAAGAAGCATTGGAAAAGCTGAGCAATCAGTATCTCGGTTCATCCAGAGAGTGATTGTGTAGCTAGGTCAGCTTTGAGCCTTAAATTGGGTCTAAACCATCCCGTGAAGTCCAAAAGTATTGTCATGGATGGATGTCCATCAGCTGGCCTAAAGCACTTCCTTCATGGTGAATGGTTTGACAGGTATTTCCACAACTCCCTGCTTGTACTCATCTATGGAAGGTATGGTTATACCACTGTCATGTAAGTAGTGCAGGTTGGGTTTTTTGTGGCATTTTTAGCCAGTTATCAATTCCTTGGCCATTAACAGAATTCTTCATGATTTCAGATGTAGATGATATAGTTTCAATTGTTAGGAAGGATTCTTTCTCATCACTAACCGCAGTCCTATGTATTTTAAAGTCTTAATCATTCATAATCAGTATATAGCACACTCTGATGCATGCTGTGTTTTCCTCATCATATCACATATGGGATCTACTGTTGTTTCAGTAGAAAACTCCCCTGCTGAATAGTTGACAAAAAGCAAAACCATGCTTTTGATGATGCAAGGACCATTTGTGATTGTGTAGGTAAAGGAGAATTTTCCTTACACTCAGCTAAGCAAGTCAAGTTAGTGGAGAACTTTCTCTGGCACAATAATGGTTTTGTGGAGACTCTGATGAAAAGACTGTGTGACTCTGCATCCCAGAGGAAGCACAAGAGACTCAAACAGCTACTGTACCTCCCAAAATGCACAACCCTTCTTCCTCTATCACCAGCCATTTGAAGTGATGATGTATGCCTGCAGGCATCTGTTTGGGTGCTTGGACTTTCTTCTTGAAACCTTTTAACTTAAAATCTGTTAAACAAGTGTTTTCAGAATTAAGAACAGAGGGATTTAACAGTTAAGGGTGTAATCCGTGAGTTTAAGTCACAGGAATATGTCCATAAGGTAAACTGAAAGTTGGTAGGGCATCTGTCTTACGCTAAAGAATCTGGCCTGCAGTAATGAGAGACATTTCTTTGACTGTCTGGAATGGGTTTATAACTGGCTTACAGTTAGCTCTGTAACTCTAGCTTATTTAGTCTGAGGCCAGGAAAGAGAGATGGAGCAGCTCACATGAAAATGCAATCTCATGCAGTATTATTTTATTCTTGGCAGTTCTTTTGCCTTCTTACCTGGCTATATGTGGAGGATCACTGACTTTTCACTGACTGTATCAGCTTGTGTTTGGAGACTTGGAAGGATGGCTCTGGATGAAGGATGTCTTGTGCGATTGTGGTTGCCTGTAACCCCCAGGAGCAGAAGCAGAAAGGCAGTCATTCATATAGTACTGAATAAATCCATAACAGAATGTGGCAGAGAAAAGGAGCCTAAGGTTAGTTGATCTGAACAATCTCAAACTAACACACACCACCTGCCTGCTCCCCCTTCCCCCCATCAGATCTGAATCAACTCTTCTGAAGCCAAGAAGTGCTTTCCAGTAAACCATGTTAGCAACAGCAAAAGGAATTCCAATGGGAGTAATCAGCTAAAGCAACTGTGATTTTGGCCAGTTAAAACTATTGGGCCAAATTCTTCAGGTCCTCTATCTCTAGTCTGCTAAATTATTGCTGGCATCAAAAGGAATAATTTTGCTTCAGCACAAAGGATAGTGATTGTATGGTGTTGCTGGATTGAGGGAGTGTGTCTGGATCTGTTTACTACTTGACTGCAAGAGAACCAGTAGCACTTGTCTGCCATATGAATGAGCAAGAAGCCGTGACTTGTGTTTGCCAAGTAAAAAATCACACCAAGGGGAATAGGCAGAAGGACTTTATTGTGCCCCAGAATCACAGCTGAACTGAAAGACAAGAGTCAGAAAAATAAATAGGATTGCATGATTTGTCTGTAATTTTAAAAAGAGGGTTTGGCAGCATTTTTAAGAGTGTTAGCAGACTTGGATGATGTGTGTTTTTGCTTGTGTTCACCATACTCTAGATAGCTCTCCCAAGTCTCTCTCCTCCCTCAGTGCTGCCTGTGAGGACTGCTCTGTGGCTAAGAAGAGCAATCCCAGATGGCAGCAGATTGCAGATTGGTGGGTATAGCCTGGCAGAAAGGGAAGCTCCACAGAGCCCTTAGAACCAGCCTTGCTTACTGCAGCAGAACCACAGGATAGGGCTGCTTCTGTTGATTGTGAAACAGTGATGGTAGACAGGGACTACGTCCGTGGGAAATTTAATCTGAAATAATAGAAGAAAGAGGGGGGGAAAATTTACTACAGCATAAGGCTGCACAAACGGTAGTAACACTTTACTCCAAATGTCTTTATCTGATGGTGGGCTTAGACTGCAGTAAGATAGACTTCCTATTCCTCCTTTGCTTTTCTGTGTATGAAAGGAGCTTGGATTCTCCAAAGGATCTTAGTACATTTAGCAGCTTTTTCAAAGTTGTAAGGAAAAATGTAGCTTAGTTGATTACGTAGATGTATTATTTTTAATTGACTCCTAGAATTACAATCTTTCTTGGTTTAAGGGTATCCTTTTCTCTTTGTTTACTGAGTTCTCTAAGGAATGAGCTAATTATATTACAGCAAGTTCAGAGCAGCTGTGTGTATGCCCTGTGTAGCTCTTAAACATTTGCTGAAAAGTATAAAAGGTGGTAGGTGAACGTAAATAATCCTTTACTGTATTAAGTTTCAAACGTGCAGCTGAGCTGTATTCTGTCTCCTCTCCCTGCTCTTCTATGAAGATGATGTCTGGGTTTTTCTGAGGGCAGTGCCTGGTGGGCCTCAGGACACTGTGCTGAACACCAAAGCAAGATAATTTCCATTGTTGTTATCTGAGTGAAAATGTGGTTTTATTGGACCTTCCCCCAACCAACCTCGTGGCTTTGTTCATTGTGGCTTTCCTATTCTGTATTTTCCCCTCCATTAGCCCCCTTTTTCCAGCCCACCACTTTGTCATATGTGTAAATGTCAAGTGGCTTTAAAAATGAATCAGAACATGATTCCTGTTACCCTCGGGTGTCTGCCTCCATCTCTCTACATGCCCCCTAAAATGCTCTCTGTAATTACTTGGTATGGGCTAAGTCAGACTCATTTAGTAACAGTTGAGTGTAAATTGCATTATTGGAACTTATTCAGTTCCTCAGCCAGATTTCAGACTTCTCACATATTTTTCCTTAGTTGTAACAGCTAATATGTTTAGTATCTCATCCCACACCATATTAGCATCAATGCCAGGATTTGTGAGGGTTTCCAAGAGTACTCATTTCTCATTTGGTCTCAAACTAGCCCAAAATGTGAACTTCATTAAAAAAACCCCCACGAACTACTTCATTTCCTGGGACATTAGTATTGGTGATTTATTTTTCAAGCTTATAAAGATATTTTATTTTAAAAGTTGTGCTATCTATAAATATATTAAACTATGAAAATACAATAAAAGTTAATAATTATTTAAAAATTTAAATGTGGAATACAAATATAGACAGATGACAAAGTTAAGCCTTTCAGGATTTTTGTGGGATTTCCCATTTGAATTTTCAACCCAATACTTTGCCAAGGTGAACATGAATTTGCAAAATGTTTTAGTCTACCTGAGACTTCTCGTTTCAATTTCAGCAAAATCTCAACCACCAAATGTTACCTTCAATTATATGAGCAGGCTTCTTTACTGGAGTGAAATAATATAATGATTAATATAAGGTGTTGGTTTGGCTTGTTCAGTGAGCATGGATTTACTCAAAGAGCTCTGGAGGCTCAGAGAAATCAAAGCCCATCTTTCCATCTAATTGGCAATGGGCAGTATAATACATACATTCCCCTAGCACATGACAAAGTCATAGCTGGATGACTATAAACCTCTTACAGTAGTTGATTCCTAGAAAATATGGGCAGAGATGCAGGGTTGAATGGAGCCCTTGTTTGGCCAGAGCTTTTCTTGCTGTGTAGTGATTAACAGGTTTGATCAAGTAGTTGGAGGTGCAGATGGTGAGTTTGCTGGGGTTTTTGCTGTATTTGGTGCCATGTTTACTCACCTGCTGTGTGTTTGTACTATCACTTATGAGTGAGTTTTAGAGTGACTGGTGCTCTTGGGAGTGCAGTTGGGAGGCTGTGTTTAGGCATAGGTATAACTTCAGAAATGGACATGACCTTGTGGGCTGGCTTGGGAGCAACCATGGCCCTGAGAATACATTCAGGGAAGCATTTGGGGCTGGCCCAGAGAGTGGGTTTGGGTGTTAATGGATCTTTATGAATGCATTTGGAAGATGATGTGTTCCTGAGAAAAGCATCAGGAGTGGGCACGGCCTTTGAAAAAAATGCAGTCTTTGGTGCATTTGTCTTGCCTTTTGCATGTATTAGGATGGGCATATGTGGCTCTGCTGCAAGGCCCTTTTTGACCTTTCATCTGGTGTTTTCCATGCACTTTGGTTCCTATGTGAGGTCAGTCCTCACATAGATCTTGTGGTGTGCTGTGTCAAGGAACCTAGAGAAGAGGAGTGAAGCCAGGCAACGATTATACTTCTGGTTTCTGACTCAAGATTCACAGTAAATGTTATTATGAGACCTTTTAAATTAATTTGTCATCGCATACTCTGTACAAAATCAGACAGCAATAGTAACTGTTCATACATTGTGCAATTACCACTAGTGGGAACATCTCAAAATGTTCTCCAAGGACAGACCAGTGTTCACATAGGATGAAAACTGTGCTCCCTTTTTCTCCAAGTGTATAAACTCCAGTGGTTTTATTTTGGGTGCCAACTTCCAGTATTGTATGACACCTATAGCTTCTGTATGCACAGCAGCTCACCTTTAAAAAGGAAGGTTATATTGTCTTAAGGCAGGCATCCAAAAATAGAAGCCACCCCGTCCTCCCCCTGCTACGCAGCTTTGAAAAGAATGAAGTGTAACTGTGAGAATGTCAACAGCTTTGTATGATTGCTAGTGAGGTAATGGTGCTCCCAGTTATCATCCCTCCCATCTCCATAAAAGTGTGTTCTGCAGAGATGACAGTCTGGCCAGCTCTTATCAAGAAGCTCATAGTATCTGTGAGCATCTTCTCAGCTCATGCTGGAGAAATCTGCCTCCTGAGAGAAACTGGGCAATGCCATGAGCACCAAGATCCACGCCTATAATTCCATTTTTCTCCTTTTCTTTCGCCTGTCATTCACTTTTCTGATCCTTTTTTGTCTTTTCACCCCTATCTGCCTCCCATACTCCTTTGACACTGTTGTTCTTCTCTGTTGTTCTCGCTCCATTTCTTGTTTTCATGACAGGACCAATCCATCTCCTCTCTTTTTACTCCTTGCAATTATTTTCTCTCTTAAAAGATATTGCTGCCTGCAGTGCCTTTAACACTGGCTTTTTATGAAAAACCAAACTTGAATACAACAGCAAATTCCTCAAAAAGTATCCTTACAACATAGTCTCCTAGCAATTTTTTTTTTTTTATCTCTTTTTCACTTAGTTTTTGGCAAAATCTCTCTTCTTTAGAATGTTAGTCAACAGAACTATTAGCTACCTTGGTTACTCTTAGCCTTGTCACCTCTGCATAGCCCTTTTACTTAGCAATGAAAAACCCTTTTCTACAGACTTTATCCTGCATGTCTCTCTCCATATAGGACTGTTCTCTAGCAAATTATCCCTCTCAGAAAACAGAAGTATTTGGCTCTGAAAAGCTACCAACAATGCTGCAAACAAAGAAAATCAGATATAGAATTTGTCTTCAGGAAAACACTGTGAATAGTGGGCAACAGTGGTCTTAAGGCCTTAAATGTACAAAGTCAGGAGTAAGACCTCATTATATAAATCTCTTGTACCCATTTGTCTTGAAAGCTGTTTTTGTTTCCAGTATCATCACAATTATGATATATTTATCAGCAAGCTAAGAACCCAACAAAAAGGTAAGATACATTGTCAGAGGGCTGACTGACTGAAAAATGAATATACTAGAAGATTCGGTCTATATGAATTAGAAAAGGGCAAATAAGAGGTGAAATACAAGTATGCAATGCAAAAAGTGAAAGACTGTATCTGAAACTGACTTGGGAATCTTCACAAAACATCATTAACCCATGCAGCTCATTGTCATAAGGCATCAATGAGATTAAAAGACATTATATAAATGGCTTCGAGATTTCACAGTTAGAGAAAAGCAAGTAAGATCTCTAAGGTGCAGAAACTCTCCTTGCATTAAGTTGGAAGCCCACCACTAAGATGTGGCAAGTTACAATATAACTGTCTTCAACAAAATTTATTACTGGTTTGATCAGATGAATCAGCCCTTTTTGAGAATGAATTCTAAACTCCTCAAACTGCAGGTGCAATGTGGTTGGGAATTCCTATCTTCCATTGGCCTGCAAATTTGCATCTCACTGCATGCACAATGAAGATATCAAGGTGACAGATGACCAGAATACCTGTAGTGTGAGTTGCTGTTGGCTTCTGTGCTAAGGCAGAAAAGAAAGTGATTTACAAGAGCCTCCTTATATGGAGTTTATGTACTGTTGTTCAGTTGTCAAGTCCTGTTTTTGCCAAAAAAAAAAAAAAAGATAGTGCAGTAGTGGGCAATGGGTACTTATGTAGAAACTTCAACTCTGGTGAAAGAGAACTGTCTTTCCTGTCCATTATTTCTTAGTAGACCACACATGAAAGCATTTCCTGTGTTGTGGCTGAAGCTCTCTGAAATAAGTTTTATTTTAGCCTGTTTCAATTTAGCTGCTTTTCTGCTGCACTGTTCTGTCTACGTTTTGAACATTGTATGTAAAGAGCCACACAGAAGCACAGAATGATGCTTTCTGACCAACCACTGACAAGGAGATCCCCTTGTGAATCCTGCTCTGGAGCAGAGGCTCTGTTAGGCAGCCACAGAGAAGTCTGTGGGGCTTCAAAGCAAAACACATCTTAAGAGTTTGCAAATGTGCTCATGTAATTCCAGACTGTCAGCTGAAGTCCTGAGATGCCTTAAACAGTTTTTGAGGTGGAAAATGCCACCCAGGTATAGTTCTATTAAAATCTTTAGCTGTAACCACAAAGCTTCTTTCACCTGAGTGATAACTGTTTCTTCTATCTCTAGTTTAAAAGACTGAATTGAGACGTTCTTGTAAATTTCATTCACTTACAAGGAGTCAGGAGAGGGAGGAATCAACCAGTTTGAGTTTAAATAGTGAAGTTAACCCCAGCTATTTTAAAAATTAAATCTGATCCCATAAAACATGCCTTATAGTGTTTTACAATCATATAACTGATTGTATCCAGTAAGTAATGACCACTTTACTTTTTTCTAGCATAATAAAAATCTAGGAATATCTGCAATATTTTACCTATTTAATTGTTTAACTCCGGTGGTTTCATTATAACAGACTCTTCTCAGCAGACAAGATCTCCCTCATGAGAGATACTGATGCTAGAAGACCTTAATAAAGCAAATCTGAACTGGACAGCACCTCATGAAAAGCACCCCAAGGATAGTACCAGGTGATTTGGCAACTCTTAGTATGGCAATTCCTGTTCAGGGTTGGTTTGTAGGCAGGTGTGTTGACCCTGGAGGTAGGTTGCAGCCCTAACAGTCATTTTCTTCTCACACTGCACAGAGAGGCATTTATCACTTGACTGTTCTTGTGAGTCAGTGTTGTCCCCTGGGGAATACCAGGGTAATTTGCTAAAATGGTTTCAGAGCAGTGGGCATGTTAAAGCTGGTGAACATTAGACAGAAGATGGTAGGAAAAAAGCAAATTTTTTTCCCCCACTGATAATCCTATAAAACCCTTGCCTTGCACATATTCACATGTGTACATTCATGTTTTTGTGCACCCTTATGATCACTCCTTTCAGCACCAATCTTTCAGAGAGGCTCCAAGTCCTAGTGCTTAGTCTTACAACAGATGCGTCTTCCCCTAATGGCTCTTGAGGAAACTGTAATCTCAGAGGGAATTAAAAGGCTCAGAAACCCAGAGGGAAGAAAAAAGTTATCAGATTTGTTTCAGGTGTCAAGGTTTCTAAATAGCTTTTGAGGTATTTTTTGTCTTCAGTTTTTAAGGGCTTAATGCAAGAAATTTTCAATATGGTACATAATAACCAGCCCAAATCAAGTGACAGCCACTGCACAAAAACCAAACAATGAGTCATTAGTAGAACAGGACATGAGCTTGTATTTTTGGAGTCTTTTTCTTGTGCCTTGGTGACAGGACCAGCCTCTTTCTTTGCATAACAAATATGTAATAATTTGGTCTAGACTCTTTTATTCTAAGCCACAGACAGACAGGAAGGAAGAAAATAATTCCAGGAAAGAGCCTGCTGCTCACCTCCATTTTTCTGTGCCTTCTTTAGAGGAACTGAGTAGGGGCAATAAGTAGGACTTGAACCAGAATATGCTCTGGAAATATCTCAAATGAGCCTCACAAAGTTGGAAGGTTCATTTAAATTCCAATCCCTTACTTGGTTTTGGAATAGTTACTTACTGTTTCACACAACAGCAAATGGGAGAGAAGGTAGATCACGACATTACAGCAGAATATTTTTTTAAATCTTCTGGGCAGTATCTGTAGGAGTTGTCTTTGTAGGTCTGTTCCTTTCTTCTCAAATCTTCTAACCAAACTACAAGTGGTGGGTGGATAGTATGGTGTGGTAAATGACAGACAAAAATAGCTCTCAGCATTAGAAAGTGCATGGCCATTGTGGCAAGGAGAGTGAAGTGTGATGAAGATGAACAGATATAAAGTATTAATTGCTATGTGATGGTTAATTAACATACCCTCAGGTTGTGATAGTCCTAATTAAAAAAAAATAAATTATATTAACTTCAGCAAGATTAATTTCAAGATATGATACCACTGAGTAAGAGCATAGAGACTAAAATTCTGCCTGTGAAAAGCACATTTGTAAATTCTGGTCCTGGATAAATTTGATTCATGGAAGTTGATGATATTCATCGGAGAGATTTTACCATAAAAATTCTTTTATAGGGGACCTAGTTTTGTAGCCTACTGATAATCTGATGATGATGAAGGGAACAGAAGTGTTTCTGTTGTTTATAATATGAGGGTCTGGGGCCTTGAGATCAGCAATTCAGAATTAGTGAACACAGTTTATACGTTGCCATACTCCAGTAACATCTTATTCACAATGCTTCTTTCTACCTGTAAGGCTCTTTTTACAAAGTTTGTAGCAACAACTTTTTTCTAGTATTGTTGATATCAAGAACCTCAGTAAGGAAGCATCACTCCATATAATGGAGGCTCAGTAGCCTGTCTTGGCTTTGTTCTGTAGTGTAACACATACATTCATTCTTCTTTTCCCTGCCTGAGCAATAGGACTACTTAAAAACCTGTCCTGGACAGTCAAAACTAAATGGATTTCCATACACAGGACTGAGCTCTAACAAAATATGAGCCACGCGACACAAATTCTGCCTGCAGACCTGACCAAAGCAGGAAACTGTGAAGACTGGCTTTTGGAGTAACGTGATCTTATCTCTACGGTGTAGTTTGGAAGGGCTGTGGTTCCATGACTGTCACCAAGAGGTTTCTTGTGAAAAGTCCCTAAGTGACCAGCAGTGCACGCTACATATGTGTGGTAGCATGGGAGGAAGTTTATTCTAGGAGCGCCTCTGCCTGCACCTTTCCTCCACTCCTCAAGCTCCTCAAATGCCATTTCTTTTCTCTCTGCCCAGATCTCTTACATTTCTGCCTCTGATAATGTGGGGGTCATTCTAGCACAGTATGAAGTATGAAGTTTGTTTTTTAAGTACCTGAACTTTTGGAGAGGTATTGTCTGAAATATGGGCTTTACAGCTGAAACATGGTGTAGAAAGCTCAGAATTAGATTGCTCTTAAGCAGTTGAGTCATGAATTGGCAATAGTGTCAGCTCTAACTAACCTGCCCCTCAGTTCTCAGATTTGTGCTGTAGTTTTGGTATCCATTTCAGCAACATGTCTTCATTACATACAAGCAGACAAGTGTACCATTTGATTCAGATTTATAGTAACTTTATTAAAACCTGTTTGTAGCATGTCACAGTTTTAAAAAGGTAAGAAATTTATATGTATTCCTATGAATCTGTGAAATACAGATTCCAGACATGGTTTGTTCTTATTCAGAGAAAAGTAAAGGAGAAGGCAAACCAATTGTTTCATGTTTGTCGCACGTGGGGGTGAAACTGAAGTAACTTCACAGATATTAGTGGGCAGAGTAACTCTTCCCCAGTACAAGACTGAACAGGTTTACATTCCTAGAGTTACACTAAATTACTCCACATAATCCCTTGGTGAGAATATCCCTACATCATTGTAAACTGAGCTAATACTGCAATAGTGTGTGTAAAAACAGAAGGCCCAAGAACCACCTTCTGAATATTGCACTAATGAGGTGATAGCCTGAAACTGGAAATTAATTTGCTTATAGATTATATGACTAACCATTAAATTATGTACCACCTTCTTAAAACCAGTATTTAATGCAGACCATTCTGATCCCTATTAGGATTGAGGTCTACACTCTTCCAGCTCTGTGAGAGGTCAAATTCTTCCCTACACTATGTGAAACTATCTGTCATTCACCCTTAAATGCCAGACTGGTTAGAACAACGAGGATGAAAAGATATATACATTCAGTTGTAAATAAATATTAGCAAGCATTTCAGAAAATAACACAGTGTAAGAGTTCAGCCATAAAATGAAGAAGTCAGCAGACATTCAACCAGTGATGAACAGATTCTGGTGAGTTGGTGTTTGTTCAGAGATTTTATTGCCACTTAATAAATAGGAAAAAAAAGCAGATACTAAGGTTCTCCTCCCTGTTATCTGCAGCACTCATGATGATTCCAGCTAGTTGGCCTTAGATGCTTGACTAGGACAGGATTATTTGCTTTTGGTGGTACGTTTTACTTCCATATGCTTCATAGCATCCTGCACCCATTTCTCCTCAGCGCTTACACAGATCCTGATACCTCCTTTGGTGATAAACCTATAGGAAGAAAGAAAGCAAACCAGGTGGTCATTAAATTCCAGTCTCTAACCCTGGGCTTGCTGTTCTTGGTTTTCATGCAGAACAATGAGAAAAATGTGGTCAAACAACATCAAATGCTGGACTTTGTAGATGTTAATTGGAATAAGAGCAGTTAGCAGTATTAGTTCCCTATTCATGGCATAAGTATATGCATACCTGCTGTTATGAGATTTTATATTAAACCATGATGAACATTTACCTTCCAGGAGCAGATCCCAGATTTGGTAAAAATGCATGCTTGTTTCCTAGTAGGATTCAGAGCTGCCCAATATTCTTTCAGATCTTTCCCCTTGGCTCACTTCAGTGCACTGGGCTTCTGAATACTCTGCCCTTGCTGAGATTTTCCCCCATTTGCTGGCCACAAAAGATCTGACTGTTCAGTGAACTTTCTGCCATTATTCATGAGCAGGAGACATCTCCCAGCTCTCTGAGGCCCACTCATCTCCCCTCACTCCCTCAGCTACCAGGTGACTCCTTCATGGGAGATTTGAAGGGTGACTAACCTGAACTAGCCAGATTTAGTGAGTTGGGCTGTGAAGTGTCTTGTGACGGCCCCCTCCCCTTTCATTGCTAGCAAGTTTGCATAAACAAGTCTGAAGGTGAACTGTGCCCTGGGTACTTACATGACAGCATTTGACTGAGTGTGCTTTTCATAGCCTACAAGATTTCGGATGCTCAGTTTCTTGGTAGACAGATTTACACAACTGAATCTGCGCATGGACTGACTTGCACCACTCCCTAGAAAAGACGGGGGAAAATAGATAAATGAAAAGGGAAGTACATATGATATTTCTATTTAGCCATAATTACTTAATAAATTATGAATTCGAGAAGATTTCCAGAATTCGAGAAGATTTCCAGCTGTGGTTAGAATGTGAGAGCCTCACGATGGGCAACCATAATAGCACTTGTACAAGAGAGCTTAAGCTGTTTCTTCTGATGCATCCTAGCATCTCTAAAGTGTTACTGCTCTTTCACTTAAGATACTAATCTTCACCTATTCACCTGACTAATTGTGTTATAATTCTGCCCTTGGGAGTCACTGCTTCCATAGCAGAAATGGCATTTGGTGTCATTCATTACTAGGT
>JAWWTY010000001.1:21538476-21562163 GCA_035222235.1 Margarornis squamiger
TGGACTAAATCAGGGCATTGAGTGACTGTAAGAGTGGACTTAAGAACCTCATCTTAAACCCATCTATACCTCAGATAGCTGGTTTTAGGGTGGAAGTTGTAACTCTCAGGAGCTAAATATCTGTCTCTATTATCTATAGAAGCAATGTATCTTATGCTGGACACAGTAAGTAAGTTAAGTTAGGTGGGATATATCTGACCCTATTGTATTTTAGTTTTGCATTGTTTCTTGACAGTTGGAGTACTTGTTTAAGAATTACCAGCACATGACATCCAGCTGTTATACTTCTATGACTTTCATGCCTCCTCTTCTTCCTTTGCTTTTCAACAGTTTTGCTTTAGATTTCATGCTGACTTTATTGGTTCCTTAAATAGCAGTTTGTGTCCTGTATTTTAATTCATATTGTAATGGAGTAGAAACAAACACATGTTCAGTGCTCACACCTTAGCTGAGAAACAATGACTTTTAATCTAAATTGATGGCTTAAATCACATTTTTAATAACTACTTTGTTTTGTGCTGGTTTTGGCAGAACACCTCCTTTAGAAATGTAACCCTATTAATAATACTTTCTCTTAATCATAATAGAGTTTTTGCTTGTAGACCATCTGTTTCCACTACTACGTTGCCAGCTTTTTCCTGCCAACTTTTCCCTGGTCCTGCCATCTTCCCCTGATGTATTATGTGTTTTTAAATAAGTTAGTTGTATCAAAATCTTTCTTTAGTCATCCAGCTTGAAGTAAAATTAGACTGAGAATGATTTGGTTTGAAAGGGACCTTGAAACAAACATATAGAGGTCCCTTTACACAATATAGACAGCTCTACAGTCAGCTGTATGCAGACATGCACCTGTTTTACTGATGTTTTAAGCCGACTCAAGGCAAACGTGGCATTCTTATTAGCAGAGGTCTTTGTTCTTTCTTACATTCACTGTCGTCTTGTTTTGGTTTATTTCAGTGAGTTACACATTCCCCTAAGATTTGCAAGAGGAATACTCTGATCCTCATCTCTATAATCTTGACCTTGCGAGTTTTGGTTCTTTGAGAGATGCAGTACTGGGAAGTAAACTAAACATCGTGCAATGCTACTGCTGTAGAGGGACACAGAGATGACTACAGCTCAATTCTCTGAAGGTACCTAAATTTTGTATATGCTGAAACAGCAGCCAAAATACCTTTGGGAACTTGTGGAATACCTTCTAGCCGCGTCCCAGTACCTGAAAAGAGCCTACAAGAAAGAAGGGGAGGGACTTTTTACAAGGGCATGTAGTGATGGGACAATAATTTTGAATTGAAAGAGGGCAGGTTTAGATTAAATATTAGGAAGAAATTCTTTACTGGGACGGTGGTGAGACACTGGAGGAGGTTGTCTGGAGAAGTTGTGGATGTTCCATCCCTGGTAGTATTCAAGGCCATGTTGTATGGGGCTCTGAGGAACCTGGTCTAGTGGAAGGTGTCCCTACCCATGGCAGGGTGTTGGAACTAGATAATATTGAAGGTGCCTTGCAACTAAAATCATTTAATGATTCTATGATATATTTTTTCTTCCTTGTTTAGTTGGGTTTTTTGTTATTTCTTTTTCCACTTTCTCAGTTGTCATATTAAACAGAGAATGCAGATTCTGTTTAGCACTTCTTTTTGTGTGTGCCATATCTGTAGGATCAAGGATGTGGGAACCAGATCTTATTCTGTTAGATTTCAGGAGCAGAATAAAGCCTATTTTGTGAGAGATAAATGTACTTCTTGCTTAACCGTGATAGTCAGTACCTGTCGCACTGGAGATGGATGAGAACCAATATATTCCTTTTGGATAAATCTGCACTTTCCTCAGAAAACTGAAGAAGCTCAGATGCTTATGTTGTCTCAGTGGGTACCAGTTTTTTCAATAGTACCTCATGGTTCTGAGAGACCCCCTTCGCCAATCTGTACGTGTTTAGATTCCTTTGCTCCATGATGGTCATCACAGGAAATATGTTGAAGAACTAAGATTGTTAGGGGAAAGGGGGAGTTACAGGTGTAAGAACACACATCAGTGATATTTGTATGCCTCATATGTAATAGCATGTGCTATTATTTACAAGGATACAGACTTTTTATTATCACTGCCATTAAATACTTCTGCAGTCATATCTGTTCTAATGAAATGTTTGAAGGGCAGGCTGTGTAAAATAGAATCACAAATAAAGCTCCAGATTCCAGAGAGCAGAGCAATAAGCAGAACCAGTAAGCCTGGATTCAACTTTCAGTCCTTTATCTGCCATCTTCTCTTGCCTCCACCCAATAATTGTTCTAACTCTTCAGTGTGTGTTTTCACATGCCAAAGAAAAGTGTGCATGCCTCTCACATACTTGTGTCTGTCGAGTTCAAATGTGCTGACAGAACTGCTGCATTCAATACCCCTATTCTGCTGGATTTTTCCCACAGTGGAGACACCACCTTGACTCTTTCTCCTGTTGAGACACTAGGTTTTGGAGAATTCATGGGGATTTATGCCTTTTCTTTAGCATCTGTTGAAACTGGCCAGTGACTTAAAAAAAATAAAAATTAAAAAACTAAGGGACAGATGAATAATGCAAAATTCCTGTTTTGAAAATGTTATCTTCTTGAACTTTCCTAAAGAGAATCTTGGTATTTATTTCTTCTGGCTTTTCATTTTTTTTTTTTTCCCCCTAAATAGCTGGTTTCTAATAAACGCATTTTTAAAAAAACAATAATTATCCTTGTATGCATTTTTAATAACCAAACCTTCAGGAGGTTCTACCACTGAGTTTAACAGTTATGACAAATTTTAATTTGTAGTTGTGATGTTAACCCCTATGGCTTCCAGGAAAGCAAAACAAAACCCCTCAAAAACAGAGAAGAAAATAAAAAGAGATCATCCCAGAATTTTTTGAAGAGAAATCCATGGGTATTTTTATTTTTAAATGAGGATAATTTTGTCTTCCCTCAAAAGAGAGTTACAGTAGCCTCTGGAATAGGTACTTCTCTACTTCATCTCTCAGATGAGGAACTATCACACTTTCTAACCACACCACTGGTGAAATACATTATCTTGCTTCACACTGGTTACTATAATCTGACAATTTTGGGCCACATCCTGTTCCACAAAGTGTTTTAGAATGTCTTAAAACTGATCACAGCACCTGATCCTCACCTGTTCAGCAAAATGGAACTTGGTGTTCATGCAGCTCTACCTTTAAATAGATACAGAGTGAGAGGAAGTATTTTTTTTTAAGTTGGTTTTTATATTTCCTTAGCCATTTGCTCAGCCAGCAGGACAGTCACTGTGCAAATGAAGGCTGAAATGAGAGGGGTCAGTTAAAAAGAGCTTACAGGGTGTTGCAGTAAATACCCACTCTTGAAAATGTTCCGCTCTGAACTTTCTAAAAGAGAGTCCTCAGGGTTTATTTGTTCTGTGGGTTTTTTCCCCTTATAATTACAATGAGTATAAAGCCATGTGTTAGACAAATGCATCAGAGTGTGCTATTCACCTGAGTTCATTGCAGTGAGTGATGCAATGTAGGAGGTAAGAGGGGATGGGAAAATTTCTGCCCTGCCCCTTCAAGTTAGCATTGATTTTATTTGCAGTTTCAGAGATCTGACTGTGACTGTTCAATGCTGTTTCACTTTTCCTTTGCAAACTACTTTTATCTCTTACTAAGTGCTGCAGAAACCCCCACCATGTCTAGGACAGCAATAAATTAAGACCTCCCTCCCATGGTTATAATTCCTTGCACTTAGTTTAGCTGTTTTCAGTGGGGTCATGGGCCACTATACTCCTTCCCCATGGTTCAGCATGGCCCCACATGCAGCTCTCCACCCAGTCTAGCAAAGCGTATCAGGTGTGAAAGACTTCCCTCTCCTCTCCTCCACAAACCCAGCCCAAATTAGCCACATGCCCCTGTGGCCAGTAAAGCTACCTGCTTGTGGCAGGTTAGGTGTCAGATTATCAGTTTGCTGTCTCTGCACTAGCTTATTTACTGACATAGGACACTGGTTTCCTTCCATCCCCTATACTTCCTTCTTTGAGAGAAATGATTATTTTCCCCATTTTCTACACAGAATGAAGAGGAGGCTATCACCAGCATTTTGTCAAAGACATACATGGGCACAGCTGACCTCATCTCTGCTTAATGGGGTAGCTTGTACTTCAGAGTTAAGCAGGTATTGATGCAGCCCCAGATTAAATGGGATCACCTGATTGTTGCTAGTTAAGAAAATCAGGGACTGCCCTACCTATTTATCCCAGTCCTTAGTTTGTTTCAGCTTTTTTCTCAGTAAATCTGCTTCTTGGGCTCCTTTGCTTTCTCTCACCATGTGCAACCAGGAGATTCATGTAAGTAAAGAAACTACTAAGAAATAGCACTTCTCTCCTGAAATTCTCAGAAGTTTGTAAGAGTATTGGAAAGTATAATTAGCTCCTCTATCACAAAAGAGAAAACAGGTCTGGCAAAAGAGGGAAGTAGTGCTGTAGTGGTGTGCTGTTCCTCAAATTGTTCCTCAGTGGAGAGGGTGTTGTAGTTCTCAGGCACAACTCGTCTTTGCTGGATTCCTGTGCTCTGTGAGTGGCTAGAGCTCTGTTCAATTAGATGTAAAAGAATCTGTATGTCCTGGGTCTCAAAGGAATTAGGAAATAGCTCCTGTGAAATAAATAGGAGCTGGACTCATGCCTTGAGTTAGCAGTAGCATTTTTCAGTGACAATTTGCTTTAGTTATTAATGTTTAGGTAAAATTGGAATGTATGTTGTATTGTTTGGAAGCAAAGCCCATGGTGGGTGTGCAAATCTGGTACTCCTTGCAGAACTGCAGGAGTTCTCTCATGGAGAACTGGAACTGGGAAGTTTGCAAACTCTTCAGCTCTGTCTCCAAATTTGTGCCTCAATCCTTCAATCAGAGACTTGGCTGAGTCTTAGAATTGTGGTTTGTTCTTTATCCTTGAAGCACTCTCATGCTCTTACCTGTTTTTTCTACTGTGTCCTGTGACTAAATATATCTCATTCCTGTGCTATGCTCAGGAGTGGGGTGAGACAGGTGGGTCATGGAGGATGTTGCCCCTTCCTTCAGACCTTGGCTTGTAATGCAGGTAGCTTGTGCAGAGAGTGCTGAACTATGCCACAGTGCTACAAGGACTCACTACATAGTTGAGAGGGAATTTAGAGCTTTCAGAGAACATTTGTAGGGGGAAGTGGACGGAGGTAGCTGCAGCCTAGTCCCTCTAAGTCATAGTCTTTAATAGCTCATCTACTTCCTTATTAATATCTGTTTTGTGATTTAGGTTTTACTTTAGGGGGGAAAAGAAGTTTGAAAAATGTGCCATGAATCCAGGGCCTTAAACTAGTAAGCCTGAGGAGCCAGGGGAAAAGAGAGCTCAAGAAGAGGAGAAACTGCTGGGCAAGTGTTAAGCCTCCTCTCCCCAGGCAGAAGTGTTGGAGGGAGGAGAGAAGGGAATTTCAAGCATTTAGAGGCTTGGTTGTCTGGGGGAAATGCAGCCTAATAAAATGGATTTCAAGGGAAACCTGAGCTGGCTTATTTTATGGCGAGGAAAGAAACATTATTTGCCAGATTGTGAACACCCCTCATTCCTCTCAGTCAGGGTATGGAGAGATTGATCTTAGATGTGCCCTGGCCTCACTGCCAGGTTAGAAGGAGGTCCCTTTCCTCTGCAGCAGCCTTTGTCAGGAACATCAGGCTAGGTGGTCTGCTGGCCCTTTCTGGCCTGAAAAGCTGCGGAAAGCCATTTCCAGTCAGCAGAGCTTGCCTTGCAGCAATTCAGTTTCAGATGACTTTGGGCATGACCTTGTTTAGGCATCTTCACAATAGGGGAAAAGAGGATCAGGTTCAAACAGGTGAGAATCAGGTTTAGTGCCTTTGTGGTCCTGATGGCTGTTGTGCCTTGGAGGCTCCCTGCACTCTGGTTGCTCTGTGTGGGTAGCTCTAGCTGGAGCCCAGCAAGGCAGGAAGCTGGTGAGGCAGAACAGAAGTTGTTAAAAATCAACAGGGTGTACCAGCCAGAGATAATGGGCTGTGCTCTCGGAAAGAGAGCTGGGTATTTTATGTTACAATACCTGTATACGAAGCTCCCTCATTTTAGAAACTGACTGTTGATGAGCATCTACTTTTAAATTTTATTTTCTAGGCTGTGTGTTATGTCTGTTTACAAAAAAAAAAATCACTGTACTTTATTGATTTTAATTTCCAGGCCAGAGCATGGGCAAGTAATTTGACTTGGGCAGGAAAATAGAAAAAACACAGTATTTTCCTTGATCAGTTACATCATGATCTTAACTCTGAATTAACTGAATTACTTATACTGTCTTTCTAGAAATTTCTGAAGCCCCTTTCATCACAGACCTGATCTGCCCCAGAGGAATTTCCTCTTATTCCCCTCAGTATGACTGTGTGATGTCAAGCCTGCTTGATGAAGTGTGAGCAAGGGAACACAAGAATAGCACTTACACAAAGTGCATGAAGAGTTTTGTCACATCTTCTCCGTGGTGTGTGGTATTGTCCCGATTTTACCTGACCAATGAAGGAATAGGAAAGAAAAAAACCAAGACTGAAAAAACCTCCACTGAAACAAAACAGAGCAGAAAAATCCTTCTTTTCCACCTTCTTTGGTGTCGTCATTAAATGGTGACCTTTCCCCACACCACCTATGTTAAAAAATTGGGTTCAAACTGACAAACCTCTCTAGCCAAAGTTATCCGTTCTTGTACATTTTGGCAATTCAAGAGGACTTCTCAGCTGGTAATCTTTGCAGGTTCAGAAATAAGAAATATTTTAGTTATGAAAGTGTTTAAGCATATCTAGAGCCTGACTTGCATTAAGCTGAGGGAGTTGTCCAGAAATCTGCTCTACTCTCTTATGAGGGAGTAAATAATATTCCCTCCCAGAAATATGAAATAGTGAGGTAAGTGAACTGCCTGACTTTGTGAGGATCACTCGGGACATTTCTAAAGGCCACCTATCTTTGTTCCCTCTGTTTCATACCTGCGGATTCAGTTTATGTGCAGACATAGCACCTCTCTGCCCTTCCGAGTGGGGCTGCACAGCATGTTCCTTCCAGGGCAGGTTTTATTTTTCCTTCCTGTCTGTTGGTGGCTTCAGTTAAGAGATTTCATGCCAAGTCATGATAGTCATTCTTTATGCAAAGAAAGAGGCTCACTTTTTCAGAAAGCTCTACAAAATCTTCTAAAAATCTGGATTTGTGTTGTGTGCTACTTTCACTTGTAACCTTTTGCATGTGGCTTACATGCAAAATATTACTATGCCTACCCAGTGAGAATATTTTTGCTTTCTTCCTATTTATTTAAAATGTAGTCTTTTACGAGATTTGGGTATATGCTAACCAACTTTCCCAATCTGGAACTCCTAGAAGCTGAAGAGCTCCAAAACAATATATTAGATTAAAAAAAACTTGGCACTTTTTTCTCAAAGGAGGGAATTTCTGTTCTGTACTGAGAATTTGAAGTATTTAGAGATGTTCCAATATTGTCAATACTTTCTTTAAGATTTTCATGGAGAGCTTTATTTCCTCTAGGTGGTAAAATACAAATCAAAACATGTTTTTATCTTCCATGAAGCATGTGTGCCATCTCCTGAGTAGGGAAGCAGAGTTAGGGAATGTAACTGTCCTCATTGCACCAGGAATTCTGGCAATGCTGAATGTCAGGTGACAAGTCCCTTGGGCACTGCTCTAAAATAATGCTGATTTTATTGTTTCCCTGTTTGTTCAGTTTGGCATATGGCTCTAAATAATGAAACAAATGAGATGAGTATTAGCTCAGCATGTGAAACCAAACCTTTGCCTTCTCTTGCTGCTCATGCCTCTGACTCGCTTTGAAATGATATACTGACTATAGGTCTTGTTCAGAAAAACAGCTGGATGGCTTGAAATGTGTAAAGGCACCCCAGAGCAAAAATGCACTCATGTGGCAAGAACTGGACAGGCTTCATGGTGTTTTTTTTTCTTGCATCTTAGAGTATTCTCTTTGAGCTCAGGCTGCTCTGGGACTGTTGGCAAGTAAGTGTGTGCTTGTACCCACCGGTGGCATAGCAGGGTTCCTTGGTGCTGGTTGTTTTTGCCTGTACTTACGCCGCTGTAAAGTGGCAATTCCAGGAGGCACAGGGTTTTTTAAAAGCCTGGGCTCCAAAGAGGCTTTGATCAAGGTCAGCTTCACTTCCTGCACAGCTCTTTTCCACACAGTTGCAGACAGGCAGCGACGTGCCTCTCCAGACCTGCCAGGTTGTAAGCTGACCCAGTGGGTGACGTCAGAGTCCCAAATGTCATTGAAACCGTGCTCCAACCCCACCTGAAACTGGCCCTTCCTGTTTTGCCTTAAAATAAACAGTGTGGTAGTTGGTGAGTGCAGTCTTGGGGCCGTTTTTACTGGAAGGTGCAGACCTTGCCAGTGAATTTTGGGATCCTATTCTGAGAATGTGAAAGGCTGTCAGCTTATATAAAGTCTTATGCAAGGAATTATTCTAGGGAGAATTCAAAGCTCATTTTTCCTCCCACCTGTGGCTATCCATTACATTTTGCCTACGTGTTCTTTCCACGCCTTTTTTATTCTTTAGTGAACTTAATACCTAAACTACTGAGCACATTAGTAATGCTTGATTGCAGACCCAAGTGCCTGTGCTGCAGTGCTGTAGCTCTGTTATTACAGAAGTGGGAATGTCCTTGGCCTCTTACCCAGCTGCTCCACGAGCAGGAAACAGCACCTCATTAATATGAGGTTGGATTGCTGGAGTGAGTCTGGAGGAAGGCCACCAAGATGATTAGAGGGATGGAACACCTCTCCTATGAGGAAAGGCTGAGAGAATTGGGATTGTTTAGGCTGGAAAAGATAAGGCTTTTTGGGGTGACCTAATTGCAGCCTTCCAGGACCTGAAGGGAGCCTGCAAGAAAGCTGGAGAAGGACTTTTCACAAGAGAATGTAGTGACAGGACAAGGGGGAATGGCTTCAAACTGAGAAAGTTTGGATCAGATATTAGGAGAAGGCTCTTTTCTGTGAGGGTGGTGAGACACTGGAACAGGTTGCCCAGAGAAGTTGTGGATAACCCATCCATAGCAGTGTTCAAGGCCAGGTTGGATGGGGCTCTGAGCTGCCCAGTTTAGTGGAAGGTGACCCTGCCCATGGCAGGGGGCTTGGAACTCAGTGACCTGGAAGGTCCCTTCCAACACAAACCATTCTAGGATTCTGTGATTCTATGAGTATCTTTTAATGACCAGTGACTGCTAGATTGCTTTGTGGAATGAGAGAAAGAAAGGGCTCTCTTATTTGGCCTATCTCCTAGATATTTAGGCGTCTACTCTGACTATAAATAAACGTGTATAGTAATTGTCTCAGTGCAAGTTATGGATGGACTTAGTATTTTGCCAGCATGGCCTCTACTGTTGCAGACTTGTTTGGATGAACGTGGTCTGGGGGCCAGCTGCACTGCCAGCATGGGATGCCAGGTGCTTTGGGGATGTGGGGGGGAGCTTGGGGGCAGTAGTGACTGCCATGAAACAGGAGACCCCCAAGGGAACACACAATGGGGGCCTTGGGTGCACAGGAGAGCATCTGATAGCAACTCCAGTCAGGAGCAGCTTTGTACTTATATAAACTAGTAGGGCCTGTGCTCTACAAGTTTTCACCTCTCTCACATGCCATAGAGTTGATTAAATTGATCATGTACAGTGATGCAATTTCTGTCTTTCTTGGTTCTTTTTTGTCTCTAGAGAGAAACCAAATGGTTCTGTGCTGTAACAGTAAAGCATAGAACTATGGATAACAGCTTTTGTGTATGGGGATAGTACATAGTCTAATTTACATTTACGCCCCTGAATATTTCAGAGCTCTTCAGGATGGATTTAATCAAATAATGAGTTTTTCATTGATTCATCTGCTTAGAAGGACCTTCCTGGTGGGGTAATTAGTGGCAGGACACTGTATGCAGCTTCATCCTGTGCTTTACTCTGGAAGAACTGCTGGTATTTCTGTAGTAATTGTGTCCAAATACTGCACTGCTGCTGGGGATATGCAGCTGCATCTGAATTCAGCATGTTCTAATGGTCAGAAGGGATTTGCACTTTAATATTTCAATTTGACTTTAAAGCATTTGTCCAGAGGTGGTCTGAAAGAAAGAGACTCAAGTTCCTGCAATACCCTTTCTGCTGGTTTCTTAGAGATCTCCTGTGTGGGTATTTGTCAGAGGTCTATGTAAGAAATATGAAAGGAAAGGTGGCTAATAAGTAGAGACTACAAGTAGAAAAAAATTCACACACACAAGCATTTCTGCTCAAAAACTAAACCTAAGAGTTGTGCTTATATAAAAATGGAAGATTGCAGTATCACTTGCATAATACATACAGTTGAGGCTGAGAAAATTCAACTCAAAATTTCAATTTTGGGTTCTCAGAGAGAAAATTACCTATTGATAAGGCATTGCTGATCCACAGTTATTGATAAGTAATATTAATGATAATAATTATGCTTAATAAAATAATTCAGAAGTGTTTTCACAATTCTCAAATTGGAATGAAGGAAATTTCATCAGATTAAAAAATTTTCCCGCAGTCAGAGTCTAACACTCAATAGGATCTACTGAGGGCTCAGTCACTTAAATTTTAAATCAATAAGCTGAAAATTATCTTTTAATTCGGTGACTCTAATTCCATTTTTTGGTGGTTGTATTTTCCCAAATCAAGAATTGTGGCACTAAGTATAAAATATTTTCATTTGATTGTTGTCATCAAGTGAAAATATTTAGACAGTAGAGTTGGTGTGGGGGTTTTTTTGTTAATAAGGGCATTCTGTAGATGTGTACTTAAGCAATTATATAAAAATATTTCTTTGCATTGTAATATTCCCATTGTAGTGGATTTAGTTGAAGGAGGATGAATTTCTTCATATTTCTGGCATAATTAACTTTCTATTTACTGTTTGTATCAAGTTCGTCTTGAAAGGAGACTGGAACATGGATCCATACATTGAAAAGAAACATTCTAAATAATTTCTAATATCACTTAATATATTCTCCACGCTGAACAAGTTTTGAAATTTTCAGTAAAAGTTTCACTTTACAGAATTCTGGATAACAGCAGTGAATATGCCAATATAGAAAATCTGTAGGTGCTGACATTTGGATGAATAGAAAATGTCTTCGTTCAGGAAACGGTTTGTTGTAGTTTCTAAATAATGCAGGATATGGTAATTTAGTTAAAGGTATTTCACCCCATTCTTTCCATAAAAAACCCACTTGTTTAACTACTTACAAAAGCTCACTGCTTCAATAAATGACAGTTTCCAACTGCTTATTTTATAGTATTATAATTCATTATTAACATTTGTTGTTTCAAGTTCATTTGAAACACCAAATAGGTTCATTTTTAAAAATAGTATAATCAGAGAAAAACTTGACTAAAATAAAAACTCTATTCTAATACTTTGCATAGGTGATTTTTCTCTGCCTTGTTTACTTTTAACAAATTGAAGTTTTTAGAAAGATAAAGCTACCGTATTAAATATAAGAATTGGTGAAATGGAAGAAAATAATAAGTAGTCAGCAGTGATTTCAGAAAATTGCTGTGAGTGATTTGGAGTAAGAGCTCATGTTTCCAACAGCAATAGAAATCTAGTTTTTCTTCATGTTGAAACTAATTTAACAGTTTTATTTATTGCCTGCCTGTACTTAAAATTACCAGAATGTGTTTAAACTCTGTGCGGGAGATGGGTGTTTAACTGGTGCTGGAAGAACGCCTGTTCTGGATGAGAACTTCACATGGCAGTAAGTTCTCTCCTTCTCACGTGGCCTCGAGCGTATTTGTGCCATGGGGCAGTGCCAATGGGATACACATTCCTGGTGGCAAATCCACCTCTGTTTACCTCCTTGCGAGCAGTAGTCCTGTGAAGTTCAAAGTTATGCTTCCTGAATGACAAGTCAGATAAGTAAACATCTTATAAACTCATAATTCTGATTTTTTAAAAGATGTGTTTGATAACTTACTTTATATTCTGCCCCACTTTTGGCACTCAGAAGTTAAATTAGCAGGCAGAAGTCCTCGGATATTGCTTTGTTGTTTCATTTCCTTGCTGTTTTTAATGTCACTCCTTGCAGCTTTGATCTAAGGAAGCTTTGAAACCTTTCTTCTTCAGCTTTTAAGAAACTGTAACTTTAGAGCAACCAATTTCACAAATGTAGATCCCAACTCCCTTTTGTTTAAAAACAGTCAGCCCCTCTCAGTGTGGTAACATGTACCTCTTCAATGAGGAATCCAAACTAGAGAATCGGAACGTTTGGTTAATCTGGAAGAATTCTGCAAAGCAACTTTGTAAAATGATGTAATTAAAAGTGGGTTGTTTAAAAAGCTGTTTCTTGTACGTTTAACAGTAATGAAACTAGACTTTGTTTGCATGCTCTTATTAACGTAATCTAAATGGATATATGAAGCTATGTTGTGAAAAGATGAGATAAATAGAAGGATATCAGAGGAAACAAACACATTAACTAAGCAATCTCAGACTGACTGAAGTGCAGAAAGTAAGCAAACAGGTTCACGAATGGATCCATTTTACTGCTTTAGTTCTAGTAATTTTTCCTGAATCAGGCTCTGTTGTTTTACCAGTTGCCTTCATTTTATCCCTTGCTAGCAAAATAATGTGCATCTAGCATCTCTGACCATGATATGATCCAAGCATGTCTGTCCACCGTTGTGGTTTGTTACAAGAAGATAGCATTAGTGCTATCTTTGCTTTCTTCTTTCCCTCTCCAAATGATCAAGCTCTACGCTTCTACTGTTGCTGTTTAAGGTTTGAATTGTATGACAAACTGGACAAAACCACAGAAAGTTTCTACAAGATAAAAAGAAAATATATGTGTGGAGTATTTGTTTGCACGTCTTTTATCTGTATTCTAATTGTGAACTCCTGTTTTAATAGAATTATCATTGCATAACACACTGTGGTCATTGACATGCTATATGAATTCTATTTTATCTTTGGCTCAGCAAGATCATCATGTCAAGGTGCTGTCAGATTAATAAACTACCTTTAAAGTAAAAGACTGAATACTGGCAGAAATATTAAAGCTAGATCATGTATTATATTTCTTCTTTTCCGTCTTATTCCTAATGTTGTCAAGAATTTGTATCTGTTTATGCTTTTTGTCTAGAAGTTAACCACCTCATGGACAGGGAGTTACAAGGCATTTTTTATAAGTCCTTAAAATCAAATATTTGTTGGCTGCTATAGAAGGTAGTGTCAGCTGATCAGTCCTGATTCCAAAGGAGATGGAAACTTGGCTGTGTAAGCTTGAAGATGGGTTGCATCTTTTCTTGTTTATAACTTGCATCATAGGTGATCCTTTAATAGCATTGCACATCTTATATCTCTCTGTGGTTTCATCAATTATTCAGAGCTATTGGCCTCTGTAAGTGCAGCCATTGCTTCAGCTGAAAGCTTTAGGAAGGATCTTTTTGGCCAATTTTCTTTGTCATCAAAGTAAGATCCAAAAACTCCATTCTTGTACCAAGAATGATTGTGGCAGATAATAAACAATTATGTAACAGAAAAACACTCTGTGAAGGACAAGCCTACAACCTAAATAAGTAAGGTCAAAAGTCTACACCAAACAGGCATCAAAACTGTTTGAAGGAAGATCCCTCAGTATGACAATGAAGCTGTCATTGTTGCAAATGATTTCAGGATAGGCTATAGGTCTACTTAACCATATGAACATTTATTTATATATGTTATAGACATTATATATGTTTCATATCAGATTTTTAGACCAGGATAAAAAGTCCTCTGTGTTTCTCTTTGGATATACAATATTAATAGCATATTGCAATAGCCCCAGCTAGGTTGTTTACAGGCTGGAAGGCCTCCTAGCTCATTTCTCCTTTGCTCTGCCTGTCAGATGCATAGGCAGGTGGGGAAATGTTTTCTTTTCAGGGAATTTCTATGACAGAAGCATCAGTGATCAATGCTATCCTGAGCAAGAGTTCATTGACTTCCCCTGTGTTTCCTTCTGTATGCTTTTACTGCTCACACATACTTTCCTATTTCCCTATTCCCTTTTCTGTATCTCTACATCTATTAATACAGAATTGAAATTGAAAAGAAGTCAAAGACATTCTTCTTGGAGAAGGCACAGCTCAGCTAAACAATCTGCTTTACACAACAAAAGAACTGGGGATTTTTTGTTACATTCATAAAACTTCTCTCCCAACTGACATTGATTTAAAGATTTAATTGGTACGTTCATCTACATGACAGCTAAAAGAGAGTACATACTCGTGTTGATAGGGATAGCAAGTGGTAAGCTAAAAAGAGGAAGCATCTTTATTAAGAATTAAATCAAAGAAGATGATAATTTAGAATAAATGCCAACAGTAAGTTTAATAATCAAATGCCTAAAAAATGCACAGTAATATGGAGTGCAAGGGAAGCATTATAATTTTTTTACAGCTGAAATACCAATCCACAGATATGACCCACAGAAAAACCACCTATAGAATGTCTTTCAGGACTGGGGATATGTTGTGGGTTTGCCCTACCTGTCAGCTCAGCCCCACTCAGCTGCTCACTACCCTCCCAGTGGGGTAGGGAAGAGAATGGAAGGGCAAAAGTGAGAAAACTTGTGTGTTGCATAGAGTATAATAGCTAACATAAAGCTCCATCTGAAAGCACAGCAAAATAAAGAATTCATTCATTGCATTCCATTGGCAGGCAGGTGTCCATTGCTTTCCATCTTTGGGAAAACGGAGCTTTATCATGAGTAGTGTTTCCTTGGGAAGACAAATGCAATAACTCTGAACATTCCCTCTTTCCCCAGGTTTATTGCTAAGCACGATATCATATAGTATGGAATATCCCTGTGGTCAGCTGGAGTCAGCTGTCCCAGCTGTGTCACCTTCCAGCTTCTTGTGCCCCTCCAGCTGTTTGCTGGTGCAGGCATAGTGAGAAACAGAAAAGGCCCTCACAATGTGTAAGCACTGCTCAGCTGTAACAAAAACATCCCTGTGTTACCAGTGCTGGTTTGGACACAAATCCCAAACATAACACCATGCAAGCTACTACACAGAAAACAGCCCAAAGCAGTACAAGATAAAATATCTTTTGCCTTTTGAAAGTACAGAGGACTGACAGTTATGGCCCATAGCATTAGAAGTGTCTGAAATTGTTACACTGGACTAAAAAAATACATGATATGAGTCTTTCAGCAGGAGACCTCCTGAGAACCTAGCCCAATTTACTTAATTTTATCTCTTTTTTTGTTTCTCTACATAATCATGTGCTTTGTTTGGCTTTTTTGTTGTGCTTTTATGGTCTAATGGGTCTATATTGCATGTTTGATTAGGTTAATTTCCAGCTGTGCTGTCACTGGTCATGTTATACAGCTGTGAACAGTTAATATCTGCAATCTCCATTGGCACATGAGAGAAGTGTGAAAAAGGATCTCCAAAAGCAGATGTGCAAGTGGGATATCCTCCCTGATGTTTTAGTCATTGAGTTTGTGCTCGTGGCCCCTTGGTATCTCAGCGGGCAGAGGTTTTGAGAAAGTGGTAATATCTTTTGTTAGACCAGTTGAAATATGCAGAATATGGAAAGAATATCAGGGTCATGAGAGGCTTAACTGAAGTAGGAGTGGAGTTAACCTACCTTGAGTCTTTCAGGGACAGAAATGAAAACCACAAAAATGTTCTAATTATAGATGGTCCTGTATGGACTCCCTTCCTTTCCACGTGCTTTCTAATTTTGTTTCAATGAGCTTACATTTGGAAATGGTTTCTTCCTTTCTATCTGTTAAAAGGTGCTGCATGAATGTGCAGTCATAAGGCTTTTTTGTAAGGTCTTCTGAAGGTCCAAGGCTGGCTGTGCATGAGCACAAAGGTTTGCACGTACAGAAGCAAAAGAAAGTGTAAACTGATGGATAGGATAAATATCCTGAATTTGAAAACCATGGTGATTGTTGCCTTTCTGAAAAGACTCATCTACTCCAACACCTCATTGTGTCAGTGACACCACTGTTGGCTCCCAGCACCAAAATCTGAAGTGCTGGGGTATGAGTTAATTGCTGGCAAGAGGGCTGGTAGATGTGTGTAGCCTGTGAGTCAAACCAAACAGATTTTAATTTAACATTATTTACCAGATGCATTGAGGGAAAAGACAGTTTTGATTTCCTTAGTTTAAACTCAGTGACTATACTTATGCTAATAAAACAGTCACAGAGGCTGTTTCCATATGCTGAGTATGATTTTGTTTATAATGTTGTCATGTGAAAGGGGAGATTTACTCAGACCCTTAATGTTTGATTAGTCTGTCAGTGCCCCAGGAAAGGCACTTGTACCTGACCAAGTCTTGTTGTGGGGACCCTTCAGTGAGCAGTTCACCAGATGGGAGGGCAGTCTGAATGACTTGTTCAGGGTCACAGAGAAGGGTCAAACAGAGGAACCCCTTCCTGGGTCTCCACACCTGTACCCACTGCCAGTGACTGCCAGTGTCCTTAAAGGACTCACTTTAACAGGTGACAGAATAACACTCTCTACTCATGTAAACGTGACAGGTCAAAGTTCAGGATTGCTGGTGTTAGTATCTGACTACAAAAATGTTTTTTAAGAAATCTACTAACAAGCAATATAATTCAAAGGAATATCCTAACAATATCTAATCCCTAACAAAACTTAGGGATCATTCAGTATTCATGGAGGACAGTTCTTATCCAATAGGCATCCCTATGGGGGAGAAAACTGGTTCAGCCTGCCTACTGGTCCCAGAAGTTACAATGGAGTCTTCCCCAATTTTGCCCCATTCTTAACTCACTTTTATACTATCTGTTTACATTTAGTTGGAGCTTGAGTCACGCATCTTACTCAGTGAGGGGTGGTCATACCTTGGGGGCAAATATTGCAGTATAGTACCAGGGAAAACCTCACGATAGGGACATGGGGACGTGGTGAGTGATTGAAAGTTAACAAGA
Source organism: Margarornis squamiger (assembly GCA_035222235.1). Lineage (NCBI taxonomy): Eukaryota > Metazoa > Chordata > Aves > Passeriformes > Furnariidae > Margarornis > Margarornis squamiger. The sequence goes on from JAWWTY010000001.1 coordinate 21,555,444, forward strand.
ACCAAAGTGTTCTGGGCTCTAAGGGGGCTTGGACTATAAGAGTATGTGGAAAAGGGCCTGTCTGAACTGGAGAATAAGTGTTGGGGGTGCATTTACCTTCCTGGTATAGACATTAGGTATCCAGTGAATAATGTATTTTTGTTAGCAGTCCACAGTAAAACAGTTGTGCAGCAGTCTCTTGTCATGAATTAACCAGGGGTCAATCTAATGTGGACTTAGAAAACAGTACTTTTGGTCACTATATTTGATTCTGACAAGAAAATTTGGTGGATCTCAACAATATTTTCTTTTTAAAACAGATCATCTCCGCTGCATAGTTTGTGTATCATTATCTGCATGAGGATGAAATAATTAAGTTACTGGTGTTTTTATTTTTTTTCCATTACATAATAGTTCTTTACCTGGAAGCTGATCTGGCTTATTGCTTTGTTTTGTATTGGTGAACACGCCAGGTAAATGGGGATGGTAGCGGAAAAATGTGACTCTGTAAAATTCTGAAAAGAACCTGTCCTTTCACTTCTGAAATGCTGTCCTAATTCCTGAAAAGAGGAAAGCTGACGTTTGCATTATCTGCTTCCACTGCGGTCAGTGTGGGGCTACCTCCTCGAACTACAGCTCCCAGGATGCACTCACAGCCTTGCTCTGCTGCCTCCAGCACTCACCTGCCTTTGCTGATTCATGGGTGATGATACCCACTAGAAAACCTCTTTTCAAGCAGCCACACATTTTCCTGCATAACATTTTGCTCAAAATCATGTATTTCCACTATCCCCAGCTCTTTGCTATTTCTAAAGACAAGCCAGCCAGTCCAAGGTAACGTTTTTACCTTGTCCCTGAAAATGCTCTGCAGCACAGGAGAAATTCTGCTACTCGCAGCTGCTAGACTGGGAAACAGAGACATGGTGTCTAATCCGCGGTGAATAGCAGAGCTCGGGAACAGAGTCCAGGTCGTGTGCCCCCTTGCCAAGTATGCTAGAATAGGTGGCTTAAAGGTGAAAGGCTGCAGCTGTGAGACGGCCAGCCTTGTTTAGCAGTGATTAACATTCCTGAAAAGCCTGCCCAGGCTTATGGCAGGTAGTCACGATTTTACTGCCTGTGTGCGTCTTTATATAGGGATTTACATGTCAGATGTAGCAAGCTCAAATGCCTGCAACCTTAAATTTTAATTTGTATTATTTTAAAATCCCTCCTTGACTTATATAAGGAATATTCCTAGATGTTTTTACAGTAACAGCATGGAGATATGTAATTTCTTCTCGAGGAAGTGAACTACTGTAAAACCCCACTGAGGCATTGAACAGATTTGTTTAAAGAGAGAAAAACGAACCCAGAACTGAACTTTCTAATTCAGTTCCTTTCTGTGCTGGCACAACAGAGCACTGGCTGTTACTGCATCACCCAAGTTTCCCTGCCTGCAGTGGTTTGGCTTTCCTGCCTCCAGTAACGAGGTACCTCCCCTTCTAACGCAGCAAAGCTAAATTTAGCCCCTGCAGAGTGCACAATTCCTATATTTAGCGCTGTGAAAGTCAGACTTCAGCAAGAAACTGGCTAAACTATGAGGTGTTCTGCAGTCCAGGAGACAGAAATAGAACCACAGCAAAGTGCCTCTTTAGGTTTTCCCCCTCTGGCTAGGCAGCAATGACAATGGAGGGCTCTGTGCAAGGACGGGATTTTTGGAAGGAATATATATCCCGGCATATAGCACGGGATTCCCGAACGTGAGCAGACAAAGAAAGAGCTGCAGAGGGCAGTGCCGCTGGCAGGGCGCTGAGCATTGCTGCTGGCTTTGTGATGCAGGGAGCTGCTAGCGGATGGCCCAGCCCGGGCAGGGCAGGGCAGGGCAGTGCGGTGGGGACACAGCGCTGGCGGCTCTGGAAGGCTGGTGGTGCAGCATCCCCAGCTGCCAGGAGCACTGCAGGGTTGATTCAGACTGCGGTTTACTCCTCTGCCCTACGGCTGGGCGTCTGCTTGTATATGATATATGCAGAATATGTATGTCTGTGCTCGTGTGTACCTAAAGGGCGCGATTCTCACGTACCCAAAGCCTGCCTGGTATCAGCTCGGCATCATTTGTAAGGCAATGTAACACCGTTCGTTCAGCCACGTGATGCATTTGGGAGGGAAACAGGAAATTTCGGGGCGCTCTCCTTTTGGGTCTTGCATCAGAGCAGGTGATGCAGGCCCCAGATAGGCAGTGGGGGTGGAGATGTCCTGTGGCTTTTACTGGTGACACCCTCCCGGGTGGATGAACGGGTGGCTCTGCCCAGCTCCTCTCCGGCCCCCGGGCACTCTGGGCACCGCTAGGGGGCTCGCAGGATGGAGCTCACCGCGTCTAAGAGCACGCTAATTAAAATTGTAGGATGTGCTGGCACCGAGCCCTTTCTGTGCTACCGGCGGAGGTTAACAGAGTTAATATAAGTGGGTATTCAATGATCACTTCAGATTGCCTGTTGGGTGCTGCCAGCAGTGCAATTTAATTCCCGTGTGAATCAGAAAGCATCTTTTGGGCTAACATCAAGTTGATTTGGTCAAGCAAATCACTTGGGTTTTTTTTCTCATTCAAGTCTGCAGTCTGTACCTTAAGTAAGACTGGATTAAAATTTTATCAAAAAGACTGGTATGTTACAGAGGCGAAGTTCTGTCAGCATATTCCGAAACCCTTGAGAGGAGCATGTTTTCAGAAGAAATGTAAACACTCTAGAAAGAGAAGTATATAGGGCTAGAAGATTCCTGAAATGATCCCCTGCTTTCATGGCCATCAAGCCATACAATGATAAAACTTTCCTCAGCTGATCTTGTTATTTCCTAAAAATAGCCATGTTTTTTTCCCTGCTGTACTCTTTCTGGGAGGTTCTTCCAGAGCAGCACAGGTAGAACTGTTCTTTAATTTCCAGCCTAATTTTATAGTGGCTCACTTATTCCCATTTGTTCTTGTGTCATTTTTTCTTCATTAGCTCTTTTTCCTCCCCAATGTATCCTCTATAAATATGCCTGAGATAATCATATTTTGTGCCAGCCTTTGTTTGGCTGGGCTAAACAAGCAGAGCTCTTCAAATTGCACATTCTAAAATAGGCTGTCAAGCTTCAGGATGGTTGCCACGAGGCTTAAGTACTTTTTCCCCCCCTTCTTTTACCCCTTTGTCTGTTAAAGAACATTGCACAAGTGGGGTTACTGTGAGACGGAGAAAATTTGCCATTATGTGTTATTATGAAGTGTGGCAATAGAGTAGTTTTCTGAGACAGAATGTTGCACTGAGAGACCCATTTTATGATGCAAATTGGCAGGTACTGGTCTAGATGGGCCATTTTCCTTTTCTAGCACTTTGATTTCTAATTTTTTAATGCAGAATAGCTTAGTTGCTATAGAGAAAATCATAGTGGTAAAAGCCAAGGAACATGACCTCAGAAAAAAAGATTGAAAACAAAGCATAAAGAGCAGAGCCTTCAAAACATCTCAGATTTCCCTAAATTTTCTGTGAGATTCAGAAGCATATTAAAAACATTCAGGCTAGCTTTCACATATTAGCTGCTTCTCCCAAATGGGCTGGTTCTTGAAAAAGGGAAAATGTTTTTAGCCTTTTGACGTTATCCTAGACTGCAGTGAGACCTCTGTTCCTTTTGTCTCTGTCTCCTGGCTGGATTTCCATGCATGTAATGAATTGCTATTGATGCTTTTGACCACTCCTTTCAGCTGGGCGCCAGCAGCATGAACCTGGCAGGCAGTGAAAACTGAATTTGTATAGGAATGAAAAGAGGGAAGCCTCTTTGAAGAGTAAGGCTGAGTCCATGCAGCGCTTAGTCCGTGCAGCAAAGCAGAGCTCCTGGCTGAGAACAGTCAGGCAGTAACCATTGCTGACTATGGAATGACAAAACCTGAACTGTCCCGGGGCAGGAAGTGTTTGCTGCACACTGTGGCCACGAATGACAGTCACAAAGACGATCCCATGCCTCTCAAGTTCTGTTTTAACTTGTCTGTTACGCATAAAGTGTGTTCTCTCCTGCGGATTCATTCATTTACACACGCATTAAGTGTATCTGAAAAAGTGTATCTATCTTGACATTCTTTGGCTCCATGTTCAGGGTAATGCTTTGATAAAAAAGAGGAGTGAAAGGGCATTATTTTAGCTGGAGGCCAAAAGCTGCTAGAAAGGAGTGGAAAGAGAGGGGGCTTCCATGCTGAAGGTAATTAAAGAAGATGAAGTACTTAAATGAAGTGAATGCTTCACTGCGCATCAAGTTAATGTTGCATTTCACTGGTCTGGGAAAAAAGGCTGAAATATTGCTGCTCAGATTTGCGTTAATAATTTTCTTACGTGCTACTAAATGACCCAACTCACTTTGTTGTGGGAACAGAATATGCTCCAACCAGTGTCCAGAAGACTTAAGGGAAAAACTCAGTACAAAGAAGGATGACTCTGTGCAATGTGACTAGACAGTGTGTCAATGATTTAATATTATCTCACTGGTAGATCCAAGAGCCAAAGGAAATGGAGGCCTTATTGGGCAAACAGTGCCCAAGAGATGGAGTCACAGCTCCAGTATCTTGTAGTCTGAACAGACGTAACAGAGAAACAAGTAAGGATGTGGCGTTGAAGTAAAACGGAGGTGAGAAGCAGTAGCAGCATGGTCTGATGTGGGAACATGTGCTGCTCCAGCAAGCATTAATGGCTCATGAGCAACTTTATCCCCTCCTCACAGTCACTGCACTTAAAGACGTGTGATGGAAATTAAGTGGAATACAGTTTCTTCAGTAGCAGAGAGTCTAGCAGCAGAGTGACTGCAGGGAGCTTCTTATGGCCTGGCTGTGTGGCAATTGCCAATGTGATGTCTAAAAGCTCAGCTCCCAGAGCCTGTGTAGCCCTCTCTGCATTGACTTGCCTCAGCTGTGGGGCACAGGCACAGCCTGGTGTGGAGCCCCTCTGCCTGGCACTGGGGCACCTTTGGAGCAGAGATGTCCAGGGAGATCTGGCTGGGCTGCACCCACCTAGACAGTAACGCAGCTCAACCTTTGCCTGGACCTCAAGCCTTTGTTGTTCTTTTCTATCACACGGCATTAAAGCTGTGGTGAAAACCAGATTTGCACAGGTCTGTTGCCAAATTCCCAGTGAGACTAATGAGGCCAGGATTTCAGCCTGGCAAGCTACTCAGCAGTGCTATCCTCACAGCTGTAGCCGAATTAGCCAAGATATGCAAAACCCTTTGTCATTTCCCCCTTCATGTTACTAGTTCACCTGCTAACTAGCTATGGAGTACCAGTTGCCCTTTTTCTGTCTCTCAGGTACTTACTTCTGCTGCCAAAACATATCCCTCCCTGGCAGGCAACATGAGGGAGGATGGCACCCCTCTCTCCTTCCCCAGATGGTCACTGCTGTCTCCTTCTCAGTCACCAACTGCTGAATGTGAAAAGATTCATGACACGAGTGTTGACATAGTGAGAGGCTGAGAAATTCCCTGGCTTGTAGTACTGTCCTCAGCCCGACCTTCCTCTTCATCTATATTTTCATTTGCCACATAGGGTGGAGGAGAGCAGCTGTGAGTCATCCTGGGGGGCTGATGACTCATATTTTCAGTCAGAGCAGTCAGCATACTGAGGGTTTCTCAAGGCTTTGCCCAGTCTTTCATGCCCAGAAGCTCAACAGAGGGTCTGTGCATGGGTTTTCCTCACTATGATTTCTAGCCTCCAGTTGTTTTTTTCTCTCTATTTCATTGTTTCCTTCCCTTGACAGTAGCTTTTCCCTCCCCCCATGATCAACCTCTGAGCTTTCCAGTTCCAAACTGAATTGGCCTGTTCCATATATGCTAACATTTTCTGCTAGCAACCTGTGTGCTTTAGCTGCTTGGAGAGAGCCTGCTAGTATTTATTGTCCATGTGAGATGCTGCTTTGTCATGTCTTTGCCTGTGTCAGTGTTCTTTAGATTATGCTAAGAAATGCTCAGTTGCTAAACTGTATGTATTGACGTACAGCCCTTGCAGCTGGTATCAGCACAGAATCGTAGAATGGTTTGGATTGAAAGGGACCCTTAAAGATCTTCTAGTTCCAACCCCCCTTCCATGGCAAGGACATCCTCAATTAGACCAGGTTGTTCAAAGCCCCATCCAGCCTGGCCTTGAACACAGCCTCTGGACACAACTTCTCTGGACAGCCTGTCCCAGTGTCTCACCACTCTCATAATGAAGAATTTCTTCCTTTTATCTAATCTTTGTGCTCTGGTAATATGCCCCTTTCCAGCTCTTGTGCAGGCCCCCTTTAGGTACTGGAAGGTGCTCTAAGGTCTTCCTGGAACCTCTCTTCTCCAGGCTGAACAACTCCATTTCTCTCAGCCTGTTTTCATAGGAGAGGTGCTTCACCCCTTTGATCATCTTCCTGGCCCTCCTCTGGACCTGCTCCAGCAGGTTCTCATTCTTCTTATGTTGGAGCACTCAGAGCTGGACACAGCACTCCTTGTGGGGTCTCACCAGAGCAGAGCAGAGGGGCAGAATCAGCCCTCTTGAGACCTGCTGGCCATACTGCTTTGATGCAGCCCATGATATTTTGGCTTTCTGGGCTGTGAGCACACATTGATGGGTCTTGCTGAGCTTCTCACCCACCAACACCCCCAAGTCTTTCTCCTCAGGGCGGCTGTTGATTTGTTCTCCATCCGGCCTGTATTTGTGCTTGGGATTGTCCTGACTCAGGTGCAAGACCTTGCACGTGGCCTTGTTGAACTTCATGAGATTTG
>JAWWTY010000001.1:21562397-21625737 GCA_035222235.1 Margarornis squamiger
ATCACTGCTCTCCACTTGGACATGGAGCCATTGAGAGCAACTGTTTGAGTGTGACCATCCAGCCAAATCCTCACCCAACCTGTAGTGTGCCTCTCCAGTTTAGAGACAAGGATGTTGTGTGCAACGATGTCCTACACTTTGTATAAGTCCAGGTAGATGATGTCAGTTGCTCTTCCCTCATCCACCAATGCAGTAAACCATAGTAGAAGGCCACCAGATTTGTCAGGCACAATTTGCCCTTAGTGAAACTATGTTGGCTGTCAGCAATCACCTCCTTATTTTCCATGTACCTTAGCATAGTTTCCGGGAGGATCCTGCTCCATGGTCTTAACCATGGGTTAAACGGGCTACTTTCCAACTGTGCATCTGTGGTTCTTAAAATACGCATCCAGTGCTCAGCTGATGTTTGCATATCATCCATGGTGACTGGCTGAAGCAGCTGCTAGGCCACAGCATTACTTGTCATCTTTTCCTGTTTCAGGTTCACCTTCACATCAGACTACAGTATCTAGAGGCAGCACTTATGGGATCTTGGGGAGCAAGAGCAAGCTAAGAGGTTGTCCACACCTGAGTGAGATCTGTTCCAAAAGGGACTCATGAGAGACAATCTTGAGATGGTTCATGACAAGCTGTAGGAAGCATTCTGCTTGATATGTAAGCCAGTGGTGATACTGGAAGGAGATTTAAATGAGAAGGGCATAGGAGAGGTGAAATATGCTGGGAAAACTGGAAAAGAGGAATGCGTTGGAGGCAAACAAAGAAGTAATTGAAGTAACCCTTCCCAGCTCCTTTGAACTGAGTAATATTCTGACATTCAAAACCACCGAAAGATAAACACACAAAAAAAAGAATTTATTTTTATCGTACAGTGTATGATTGATGTGTTGGCAATGTTTTGTTGTCACTCTGTATGGCTTTTAATAGAAGTTACCTAGAAACAATAATGGACAAAAGTGTTTGACCATGACTAAGTTCTAACTTTGGTTTTTCTACAAACTCTCCCATAACGTATGATGGCGAAAAATGAAAAGCCAAGTTATGTTCTCCTCAGTCTTTTTAGTTTCTCATTTACTTGTAGACTTTTTAAGTTAAAAAAAAAAAAATGGAAAGAAGTTTTGCAAGGAAGTTATAGTTTAATTACATCATATGCTTTCCCTGATTTCTTTTCCCAACTTGAAGAGAAACAGGGAGAAAGAGAGAGGGAAATGAAAAATAATTTATTTAGGGCTCCTAATTATGATCCTGAAACAAAAGTATGTTGAATTTTCAATCTTACTACAAATTTTTTTCCTAATACATTTTTTAAGAAAGCCAAAGTTTTTGTGTTTGTTGGAGAAGCAAACCAAACGAATATGAATTGAAACTACAAAGCACTCTGTACTTGACAGAATGGACAATTGGCTCATGCTCTCTGGATATATCTTTGCTTCAGTAGATTCAAAGGTGTAGCATGTGTAAAGGATATGTAGTAGCTACACCATTTACCAAACTGTAGTGCATTTCACATTTTGTGTTAGGTTAAAAAACTTGTGTTTCATCTGAATCAGCTCATGCATGGATAATAAATAAATGAGCTGCAACAGGCTGTATCAAGGATGTGAAGCTGCTCTGTCTAATTATGAAATCTAAAAGAATATCAAGCAGGAAGTGCATACACATAGAAGTTCTCAGATCAAAGTCTCCCCACGACAAAAGATTTGCTGGAATTAAGTCTCTTCCAAAAAACTCTGGATAGTTGCAGTCTTAGTGCAGCCAAGCCCCCTGGAAGCTGCCAGCCGTGTTGTGTGTCTTTTGGCACCTCTGCAACACATATAAATAGCTGGAGACCTTTCTGCAGCCAGGAACAAGTGAGATGAGAAAAGGCTCTGTTTCTAAATTTGAAAAGAAAGCTGTAAACAACAGGCATGCTGTTTTTAAGTATGGCAGGGGACTTCAGAAGTCTGGCCTTTGGTCCTCTCTGAAGGCAAGGTCAACTTCCCCTCTGTTTTGTTTTGTAAACACAGACAGTGCATGACCACAGCCTGGGACTGCTCTTTCCTAAGGACCAAACCCCAGACTGAGAAGACAAAACTTACTCCATTACGATCAGAAGCCCATTGCTCAAAGCTTTGATTTGGTAAGGCTTTACTTATTGATTGTCCAGTGGATGCCTTAACAATACTGCTGTGCAGTTCTTATACTTAATCTAGCCTTTGAAGTTTCAGACAGGGTTATTTTTAGGGGAAATTGGAGCAATAAATAAAGATCTTGGGCTGTGGGACATAGTGCTAAGTTAAGTAAATGACAATTCACTACAATATGAGGGGTGAAAGAGTTCATGTCCTGCTCTTTTCCAGGACCACCCTGTATTTGGCATCTGGCCATGTGAATTTGTAACACAGCTTAGATGTCTTTGCTGTTCCCTAGTCCTGTTCAAATGCCAGCCATATTTCAAACATCCATAAATTCTGCACACTCCACACAATGAGCTGGAGATTCTCTTGATGGTACAGTTTTAACCACTTCTGATCCTGTCAGGAGAGGGCAACATGGTCTATTCAGAGAAGCAAACCTGTATGTTTCCCAGGTTTCCATTATCTAAAGAGTCAAGGGCTCATTCTAAATATTTTTATTTATTCTTAACTGAAAAGTCCACTACATTATTTTGCAGAGGTGTTTGTATAATTTCACAGAATCATAGAATGATTTAGGTTGGAAAAGGCGGTATTGTGCATCAGTGAAAGCTGGAGCTGAGTCGGCAGCTGCACGTGGTGCATTTCACACCTCACCAGCTCATAACTACTAGAATAACTTTTCAGTTATTCCTCCCTGCAGACAAGGTTGTGAACTCCAGAAAAACCACAAACCAATGCCTAATCCCCCAAATTGCTCAAGGTACTTCAGTTTGTTAAGCCTTTTGGCTCCTTCTTGCATGCTTCTCTGGTTCACCGAAGTGACCCTTCAAAGTTTTCAGCACTTTACAAGGGACCTCTGGTTACAGGCATTTTTTCCTTAGCTTGTTTTCCTAATATGTTTGAAATATTATTCTTTAGAGTCATTGTTTCACCAATTTTTTACTTCCATCTTTATAAAGCTAACTAGCAGAAGTACAATTTTTATACCCTTTTATTTTCTTTCTTTTTGGGTCTTGACTTGACATAGGAGAGAAAGGTTAGGTCTGTGTGCCACCAAAATGTTTCCCATGGCACTTTCTGTTGTGCTGTTTGGAAGGGTGCTCCTTCCTCTATTTGGCCAGTTACTTTTACCCAGCTTCTTTTTCCATAATCTATGGCCCATTTATCACAAATAGTCCAGGACTATTCAAGCATTTGTACAAAGCATGTTTTCCTCAGAGACCTTGTTGTGGTTTAACCGCAGCTGGCAACTAAGCACTGCACAGCCACTCACTTGTTTCCCCCCTCCAGTGGGATGAGAGAGAGAATCTGAAGACTCAAAGTGAGAAAATTTGTGGGTTGAGATAAAGACAGTTTAATAGGTAAAGTAAAAGCAACATGTGCAAGGAAATCGAAACATGGAATTCATTTGTTACTTCGTTCACCAATTTCCATGGGCAGGCAGGTGTTCACTCACCTCCAGGAAAGCAGGACTCCGTCAGGTATAACATGTGCCTCCCCTTACTTCTTGTCACAGCTTTATACACTGAGCATGATGCCATATGGTGTGGAATATCTTGTGGTCCCTTGGGACTGGCTGTTCTGGCTGTGCCCCCTCCCAACTTCTTGTGCGCCCCCAGCCCACTTTGTGACGGGGTGACATGAGGGGCAGAAAAGGCCTTGGCTCTGTGTAAGCACTTCTCAAAACATTCCTGTGGCATCAACACTGTTTCCAGCACAAATCCAAACCCCAGACTCGTACTAGCTGCTGTGAGGAAAATTAACTCTATCCCAGCCAAAACCAGCACAGATCTCCAGTCTGTTACAGGTTTTGCTTTTTCTTTTCTGTAGGGCTCTTGAGAACCTCATGACACTGTTCCTTGATTGCACCTGTCACCTCAATAAACTTAACTGTATTAGGAGCATGTAATACTGTTTAATAACATATACAGCAGAGTCTGGACACTACAAATGAGTTCAATTTCTCTCTCTCACAAGGGAGCACTGTTCTTCCTGTTTTTGTAGGCAGAATACGGCCTTGAAGAGTCTCACAAGAAAACCATAGCAAAACCCAGTTTGTTTTCTGAATCCTTTTCTGTTATCCTAATCAGAGGACAATCCTGCCTTGCTGGCATTCCTCTGGTGCTGTGAATTACAATGTGCTTAATTATCAAGTGGTGGTGTTCTTCCATGCAAGAATATTTTGTTCCCAAATCTGCATCACAGTTTCAAGACACAAGAAATATGTGTGTGGATGAAAGAGCTGTTACTTTAGAACAGCTGCTCTAATGCACATAAACACCCTGCTGAAATGGCTCAGGCTATTTTGCCTATGATTTACATTCATAAGAGGCCTTAATAACTGTTTCTAGTATGAAATTTCAGCTCGTGCTTACAGCAAACACTGATACAAGTTGCAATAGAGCCAGAATGCTGTTCTGCTTGCTTACCTGCTGAGAGTGGAGATGACTAGGGGAAAGCTGCCTCAGGAACATGGAAAGTAGGACACTTCTCACCTGTTGCCTAATGATATTTATCCATTTTATCCCAAGGTTCCTACTTCTAATAGCTTTCTAATGTCCCCTGCTGGGCATTAGGATGACTTCAGTTGGATTTCTGGTGAAGAGTTTCTGCATAGCTGATGCTCTGGGTTTTGGTTTTTTTCATTATCATAACAAGGAAAGTATCAGGGCAGTGGGGCAGTGTGATGGAAACATATTTGAGGTGTGGAAAAAGATAGGGCTGCTGTCTCTATGACACTGATGCTCCTCTTAAAGAAAGATACTTTATTTTTTGTTTCATGTGATGATCCTAACTGATTGTCAGGAAAATACAGATATGTATGAAAATGAGATACAGCTGCATTTCGGATCTCCAATATAACTGCAGGGAAAACTGTATGTGATGATGAGAAAGGCAAATATGTGCCTCAGCACTGCACCCATAGACAGGGGTTTTCCACTGGGAAGGTTTTATCCATGATCCTAAGAGGTTGTGTTCTGAGACAAATGTCTAAAAGTGTGAAATGCTGCTGGGCTGTGTCTGGGGCTCATTTTTCCACCTCAAAACTGCTGTTAGCATCTTAAATTGAAGACCATTCCAGTTAAGAAACTGGGACTTTTCAAGACTGAAGAGTGATAAAATGTTGGGGATAATGAGCGGGAAACAGAATTTTATGTGTTTGTCAGGTCATGACATGGCTGTGTACAGACTGATACATTGGTAACTTCACCTTTACAGCAGCCTAAAGACAGAACCTGCCCCTTTTAAGTGAAGGATGTCATGTTTCTGAACACCATTAGATCCTTAGGGAAGCATGGAGATGCCTCATGGCATTTGCAAAAGCGTCTATACATCCTACTTAAGGACAATAAGTAATTCTCATTTCCTTACTTGCATTTTGGATTAAAACTTTTTAAAAAGCTAATACTAGAAGGTCAGATATGTCACAGTTTATTTTTATTTCCTGACTGATTTCTACCTGTGGTCACAAGTACTACTAAACATTTTCACCATATTGAGGCCCATTACGAAGTATGCATGTCACAGGATTATTTGGAAATTGACTATATGCTTTTCTAAGGAATTTATAAAGATTATTTTCTCTGTACTTTCCAGTTCTCATATAAAAGGCATGAACAATACAAGATATTATAATAGCGATATGTAAAGTGTTAATCAGTCTGAATCTGGAATGACTTACCTCATGGGGCTCACTGTGATTTCCTTCCCAAAGAATTATCCTTCTGTTCCAGAGAGACTTGATTTCCCAGTGATTGCTTAATCATTCATGCTATTGTAAGTGCTAGGTTAAACTAAGCACAGAAATGAAATCTCACCTTCAACAGAGGTGGCCAATCAGACAAACCAAGTACATGTTGCATAATAATCAGGCTGAAATACATATCAGTACAACAAAATTGTTAGCCATGAAGTTGGTTTTCTTCTTATTACTTCCTTTTTTTTCTTTCCTGCCTTCTCCTCTTTTATATTTCCTCTTCCTTCTCCTTACCTTCTTCCTCCCTGCTTTCTTTTCCTTTCTTTAGACCTGCTTGATCACAGGTGGAGAACTACCTCAGTTCAGCACAGGGCTTTAACACAAAACATAGATATTTCTAGGTCAGAGTGGTAGATTTTAACCTCTCATTAGATATGCAATTTGATGAAAAATTTTGGAAAGAATATGACTTACATTGACACTGGAGAAGAACCATCATTTTTGTAGGCAACCATCAGAATTTCAGGATGTTTTCTATGTAAGCACAATATGAAGGCAAAGAAGAAATCTGGTCAAGATCTCTGCTGACAATCTATAGTACAGGATCAAAGAAGTAATAACTAACTTTGTTGCAAAAATTGCATATATTAGTGGGCATTTAATGAAGGGAAAAATTAATTCCTTAGGGTACTGGAAAAATACTCTTTTTAGTTGTTAATCTGCAGGCTAGTTTGGTTTGACAGAGAAGGAAATCTGTCTGATTTTTGTAGCTGTGGTCCCATTTTTTAAGCATAATTTAAAATGAAATACGGTATTGCCACACTTGTTTAAAGGCTGTTCTTGCATTCCACATGTTTTGTTCTGAGCTGATGATTTGGGGGTTTTTCGCTCTCCTGCCTCCAGCCAAGGTTTCCCATATTGCCAGCCTGATTTATACTGAGACATGTATATTTAAGTTCTAGTTCTGCTATAAGGTTAAGTTGAAATGCTTATTGTTATCCCTCTTTGGCAATGGTGAGGTGTCTGATTATGAATGCAAAAATATAAATTGGATTTGCTAGAAGGAATACAGTTGTGAAGGTGTCCCATAAATTTGCAGGTTAGGTGTAGACGTTTTCCCATTATTTATTTTGTCTTCCAGTGCAAAACCATCTTGCATTGACCTATGCAACATCCATCAAGTCTCCTTCCAGAATGGACTGCCTGCATTATAGTAACAGCTAGGTCATAAGAACCTAAAGGGAATGAAATAAATTAAAAGCACAGAACAGGGATGTGAAGAGTTGTGGTGGTCTGCAGCACTTGATCACTGGCAGCTGTTACTCAAAAGGAGCAAACAAACTGTCATAAGAAAATGCCAGGCTTACAAGTAGAATTTTGTTTTTCTTATTGGATATATTTGGATGTTAGTTTGAACTATGTATTACTCTATAGAACTAGCTCTCTCATCTAATCTGAAAAACTGCGTTCGGACTTAATGATATAAAAGAGAAGCAAAGGAAAATTTCCAGGAAACCAAGCAGGCAATTTAGTTTTCTTGTAGGACACAGGGCAGTAGGTTTCGCAGGTAACTCTGATTCATCAGCCTGCCTGCAGAGGGGAGACAAACCTCTGCGGCCGCTTCTTGCTCTGGAGCTGTGCCTGGTGTTATTTTGCCATTCTTCAGCCACAGAACTGGTTCCAAGAGCACTACAGGGCAGCCAGGTTAGCAACCACTCTGGGAGTGCAATCCTGCTACAAAACCCTGGGGATTGTCCTTTCTAAGTTGCTAGAAGTACTAATAACATCAATAGCTCTTGACATGATAACAGGCTTGAAAGGCTGTCCTGCTGGTTGTATCCCCAGTGTCCATCATATTACTATTCAGTAGTGAAGAAGAGTGGGAATTTGTGGTTAAGTGTGAGTCAGACACAAGTACAAGCCTGTGATGAGGCAAATGAGGCCGAGAACAGGATTTGTATTATGATTAACACTATTGAATAGTGCTGGATAATACTTGTTCTTTCTGTGAAGTCACTGCGGGTGATGGCTTGAAAATGCAAAATCTCTCTGGCTAACTGGCAGAAAGATGCCAAGTTAAGCCAGCTGCACTCCAGACAGGGCACAGCAGTACCTGCATATGTTAGTGCTGCTTCAGCTTTAAGAGGAGAATCATGGAAATCCGGGGGGGGACACATAGAATGGTAGGCAGCAGGTGCTGAGCTCTCTGTATGAAGGCTGTAGGCTTCCCCTTTGTGCTACAGGGATGGTCCTCACTGCTCTGCCCAGCTTCTGCTCTGGTGGAGCACAAAGCTGACACAGTCCACTGTTTTCTGGAGAAAGGCACCTACAAATAGATGGGGGCAACAGCCAACTGAGAACATGAGCTTGTTGAAAAGCTTGGAAGCCTACAACAGGCAAACAGTGCTCCCGTGCTTATTCCATAAAAACTTCCTGAATGTTCCTTTTGATGAAATCCGTTTAAAATGGATCATAAGGAGTGGTATGAAAGGTCCAAGAAGCAAAGAAGGTGCAAAATGACACAGAGTGGAGTTACTTTCATTAAGTACTAGAAGACTTCATTGTTTTGCTCCACATTTCTGATGCAAATCGGTTACAGCAGCAAAGTTTGACATTAGTTTCTCAGTAGAAGATCAATCTTAATGTCAGATGTTAGTGATAAGTCAGCATGCTGTGGAAACATTTGGAGCTTTCTTCCACCCTTGCTGCACATTTCCACTTGAAGAGGTCTTTTATGCTGTGGTGCATAGGCTTTTATGCTTTTCCTGTCTGCTGTTTGAGTAGCCTCATGGTACTGTAAGAGAAATATCCTAGAAGCAATCCACAGCAGTGGCAGTGGTTGACTTGTACCTTATAGCACTGTGTCAGCACCTTGTTAACAGCTGCTTTTGTGTGCATTCCCCTCTAAAATTCCAATATATAATTTTCCCTAACTGATAATTACAGAAGACTTTTTTTGACCTGCTTCTAGCTTTCCAGTGGCTGAGGTTCTCATAGCTGAGTGTTGTATGCAAAGTATAAGTTTCGCTTCTGTCTGTTTTTTTTCCATTGGCACTCTCCTATTTGAGGCAGGTTGGGTACGAAAGTATGAAGTAAGAGACATGGTTGCTTTTCATTTCAGTGTCATTATGCAGGGAGGTGCAATTATGAAACTGAACTGCACTTTAAATATTAGCCATGATAGGATAAATCCGGCCATTGTTAAAAGGTCCTAGATATGAATGTCAGGGCAGGTGATTTTCTGGTGAAGATACCTGCCTTTCCCAGGCCTGACACAAGATTTACTTACCTACATTTGCTAGGTTGTAAGCTAGTGTTCTGATTGACTTCAACAAGTTTTGGCTGGGTGGCAAAGGGCTGTGAAGGAGCTATTTTTCTCTGGGAAGTGAACATGGTGGTACTGTGGTGTGCAGGCTGGCTTGCAGGATGCATTCTGAGTCCTGTGTGCTTTGTAGTTGTGACAAACAGTATAAATATTTACAGATTGTGCTTCCTTCTAACTCTCCAAATAGATTTTGTGAGAGAGAACTGGATATTATGTGCTTCCCATACAATAAGCCAGATATGAACTGGGTTTTAACCCTGTGGTGATAGTCCATCAGATTCAGACATGGACAGCCGTGAGAAGACCCTCTTCTAAAACAGAGGGATCTCTGAGACTGTGTCACATAATGTAGGACTGCAGACTGCATTGATTGGTGCTGGTAGAAAGGTTTAATTTGCTGGTAAATGTGTGCTTGAGTTTGTAAAGCCAGCATTTGGGGAATGAAGGGAATATTATTTTGTTTTTAGAGACTTTGTGTTTCATCTGGATTGAATGAAAGGCAATAAATGTTGAATGAGAAAGTACCATATTTAGTGTATTTCTTCTCAGGGACAGAAATAGTGGCTTCTGTGTTGATTAGAAATGTTGTTTGTTTATTCTCATAGTTTGTATTCTTAACGCCTAATGGGGAGGGAGTTGATACTACAGTTTCAGTATATAAATAATAGACAGGTGTTTAGTAGTTCAGTCAGGCTTCCCTTTAAGCTAGATGATGAGCACAAATAAGCTGGAAAGGTTTTTCTTGGCAAGTAACCCTTGGTCTTCTGAGCTTCCTGAGCAACATCCTTGCAGTACCGACTTCTGCCCTCCGAGAGGAATTAGATTTAAATCATCAGCTGATTTCTACAGCCACCAAGCATCACATTAGATTGTACCAGTCTGTGAAGCTGAACCAGATTTAGATTGGTCATGTGCACCTGAAATGTTATCAGTCGTGTTAAAACCATACTGAATCACTCATTGCCACAGATAGGTTAACTCCATGTTCTCTCCTCATCTTTGCAAGTGCTTTCCCTCAGTTTAATTTCTATTTGTATACTAATAGTAGCTGTTAGTAATTTTTGTGTAATTTATTTTTCATACCATCTTTGTTTTCTTCATCTTTACTATAACTGCTCTTTTGTCATTGTAAAATGATCAAGCAGGTTGACACTGTTACAGTAAAACAGAAGATAGAAGGGGAAAAAATGGGTGCACAGGTATCATCAAAATTATAGTCCAAGGGTAATTTTGCCAACAGCAGTTTCCAGTTTCATGATATCAATTCTTAAATGAAAGTCATTCTGATCTATTATTTCATACAAAGATTTATTATGACTAGGGAAAAAACGGAGGGACTACTCCCTTCTGTATCCACACACCTACATACTTTTAATAATAATAATGCAAGAAAAATCCAAGTGAGAATTTATAGTTTATACTGAAAGGATTTAATGTTGTTATGATGTAAAAACAATTTGCTCTGCATCAAAAAGGACAATATAAATCATCTTTTACCCAATTACTCCCCTAATTTTCTTCCTTGATGAAAGGATGTGACATTGTCATAAGCTATTTACATTTAATTTCAGTGTGCTGAGAGAATGTAATAGGATGCATGGGCAAGTGAAAAGGTTTAGTGGCTGACTAAGCCATTAGCTATTTTTAATGACCTGCTTGGCCTGTAGCTAGTTCTGAGGTAGGAGTAATTGCTGTTTCCAACAGCAGAAGGCTAGGGACAGCTTCCCCTTATAAGACCTTATAGAACAAGGTATTTTCAAAATCCATATGATTTTGAGAGCCATGTGAGAGGATCTTAGTGATACTGACCTAATGCTGTCTAGGAGCTGCCTACTGATGATAAATCTGTACAAACGCCTTCTCTGTTGGCTACTTTTGCAACTGAAATGAAAATTCTGCAAGGTTCAGAAAAGAGGGTAACAGATCCAAAGTAGCTCATAATTTCTATATTCTAAGAATCTTATGTTTACTGTTCTCTTTTCTTTTTATTTTGAAGGGAAATTTCTGGTGTCAGCATGTGGATTGTGTGTGTTCACATACTGACACATATTCTTTAAAAACCTGCCTTGACACTGGCCCTGGTAGCGGCCCCCTGTCTTTAAAACCTAAATCTGTGGTTAATCTACTATGGCTATAGCTTCTTTTAAGGGTTATCAGAAACTTTGACCTTGTACGGTGCCAGCCTTTGTTTAATAAAGCTGCTTTGATCTGAAATAAGTAGGTAAATAGCTCTGTAGGTGATTAGATTAAGAAAGGGATACACGATAAGAAGAAAATGATTCTTTCTGTTACAGGCTGCATGATCTGTTCTGATTGTTGATAACTAAACCAGATAGCTGTACTGTCATTGTCAACCAGTCTGCTGATCTCTGAGGCGAGGTTCAGTTGAGTGCAAGATTTTATCTTTCAGTGCTAATGAAACCAGGGAAAATGTTTATGGTTTTCACCTGTACAGTGGATTTCTTTTAAATTAATGTTATCTTGCTTATTTGTTTTATTCAGGTCTGTGAAAATTAGAGAGCACTGATTTATTCCTTTCAAAAGCCTCATGGACTAGGAACGTGTGATAAGGTGAAGAGTTTACAGGAGTTTACAATGAGTTTGCATATTATTTTCTACATGCTTTTAAGCGTTATTCTTGAAGCCTTTCAAGAAACAAGTATCAATGTTAAATGTTACATTTTGGAGGTAAATAATCCTTGCAATTGAATATGATGCCACCACATGTGCTAGGCTAAACTATATGCTGGTTGTTTCTAAATGGACTGTGGTCACCTTTTGCAGCCCCAAGAGGAATTGATCATGGATCGGACAAGGCAAAAGTAAATAAATGAAAGGCAAGAATCTTGAAGAGGTAATTCCTGTGTTGGAGAGCTTGTAGCATTCGCATCTGAAAAAAATGCAGAAAGGCAGAGACTCTGCTACAGATATATAGGTCTGTTAAGTTCTTTGGAATGAGAGCTGTTCTTTCCCAGAGCTTTGCATTGGCTGCTAGATGGGCTTGTAACTTAAAATGAAGTTCAGGATTTGCAGCCAGCTTTCAAATCATCCATGTGCTGCCTTTCCCTAAATCCCAGACTTCCTGTAAACTAGAATGGAGTAAGCAGGGGTTTGACTGTCTGGTATATCATTTGTCTTTGAAAAGTGCAAGAGAGACCATCCATTGAAGCAGCTGCAAAATATCATGTCACACAACTTCTCTAAGAGATCTCCTGCCCCTGACAATCCAATACATGCCCTCCCCTTTCTGCCACTCCTTTTCTGGGAAATAATATACTAGATCAGTTAGATCCAATATCTCATCAGAAACTGGAGCACGTTGCAAATTGATGGGTAATGAGATTGCAGTTTGTATAAACTCACATTCAGTAGAGACAGGGAATAAATTGTAATTGCAGGCCAGAGTTTTATAATTGATTAGGAGATATCAGGATTTTTTTTAAAGATTTTTTTTTTAATCCCAGTAAGTATTTATCATAAGGAATATTAGCTTTCTTTTTGGTCTGCATTTGTAATATTTTTTTTTTATATTTGTTGAAAATGAAGAAAAAAAAAAAGTAAGAAAAACTTCCATCTTTGCTGGCCAAAACAAAATGGATGAGTTCTACTCTGAAAGATCTGCCAGCCCATGGTGTACAGGATAAAAGGACATCAGTTTGTGGAATACATACTCTCTAAAGAAGTGGTGTTCCTGATTGTGTGAATACAGCACCAGTGCTGCTGTGTGAATTAATGGACAGTGATGCTTGAAAGACCTATTGCTGGGAGGCAAGTATCCCTTGGTGGACCCATAAATGGCCTGCTGGCATTGCTGTCAGCCTTGCTTAGGTGCTTTGCCCTTTCTGAAAATTAGACAATATGCTCTGATAATGTATGAGAGAGAAAAATGTGAGATTCACCCCCAGGAAGGTGCCACGAGAAGGAGGGATGTTGTTCACTACCTGTTGCCTTCACAGTCTTTTCAAAATGAATCCAGTATGCAAATAGAGGAAACATTCCTTAGGCTAGAGAAAGCAGGATTCCTGTTGCAGTCATGACACTAAGTCAGTATGATCCCACATAAATTCTTTCCCCTCACTTAGATTCATTTTCAGGAGCCATTAAATAGTGTTTTCTTCTCTTATTGTGAGCTGTTAATGCCTGGGAAATGCTTTGAGGTCTGTAGGTGAAAGGCACCAGATTTATTGAATACAATGTGTTCCATAAAATGCTGGACAACTTTGAAAGGGATAGATGAAAAGGGGCTGATTATAGAGCCCTTTGAAATGTGTGTTAGAAGTTTTCACAGATTTCTATGGGCTCTGGATCAGATAACCAGTGTGGAGGAAGCAGTGGTAGAGAAAATCTATGCAAGATCATCACCTACTTGTTTTTTATCAACTAACCAAACTGGTGCATTTGTGATTGATTGCTCTTTATATATTTAGTCAGGAAAAAGGAAGATGAGGGAAACGTTATTGAGATCCCATTGATGTGGATCCAGTTTTGGAACAGAACATGGAAACTCTCTGCATCATCACTGTCTAAATTTCTCGGTCTGCAAATGATGATCCGCTGATGAACGCAGCCATAAAAATGGAAAGAACACTCTATGCTGCAGCCCCGCTCAGCAAATCCTCTTACAAATAGACCCTCCAGCTACTCAGAGTCACATTGCCTGGATTATTCCAAGGGCCAGTGCCCGGGTGAGGAATGTGACATCTTGGGCCATTTATGTAACCATCTAATCGTGAAACAGGTGAGCAGGGAGTCCATGTACAGTGTAAACAAATCCTTTTGCCATTTTCCCCTGCATTGTCTGGCTGATTCTAATGAAGAAAACATGCAAAGCCCAAGCCAGGGAATCAAGGCTTGGAGCCTACTCAGAGCTTCAAGAGGAAGTGCTTCAGTGAGGTCACTTTTCAGCGTGTTTCAGGTGACGACTAAAATATTTCCCCTGTTTCCTCTGTCTAATTTATTAGTTCACTTCTGCACCACCTCAGCCGGGTGCTGGAGATGCTTGTGCTCCAAGGAAGGGAGAGAGGGTGGTTGACTCCACATCTTGTGACGTGGTGCCAAGAGCTATTGTCTTTGTGCCAATCATTATGTGGTTCCTATTTAAGTTGCCGTGTCTTAGTTTCTTGCCTGTGAGCAATGTAACATGTAATATAGAAGAGACTGTGTTTCTTTGGTGCTTCCTGAAGGAGGAGCTGGCCATTTTCATTGTTTCTTATGCAGACTTTTTACCTGGGAGCCAGTTAAGCACTGACTGCAGACAGAGGAAATGTGGCCCTAACTGCACTTAGTCCCTGATGAGTGTGCACATCAATTGATAATCAACAGCTTTTCTCCCTCAGTGAATCTGTGCAAAAGAAGAGCTCATGAATCTGCCTCCCATCATCAAAAAAAGAACATTTATAATAGGCATCTCTTAATTCGAGACCAACAATTTACTCGGCTAGTGCACATCATAGATTCTGGCAGGTATTTTACATCTTTTGCAGGTTTCTCTCCATTTAAGTGCAGCATACTGTTTTATTTATAAACTCAACCTGATCTTTAAAAAAGAATGACATTTCTCCAGGTTTACTGGGGCTCTGCTGTAGTTAACATCAATAAGAATATTGAATAACTAGGTGCAGTTTCTTGAGGGAAATGATCTGTATAGGGAGAGGCATTGCTTGAGGCCAGATGAATATGCTTTGGCCAAGTTTCGTAAGCTGTTTCAGTTTTTAAATGTGTGCTTTCTCTGGCAAGGACACAGTTAAAGGCAGTGTTGTGCATATTTTATGTTACATAGTAAATATTTTATTAGCATTATTAGTCAGGTCAGAGGGAAAGAATAGAAAATTAATAGCTTAGGTTAAGCTGATGTCAGAAGGCATATAACTTCTAGAGCTAATATATTTGCCATGTTTCCTAGTTAGTGACCAAATTGTCTCATATCTGCACAGCATTTCATTACTCTTCTGGGATGTTTCCCTCTGTATATGTAATATTTATCATTATTGTGTCCTTTAAATTGGAGTCCTTTAACAGATTTTAATGTTGCTTGGGTTCTCCCTGTGCAATGAGTATCTCTTATCTATCTGGGTGTTACTTTTATATTAGAGGAAGACAACAGAAGCAGCAGTGCAGTGATGCTGAGTCACAGCAGGAAGTCTTGCTCTGTATGTGTGTGTGTCTGTGAGTGCATCCTCCCATTGCCACCCTAAGTCAAGCAAGAACTCATGCTCCGTGCATGTACACATCAGAATCATAGCAACTCCCTTAAATTATCAGCTTTGTATTCTGTCCCCATGCAGACACAGATTTAAACCTGGAGAGCTGGTGTATCAAGATGGGATAATCTTTATTATCCAGGAGAGAGCGAGGAGGAGAGTGTCAGAAGCAAACAGATGTACAGGAGGAGTTTCTCCCAGCTAGTCGCCAGCAGGCAGCACTCCTAGAAGCCACACAAGGTCCAAGGTAGAGGGGGAGAGACAACAATCTTTTGGACATCCTTGGAAAATCCAAAGTGGATCTTCTTTATGCAACACCTACTGAAAATGGCCATGGAAGTACCGAAATCTTAGGAGACATATTCCACTGAGAATCGGTGGCAAGCAAAGAACTGTGGGTTTTCTCTTCGGTCTTGTTTGAAACACCCCCAGTACAGGCATTCAGAACTTAAATGGTCAAAACATCCAAACTGTTTGCAGAAAGTGTCCGTGTGTTTTACTGCTAAGCAACGGAGACTTTATTTTCTTGCTTCCTTTAGTCTTCACCTAAGCCATCCTTACTGGAAACACTGGTGAGAGAGTGGAAACAATTTAACAGAATTCATAATGAAGGGAATGATGGTATACTAAACCTGACTCACAGTAAAGCCACTAAGCCCTGTGGAAAGCCTTAGTTATTGCTTTGGGACCTTAGCTTGGGTGTTGAAAAATGTGCCCAGAACAGCTCAAAAATTAGACAATTTCTGCCTTACTGAGGATTTTCCACTGAGAATTCCTGTGCCAGGTCTGCCAGTGTCTGATGTGCTTAGCCTACTGTATGAAGACTGCCTGGATCATCACTCTCTGTGCTGTGCTTGTCATCGCTCACTTCTGGACACAGTCCAGTGTCCCTGACGTCCATCCATTGATTTCAGCTTGCACTGGATTAAGCCCAGCAGTTGCCTAAGCATATTCATTTCACGGTTGTTTGTGGTTATGTTTTGGAGATTGTAAGGGTTTTGACTGTTATAAATATCTTTATAGTTGGCCTTATAAAAATGCAGTGCCTTTACCATGTTCTCATGCCTTTATTATTGTCATTATCGAGTTACCCCTTTTAAATCACTCACTGGAAAAGCCTTCCTCACAAAAATATAGCAGCCTCCTCCAAAGAATAGAATTTAATGCCAAGTCATTAGCTGTGGAACATTTTTACTTCATTTGTGAGCATTTACCCTAATCCACTAGCCGATGCCAGTCCCAGCAGGTGTGTCTTTGGGTCACAGTATTCCACACCCAGACGTTTCTTTAAGTTCTGTGAAAAGCTGTGCTAACTAGAACAGTGACTATGCCCATATGTCACTAGCTATCTATGGAGTCAAGTTTTGAGAACATGGAGCTAAAAAGGGTTCACATTTTCTTGGCTACTGTATCAAGCAGCTTTACTTCAACATCTTCAAATTACATCTAGCCTTGACCTTCAGTGTCCGACTTGGGACTTTCCAGGCTGATATCCTTTGCATGAACAGTATCAAGAGCTTGGGGCCCAGTCTGGTCTCTTTTGTAAGGCCTAAGACAGGAGATGCACATACAATTGCACTGTGTGTTAAAAGAAGCAGTTCCACAAAGAAGCCTAAGTGCCCAGTAAGGTGCTGTAGCACATTGCTTCAAACCCCACCCAGCAGCTGTTTCGGTCAGACACATCTGATTTCTCTATGTGTATGAACCTTCCATGAAAATCCAGACTGATTTATGCTGCTGGACACAAACTCGGCTGTTCTGTTGCTGTTGAGTCCAATCTTAAAACCCAACAGGGTTCTCAGGCCTCTTTCACTTGCAGGACACAATTTTATAGGTGTTTCTAGGGCTAGTGGTCTTGTTCAGACTGTGCACAAAACAGCAGTGGTTAAGATTAAGAACCAGCTTAAGGTCCCTCCACTGCCTGATTTAGAGTAAAAATTTGCCTTCTGCTTTTCCACTTGCTGGAAACTATTAGGCTGCCTTGTCTTCTGGTATGCATTGCCTGTTTTGCTGAAGCCCCGCTCCTCTCCATGAAAAACTTAATATTTGTTAAAGCAAATTGCTTTTTACAGTTGAAAATGTGAATTATCAAGCTGTCCTGTCTTTGGGGTCTCAGTGCTGTTGTGGGTTTGCCCCAGAAGTTGCTTTCTTCTGAGACGAGTAGAGGCAATAGGCAAAACAGACCTAGGTCTTGGAGGAGGTTAAAGGGTGGTTAACATCTCCCAATATCGTAACCATGGAAGTCTCCCTTGTGCTGAGCAGGGCAAAACCATGTACACACACATGAACATGAGGTTCACTACTTCCTGAGAGCTTTCCCTATTTTGGGACCTTTTTTATAGGAAGAGCCACATAGTTTGAGGGTCTATGTGAGTGTGTAAGAAACACATCCATCACATCAACACTAGTAAGAAACAGCAATTAAGCAACTGCATACCATAGCATCTTTCCTGATGGAGTGAATTGGTTTTTCTCTTCTGAGTAAAACCAGTCTGTCTTTGACTGTTTAAGTCCTGGATATGCCACCTTCAGCCACTCTTACTCCCTACAATGAGAGGTGTAAAGTGAGACAGAATAGAAGAACAAAGGAATTTATTTTGGTGGTTTTGAGTTGGAAAAATCTATTCTGTGAAGAGTACATGAAATCTCTTGAGTTAGTAACAACACAGCAATTCAAGTGAGTCACAGCTTGTATTCTTTCTGAACACAAAATATATGTCTCATTTTCTAACATAAAACTGGTAAAATTGGTCAGGGGTGATATGTCTGGCAGCTTCCTAGACCAGTGTCTGTAAAGCATTTTAATCCCAGTCTCACTTTGATCCTTTAAGGACATTTTCCCTCCTTGCTGCCATGGATGTGTGCAGTGGTAGCTGGGGAAGGTGTCCTTTGTACCATGTGTGTTGTGTGCCGCACTTTGACAGTCAGTATTCCATGTTTAAGAAGTGCAGTCTTTGTAACTTAGGGGCAGGAGGGTATCTTCACAGCTCTGTTCTGAAAGACCCTAGTCTTTTCTAGAAAACAGGTAACTGGATTGACCGGATAAGATGGTGCTTGCACCTCATTTGTTCAGCAAGAATTCCCAGAAGGGTGTAGACCAGCCAAGCCCTTTTCACAGCTGACTCCTTAACACCATCTGCATGTGGTATCTAACCTAGCAGCAAAATTCAAGGTAGGTGGGGTGCTGGTTGCTGGCCACATGAGTTGTTACATGCTGCCATTCCCAGATGGCATATTCATTTTTAGTAGATTAGAAATGGTCACCTAAATGGGGAACTTAGTGCTGTTTGGTGCATTGTGATGACTATGCTGACTGGGAAGGTGCCATGCTGCTGGGTTAGCTCTGGAGGGGCCTGTGGGACAGCAGAGCTCTGAGAAGCCAGTCAGGATGCCCTTGGCATCAGTACTCTAGGCAATCAGGAAATGCTGGAGTGTGGAGCCAGCACTATCACACTGCAGTTCATCTGATCTGTCATATTTAGAAGTATCTCCCAGCCTTCTTCTCATCATAGTATCTTAAAGCCTCACTGTTGTCACTGGATTTATTTGTACATGATACCAGTGATGACTACTATCCCTGATTTATGGAAAGAGAGATGAGATGCAGAGAGACATGTTTCATGTGTCCAAGCTATGCGTGAAACCAAGCACAGTCTTAGTGTTAACTGAGATATTCCAGAATCAAGCAAGCTATGTTAGCTGAAGTATGTGCTTGGATTAATTAGTGGCCCGGGCACAATAAAAGTATTGCTTTGAAAATGTGTACTAGCATCTCTGTGTGGCTTTTAGGAATATCATCCCACTTAAAGCTGACAGAGTGATCTTTAGCCTTGTTCTGCAATGTGGCATGGGAGCATAAGCCAAGTGACCCTACTTTGCTCTCAAGGAGAGTGGGTGGCCAAGCAGGAGTGTCCCAAGTTCCTAGCTAGCACTTTAACCACTGGGCACTCTTTCCATCGAGATTATTCACAGCAGGACTGTTCACAGTGACTTGTAAGAGGGTTTTTCATGGGATTAATCACATCTCAGTCCTGCTGTGGATGCTTATTCCCCTGGATTCTCTTATTTTGTAAAGGTTTCTTTCTTACACCCATTCTTTCCCTTTTTTTCTTTTTGCTGTGAAACAGTCTTTGGCATGACTCAGGCATTTTTTTGCCTTGCACAGCATTCAAGATGCAAATTGCAGCTTGAACAGCTTGTTGGAGCACAATGCTCTAAACAGAATAATGGATTGGTTCCCTGAATTGAAGGAGTTAGCAGGAATCAGTTAAAGGCCTTTGCCCAGGTGAAATCTGGTAGATGACATAGGTGTTTCTGCACTGCACTTTCAACCTGAAAGCTCCTTGAGAAACAGATGGTTGCAATTATTTCTGTTGGAATTCTCTTCAGGTTTATTATCATGTGACCACACGAGCACCCTTCAATTTTTAAGATTTCAGACAATTAACTGCTTCACTGGCAAAGCCTCATAATGAATATTCCCTCTTAATTTGTTTTTTATTGGAGTGTTCATACACCATCAGTGTAACATTTAAAGAAAACATCCGCTCTCTTCATACTGTGCGAGTGACTGCACATGGGTTTAGGGTATATATTTCATCTGCCTTTTCCCTCGTGAGGACTTATGTTATTTTAGATATGTGCCTGGCTCTGTCATTCACCTGTATGGCTGAACGGGGGACCATGTCCATTGTCCCAAGCTGAGGCTTATAATGAGGAAGATGTCACCTTCTTATCCTTTCCCATCCCCTATCAATCTCAATTGCTAACAGATTTTTTCCATTGTCCATGCAGAAACCAGGAAACTGCAGTATCTCTTTACAGATGAGGAATGAAGAACACTGGGTTTATCTGCTTTGTGCACTGCACAGGGCGCCATCCAGCACCATCCATCAGCACTGAAGGAAATGCTAACCGAACTGTCTGGGATACAGAAGTCACAGAATCACAGAACGTGCTGGGTTGGAAGGGATCCACAAAGATTGTCGAGTCCAGCTCCTGGCCCTGCACAGGACCATCCCCAAGAGTCCCACCATGTGCCTGGGCGTATCGTCCAAATGCTTCTTGATATATCTATTCATCACAGAATGGGCTAATTTACCTTTCTTCTCTAGAAGAGTATCAAATAGCATTAGGGTTTGTATCTGGAAGATCTAGATCTCAGCAGAAAGGAAGACCCAATAGTAGAAAATAGTCTGTTTTCTGATGACAGCTATCTCTGACACACTGGGCATGTTTTATAGTTTTAATTAACTCAACAGGAGAAGCATGATGAAGTTCTTAGTGCCATGCCCTGGCCAATTGGAATTAGACTGCTCTAACAAGTTCATTTCAAAATGCTCCAGTGTGTCAGCACCATACTGCAGTCTGGGCTCTGTTTCTCTGTTATACCTAAGAGCCTTGGTGACAAAGGAAGACAAAGGAAATTTCACCCAGGATGTTTCATTCTGTGAAAGCATTTGTATCTTAATTTTCTTTAGTTCTGCTCATTGCACACTGCTTCATTACCATCTTTGTTTATTTGGTATGGTCCTCCAGGCAACAGATTGAAGGCTGAGTCAATTTTTTTTTTTTTAGTAGAGCAAGCAAGAGAATAATACATATCAGTCACTTTCTTTTTCTTTCTTTTTGCTTGATCAAAAGAGTTAATTCATTAATGCATTCATGCTGTAAACTTTCAGCTCATAAAAGTGTAACAACAGCTCATTATCTTTTCAGGTATTCATACAACACATTATGGAAATATGTTATTAACTTTGTTGAATATGTATATAGAATTTGAGTGTTGTGGTACAAGTGAATGTATCTGACTCTACAGAACCAGAGTTGTTTAAATGTAACCCAAGTAATAAGATCAACAGGCACAACAAATGGAGAACAAGTGCACACATGTAATGTTTAAGTAATTTGATATGCTTCTATGATAATGTTGCCCACCTAGTGTGTGAAGGAAAGGTGGTAGGTGTAGTTTTTTATGGATTTTAATACAGCTTTTAATACTGCTCTTCACAGCATCCTTTTGGGCAAGTTGTCCAGCTGTGGGATGAATGGGTTCACAGTGTGCTGGTTTATAAACTGGCTGAAGAGCAGGGCCCAAAGAGTTGTAGAGAATGGAGCTGCATCTGGCTGGTGAGCAGTCACCAGCAGTGTTCCCCAGTTCCACAGAGTTCAATCCTAGGGTCAGCTCTGTTATACTTATCAGTGATTTGGAGGCAGGAGTTGCATGTGAAGGTCCTTGAATGTGTTCAGAGGAGAGAAACAAAGCTGATGATGGGGCTGGAAGTCATGTCCTGTGAGGAGCAATTAAGGACTTTGGAATTGTCTCATTTGGAGAAAAGGAGGCTGAGGAGTAACCTCATCACTCTCTACAGCTTCCTGAGGAAGGAGAGTGGAGAGAGTGATTCATCCCTTCTTCCTGGGATCCAGTGACAGAGCAGACAGGAATGGTTCAAAGCTGCAGCAAGGGCGGTTCAAACTGGATGTTAAGAAGCATTTCTTTACTGAGAGGGTGGTCAAACACTAGAAGAGGCTTCCTAGCGAGGTGGTCGATGTTCCAGGCCTGCCAGAGTTTAAGAGACATTTGAACAATGCCCTTAATAATATGCTTTTTGTTCAGCCCAGAAGTGGTCAGGAAGTTGGACTAGATAATTGTAGTTCCCTTCCAACTGAAAATATCCTATCCTGTCCTGTCCTATCCTATCCTATTCTCCATCCCTGAAGTCATGGCATCGATTTCTTGCTAGTAATCCCGTGACTGTGCTGTATGTGTATGATGCAGAGCACCAAAGTTCTCTGTGTCACCATTTCAGATTAATGCCAGGGTGATCTATGTATTCAGTGTTCCTGCCAAACAGCACTTAATTACTTAAAGCCCTTTTCCTCTTGTCTGCTGTGTTAAATCACACCGAGAGTAACTGCAAGCGATAGCTCAGGTTTTTGGCCTGTGAGTTCAGTGTTTGCTGTGCTGCAAACATTGTGTTAAGTGCAGAGTCTGTGATGTGTATGCTGCAGTTCCCATTTGCAGAGACCGCAGATGTCGGAGGCATCTGGAAAGCAGGTAGCGTTGAACCAGCAAAAGAGCAAACTGCAGGTTTTTATGATAAAAAAGGTTCAGATTTAGCATTTTTAAGTGGTAGAGAAGGATGGTTGCATCAGCCTTGTCTCATTTAGTTCCCTCTCTGAATTGTAGTTAAATAAGTTGGAGTAGATGACTTTTTCCAGTGCAGCACATTCAGCAAATAAAATCCTTGGGAAAAAAATCTCTTCTTGATGGTGCAATTCAGTGTGCAAGCTGTAACAATTGCAAGCCTATTACAATTTAATAACTATTTCATTGCTGATCTTGAATTACTTTTATGGTCATTAGTCCATTTCTAGCAGGGTAGTGGTGGCAGCTAGAGTTACTTACGCCCTTTGTTGCTTGCCTCAGCAGTACAGCTGTTGTTGAATAAGCCACAGACACTCAGCAATTCTCCTACATCCCAAGGAGGTCCATCCAGAAGAAGTCAGAATTATGTGACAGAAAAGTGTTATGTTATATGGGTAAGAGTTTCTTCAAGGCCACCTCGAATTTTCCACCAGTGACAAATTTACTCTGAATACATAAAATAAAGATAAATAAAGGAAGAAGGGAACTTTCTATGTAAGATCATGGTCAGAGTTTACTTATTTGTTATAGCAGGATCACCTGCCTGCTGCTAGCTTAGGACTGAGAAATATATGTGAACTTTTTGTGGGTGAGATGGCTCACCCACACAAGTAGTAATGCAAATCCTATATAAAATTGTTGGAGTTGCTTCAACCATTGCCAGTGGGCTTTGGACAATGCATTTGGGCAGTATGGGTATGTACACTATGATATGCTGTTTGAAGCTGTTGCCTTTGACATGTTTTGTGGTGCTGCATGCAATTTATTTGTATGTCACTTGACAGGCCAGACAGGCAGGGAAGGTCTTTCAGTAGCTGTAAAATAACATGAACAGAGGAGAGACTGAAAGCAGGCAAACAGACAGCTTCAGTGCACAATCACATGAAATTAGAGGAGAAGAGCAGCTTGACCAAGAAAATAACAGAGGAAAAACTACCTGCTTGCCTGCCTCCCAGGTTATAGTTCCCTCACTTGGGGCTACCAAGGTGAGACCCACAAAACATCATCTTAGATGCTTTGCAAGGTCACATTCCCTGTCTTCCAGATAAAACTGAAGTAAGGGTTGAGGGGATAAAAACCCTGTAAGCTTGCCTGGGTGGAAACAAGTGGATGGGAATCACATTCACCCCTGGTAATAGCTGTGGCATCTGATAGTTTTCAGTGGAAGACAAAAGCACTTAATCTTGGATGACTAGTATATTTATGTCAGTAGTTTTGCTGATGAATATATCCATTTCCAAGTCCAAGATTGTTCACTCTAACATGGGGCTGAACCCAAGCCAGAGTCTTGAGTAACTTCAAACTTTTAAGTAGCTTGAGCAATGTGTTTATGTGAGCTGAAGCAAAACTTTTTATGCAGCCTCACAAAACCATGGAAAGCCAGTTCAGGGGCCACATGTTGTGCCAAAGGCCCATTTTCTTTAGTTTACTGAGAATTTATTTGCTTTTGTTCTTTTCTTGCCTCTTTCTTAATCTGTGATCACACCTCCTCCTATTACTTACACTTTATTGTTGGCTTATTCCTTCAGTTCTCATCTCTGTTTTCTTTGGTCAAGGGTTAAGAGCTTCAAACACAGATTAAAAGAATTATATCAACATTATCAGTAGGTTCTGCTTCACTTGGCAACTCCTCTGCTTTTTGAGGATGGTAGTCGATACAACTATGCTGGCTTTTTTCTTTGCAAAGTTATTTGGGGAGCTTTCTCCAAATTCTTTGCTGGTATTAAATTATCCTAGTCATCTCATCTCCTAAGATAGAGGATTATGCATTTATTTTAAGAAATTACATAATGACATATTCTTCAGGTGGCTTCATGTATCTCTTTCACTGTTTTCACTTTGGTTCTAGTCATTCCCCTCCATTTCATCTCAGATAGAACCATCTCTTCTGCACCTGTGTCTTCTGTGTTCTCCATAATTTGGGATATCTCTTTGGGCTCAGGTTCTGCACTGTGATGTTTGTCTGGTTCAGGCAAGGTCTGGAGAATTTGATCCTTCATGTAAACTAAAACTTAAGTTCTACAAAAATATAACTGGGAGTTTTTTTGCGTGCTGAGATTTATCCTGTTGATGAGGCTTTAGTGCTAATCTTAGCAAAACTTCTCTTTATACTTCTCTTTATTCTTCTTGAATGATTTAAAGATAATCCAAGGCTAAGGGAGTCCTGGTCTTCATGAGGTTGTCAGATTTTTCAAGCAGAATAGAATAGGCTGTTTCAATGGGAAGTGACTTACAGTGACTATCCTCTAGAATGGGCTGATCAGTTCAGGGCTTTTATGTCTGAAGAAAGTATGAACAGAATATATGATGCCTTAGCCATCTGTGTGTATATTGGCACACTCTTTGATTCATTCCCTCTAACTCAAGGTCCAATTTTTCCAGTATTCCTTGCAGAGATGTACCAACTGAGATCCTGAAAAGTATTTAAATATGTGACTCTTTCTTAAGGCTGAACTGCATTTACTTTGCCCAAAGTTCACAAGCAGGATAAGAATGAAATCATTGCTGTTCAGGTATGAAGGTCAGAAAGACAAAGACCAGCCTGTTGGCTCTGACCCACAGGCACTTGTGTTAGTCTTTCATTTTCAGCATGTGGACAGCCCTGTGCCTTTTCTAAACTTCTCCATGCATAGGTTCAGGGCATCAGCTTCACACATACCATACTTTGAGACAGTGAGGAATAAAGCAGCAGTTCCCTGCGTAACTACTCTGTCTCGAAAAGTAAATCTAAGCATAAGCAATGTTTTATGCTTGATAACATGTTATTAGCAGAGCTCCTCCTGCCCACGGTTCACACCAACAACTCTGGCACAAAGTGCCACTACCAGTGATGTTCATACTCTCTGATTGCAAACAGCACTGTAGCCTTAAAGGTGCAGGTCAGTACAGTAACATGTTGCTGATATGACAAACGTGGCCTTGAAATAAAGTTTAAAAACAGAAAAAGATTCAATGGCTGTCAGTCAAGGGTCAAGTCTAAGTGAGTTTTTCTAAGGGCCAGCTGGTCTTCTGCCAGATCTTCTGGTTCACTCACAGACTGGTTTCCCTTCAGCTGTGTTGGCATCTCTCTGCTTAGGTAATGCCATGACTCTCTGCCAAGTTTATCTCATATTACAAAGTTCTTAACACTGGACTGGAAGAGGTTGAAAGGTATCTCTTGATCTTACAGGAAATAAGCTTTATTTCAACATGGCTATGGGTTTGCTATTTTTTCTTTTCATCAGTGCTGTGTTGCTAAGTCATATTTATCATGAGTCTCATAGTATTTGATGTCCTGTAAAACAGGACATAAAAGATGAAAACAAGTCCTGAAGCCCCAGCTCTCACTGTCAAGCGACTAAACAAGAATCTCATCTTTAACTTAAAAAACACATTTCTAGGCTCAGCATTGTTGAGAAGGAATTGAAAAATACTGTTTGAAACACTTGAAAATTACTGAAAGTGAAAAATGTTGGAAATGCTTATATACTCTGCTAACTGAGAAATCAGAATATGTTAAAAAACAGAGCTTTCTTTTTTTTTTTTTTTTTTTTTGAAACAGAAGTCCCATGGTTTTTAAGTTAATCTTGAGATTTAGGAGGAAGAGCAGTCAAGTCGTCCTCTTTGACTGTTTTCCCCAATTGCTTACACTGTGCTGTTATTCAAACCTCTCTTCAAATCGAGTGGATCGAATGGAGGATGTGGGTTTGGCTTAGAACCCGCCTTTGCTGAGTGTCAGGTTAAAGGAGACCCACAGAGGGAGTCACTTGGTATTTCTCTTCACCTGCCAGGCCGCCCCACTTCACCTTTTTTATTTAGATTTAGGATAACCTTCAAAAGGTTCTGCTTGTCTTTTGGAATTTCCCTTTGTGAATGTGAAGATTACCCTGCCCTGGTTTATCTAAAAAATTGCTGACAGCATGCCATCAGCAGCCCTTTTAGCGTGGCTGAGGCAATGCTTAGCATTTACAAAAGGAATGTTTTCCTCTCAGATGTTTGAATTCAATCCATACTTTTGTTATTTATTAAATAAATAAAACTTTATTTCCTGATGTCTTATTTATTAAAAAATAAGGGTTTATTTAAAATGTTAGGCTTTGTGTTGGCTCTCAGAGCAGGGACGACTTTTACTCTGTATAGTAAAAGTGTAGGTGGGGTGCTTCTGTGCCACAAAATGTGTGAGAATGAAGAAGTGCTGTGAGCAACCTGTGCTGGGCATCTGTGCTCAGTTGTACTTGGCTACTGGGCACAACTCTGTTTGTTTCCCTGCACTGGCATCTGGTTTGTGTTCATGTGAGTCAAAGGTGCTTTATGTTCAGTAAGGTGTCCTAAGCAGGTTGGAAGGCTTTCTTTTCCAGAATGGCTTTAGGGAAGTTAAAACAGTTTTGGTCAGATTTTTAAGCTGGCAAACTTTTGCAAGGCAGGCTCATCATCATCTTACTCTGTGCTCAGGAGTTTGGGCTGGAAACTTATCAGCTTTGGAGCAATGTCTTTCCACACACAAAGGTTACCTGAACATTACAATTGATGCTGCAACTTAGATTAAAACTTAGATAAAAACTAGAGGTCAGTTCCTAGTTTTGTGAACTAGTTGTCATAGGACTTCACAGGAACCACTTTTTCACTGCCTCAGGTTTGCGTTTTGGGGTTTTTTTGGTCCACATCCCATTTCTGCCTTCCCCCAAGATACATTCTGTTTCCCACCCACGCCTTTCCTCATCTGAGAATTACTTAACTTTCTGAAGAGGAGTCCTGTGAAATGTATCCTACACAGATGCACTGCTAGGGTGGAGCTGGGAATAGAGCATGAGTGGAAGCAAGGCACTGGGACAGGGATGAGGGAGAAAGGTGGCGTTAGCCAGCAGTGTGCCCAGGTAGCCAGGAAGGCAAATGGCATCTTGGTCTGTATCAAAAATAGTGTGGGCAGCATGGATAGGGAAGTGATTGCACCCTGAGTGCTGTGTTTGGTTTTGGGCCCCTCACAAGAATAAAGACATTGAGGTGCTGGAACAAGTCCAGAAAGGGCGACAGAGCTGGCAAAAGGGCTGGAGCACAAGTCTTATTAGGAGCAGTTGAGGGAGTAGGGGTGGTTTAGCCTGGAGAACAGGCGGCTCAGGGGGGACCTTATCACTCTCTATACTACCTGAAAGAAAGTAGCCAGCTGTGGATTGGGCTCTTCTCCCAAGTAACTAGTGATAGGATGAGAGGAAATAGCTGCAAGCTGCACCAGGGAGGTTCAGATTGGACATGAGGAAGAATTTTTTCACTGAAAGGGTGATTAAGCATTGGAATGGACTGCCCAGGGTGGTGGTGGAGTTACTGTCCCTGGTGGTGTTCAAGAAATGACTGGATATGGCACTTAGTGCTATGGCTTAGATGTTATGAGAGTGTTTGCTCAAAGGTTGGACTCGATGTTGGAGATCTTTTCCAACCTTAGTGATTCTATGATATGGGACAATATGACGCTACAGCTCCAGGACAAGAGACCAGAACTGCTCCTTTCTGTGGCATTGTGGATCTAAATCAACTTAAGATGATATAGCACTATCCCCTCAAAGGCCTTCATAAGCC
Source organism: Margarornis squamiger (assembly GCA_035222235.1). Taxonomy (NCBI): domain Eukaryota; kingdom Metazoa; phylum Chordata; class Aves; order Passeriformes; family Furnariidae; genus Margarornis; species Margarornis squamiger. The sequence continues at coordinate 21,590,431 of JAWWTY010000001.1, forward strand.
CATGGTGTGCACACAGAATGGAGAGCAGCCTAAGTCATTAAGTTGTGTGGGAGATGGATGTCCATCTAGGGCAGGTGTTCTCAGAGATGATCCTTCTATACCTAATTTTAGTGCTCAGACTTTTCCATCAACTCCCTGGCCCTAAGTGCCTTCTCTTCTGGTGGTCTCCTCTTTGGAGCTCCTTTGGCTTCTTTTCCCTGCCTGTCATTGTCAGCTAATAAGCTTCTCCAGCTTCCCTATGCCTCTTGAATTCTCTTTCTCACTGTTACTTACATGTCTCAGCAACTGGCTCTCACAGAAACTCCCTAATCACCTTCATGTTCTCTGAGAATGACAGAGGGTTTCTTTGTGTGCAAATTAATAAGCTGGTATAAGTAAAATCAATAAAGAACAAGGCTACAGCAGTGCAAAACCTATTATTCATTTATTGGACAAGTGTAGTTTCAATGCTCACGCTTGAGGGAATGCTGGTAAATATGTTAAAATGCTTGGAACATGGAAACTAACTGGCTGACACCACTGTTTCCTATGAAGCTTTGCAACCTCTAATTGGTACATGAGGTCACCACGGCCCTTGATCCAGCACAGTCAAAGCCACTGCTAAGTTTACCATTGACTTCATCAGCTAAGAAATTGAGCCCTAAATTCTGGATTGTTCAAGAGTGAAAATCCTACCTCAGATTTTCCTGAAAGAGATCAATAGTCTTGTTGGATTACAGCTGCACAAGTGCTGTGGAGTCTTGAAACATGCTCAGCTTATACTTTTTAGGGAATAGGATCTGCCAGTTGGAGGAATTAAGGTCACCTAAGTCATTACCTTTATTTATGTATTCTAAACCAAAAATGTATTACCAAGGACAGATGGATGTTGTACAGGCACCCATAATGGAAACCCAATCCACCTGAAAAGCAGACTCTTGACAAGTCTGATATCCATATTTGCTGAGGGTGTGAGTGGTCTGACATCCTCCCGGGTTTACCTAGAGTAGAGCTCCTAACTATTTATGTCATTAGAAACTTCTAAGACAATATAAAAGAGACTCTCAGTAAAGCTGGGTTAGGCTTCTGTTTTTATTGATGGATCTACTCTCATTTTTATCAGATACTGATGTCTTCCAGTGTTGTGAATACCCAGAATTCCCCTGTGTAGGCAGACCTTTGTTGCAATGGAGTTACTCTGAGGTCTGTAGCAGACGCAGTTACCTCAGAGACCTCCTGGTGCAGTTTCAGCACACTTCCAGCTACTAGATGCTGGGAAGCTGGTAGGGATCCCTGGGTTGGTTCCAAGTACAAAGCAGAAGACAGGAAAGTCTAGTGTATGTTGGGAAGCTGATAGTATATTTCCAACTCATTCAAAGTGACTGTGCTGGGAAAGAAGTTATATAAAGTTGCTATGTGAAAGTTGTATGTGTTCAGAATGGCTATATGTGTATACAAGAAAGGTAACTGTGCATATGCCGTAGAATTGTGTATCATTAAATTGTATGTCTTAAGCAATTTTAAAGGTGGGTACAACTGTCAGTGCAGCTTTAAAGAATCTTACGAAATTGCTGTTGCGAGCACACGGACTGGCAATTTATTTATTAGCTCCAGAGGGAAAGAATTATATCTTTAGCAGACAGCTGATGAGTCTTGGTACTTTTTTTGTGAGCCTAATTGCCTTTCTTCTGTAATCACTAACCCTCATCCCACCCTGTCTGTTCCCAAGCTTTCCAAGTGGGCTATATTCGATCTTTTTAAACGTTTTGAAATGGGCAGTCATAGTCTGTCATCCTGCAGACAATAAATTTCCACTGACGATCCCTGCATGAAAGAGAGACAAGAGAGAGGTATTAGTGAGCCAGAAAAGCAGCAGATGCTATACAAGTAAGAATCACTGTATACCAGGTATTGTGGCAACAAAAACATCTGTCTGCCATAGCTGACTTTCGTCCAAGTGCTTTGTGTTTGTAAGGGCTGAAAGGACATTAAATATGACTGATAGTTACAATTCCTTCATGATCCCTTACAGGGTAAGACAGTCATCTCTCTGAATAATTTGGTCTCTGAGTATCCTTCAGAAAACAGTGAATCTTGATGGTGATCAGTTGTAAATTGACTTAAATCAGTGACCAAGAGGAAAAGGATGATTCTGTCAGAAGTTGTTGTCATGCAATACATTGCTCAGAAATGTGCAAAAACTAAAATACTTGGGTGATTTTCAAGCCACTTCTAAGTGGGGAGTAATCCACACAGAAAATGTAACTTTTTTTTTTTTCAAATATCTTTTACAACTAGATGTTCTATCTAGCGTCCTTTATTACAGATTTGTTGTAATCAATAGTGAGAGAAATTAAATTCACTTCTTATCCTTGATCTCGACAAATCACATGTGAGGAAGAGTAATGCTTATGAGTATAAGGAGAGTTTATGCTCCTCCTAGTCTGAGAGTGGTGGATGTCTGTATTCTCTCTCAGGAGAGCGATATGAAACCTACTAACAATTTTTGGTAGGAAAACTGATTGAAGCAGCAGGAGTCAACAGCAGAGGCCAGTGATTTAGTGTGCAATAGCTGCAACTGGCTGCAAATTTCCACCTTTGCTAATTGTACATTAAATTTTCCTTTGGCAAACAGACGTGAGTTCAGAGGGTCAAATACTGTTCTGCTGTGTAGACAATGCTGAATTTAGGTTGCTTGGTACTAGCTAACATGATTTTAGGTCTAAAGTGCAGTCCTTGCAGATGGCAGCCTTCATTTAAATTGGTAATGAGTAGTACTCCAAGAGGTTTCTGAAAGTTTGGATTCTGCCGATAGTGATCTCCTAAATCTGGGGCACGGGACAGTTAATGCTGCTGGCATGATTCAATAGGAGCTTACTTTCCAAGACACCTGTGCAGCACTTGTTTTCTGGAGAGGAAAATGGTTACAAACCTGCTGCCTCTCAGGAATGTGCTGTCACCTGAGCCCAGATTTTGGTAATAACTGTGCCTATGTGGTTTTATTGACTGGCTGACTCTCTCCTGGAATAAGATTAACTTGACTGTTAAGATCTATTTAGGTATAAATTGCCCCATTTCAGCTTTTGTTAATTGAGGTTTTTTAATTGGAAATTTGCTATGCTACTTCACCAGTTTATGCTGAATGTCATTTGGAACTGGGTCTGTCTCATGCTCCTCAGCAAGTCTGATGTTATAGTTATATAGTGTTTGGGGTTGGTTTTCTTTAAATCTTTCCTAGATATTTTTAAATTGTAATTTCCTCATAAAACTGTTACCAAAGTATAATGAAATGCAAGATTCATTTTTAGGTTTATTTTAAGAATTCTTCATTTGAACTATGTTCATGCTCTTCAAAGACAGTTATTACTCTTTTGGTCACTGAGCTACCAAGAGAGATAAAAAAATAAAGAGCACTCATATGCAGATTAACAGGATTATATGGGTCAAAATTAAGGTCTGCTAAACCAGCACCCATTGTAAGACAGAATTTTAGCTCAAAAACTCTGGTCAAGCCATATTTTCTAAAACAGAATATTGTAAATTTAAAAGTCAAGTTCCTTAACATAAATGTATTTTAGTCACCCAAATTAATAACATACTTTAAAATATTGGAACACAATTATTTTTTAAGTTTTCATTTGAGCTTGAATTTGCAGACACTTTAACATACATGCACATGGTTGATGGCAAAGAGATTTAATAGATTTATACATTTAATGGCTTAAATTATCTTTTTTCCCCCCCAATACTTGTGTTTAAAGTTAAGCATATATATGTCCAGCTTTTAAGCATGCAGGCACTTACTTTGTACTATTGCTGCTGTGTGCTTAATTCAGTAGTTATCATCCTGTTTCAATCTATAGATGCCTTACAAGTTCACCAGTGGGGAATTTCCCTATGTGGCATACTCTAGAATATATCTGAACTTTTGCAGATCCAGTTTGTAGGTGTCATCCCCCTCAGCTGCTAATTCCATGTATTTTCCTTGGCTTGGGGAATCAGTATTGAACTGTCACTTTTGCTTTCCAGTTCTCATGTGCTGTCAGGTTTAAATTTTTGATGTGTAGGGAAAATATCTTTTATCTCCAAATATTGTTGAATAATCTGTTTCCAATTCAGTTAAAAAATTCTGTGAATTCCTATTTATATTGAGTTTGACAAAGTCCTCTTTTTCATATGAAACTTATTAGGGACCTTAAATACCCTATAATTTAGCTCAGCTGAGCTTGGTAAATGTCCAGCTTGTCCAGGCATTTTAAATGTACAAAAATACTGATGGGGTATCTGGGTGTCGATTTGTCTCTCAGTGATGGTGCTTGGGCAGTTAAGAAGTAACTGGCTATTAAGACCACCCAAATAAATGGAGCAGAGAGCAGTTTTGTAAAAGTAATGAGTTTATGACAGTCTGCATGTGCTATTTTTGTACTGTGTAGCAGAGGACAAGGTCCAGCACCTACCAAGCACTCCTGATAATGCCCACCTGCCTGTGCAAGCTGCTCACTTGCAGGCTGGGCTGCAGTGAACAGGGAGTGTTCCAGTGGTGCTTTCCGGGCTTGAGAGGCTGACCCAACCTGACCACAGGCACATTACAAAGCACCACGAGGAAGCCATCACTTAGCATCTTTCAGGGCTCAGGCTGAATAAATTGTGTTGTTTGTTTCTTTGGGTTTAATTTTAAATGTTATTTTGCCAAGGGTTTACTATGTGCATGTCTGTGTGGGCAGTTCCAGCTGTTTACAGCCTGCTTTGCATACTCCATGTCCTTCTTTGAAACTTGGCTTTATCATTCTGTTGAAAAAAAGATGCTCTCTGTCCCTGCAAATGTTCCTTTACTTATGTCCTTAGGTCATCCTGTCTGCATCAATGTTACCACCACACTCCTGAATGGGCTCCCAGAGAGACTTCAGGCCTCTGCTAATTCTTTGCATCTGTTTTTGTCTTGCTTTATAGACAGTTGTTTTCTCCTTTTGACCCATTTAAAACGAGACTAGAAAATGTAAATATTAACCACTTTTGAAGTCTGTTCTCCACACAGGAGTACTTAAAACCTCTAATGATCAACAACCACTCATTCATTCATTCCTGATACACAAGCATGGAAACTCACAGAGAATGGTTACAGAAAAGGAAGTGGGGATGCCACCATTCTAAACTTTCTGCATCCTTTGCCACAAACATCACATGCTGTCTCAAATATCTGTGTATCAACAGTGATGTCAGTGATGCAATGTCTTAGGGAGCAGGAAGAGAGGATGTGATTTCTGTTAGTTTGTTCAAAAAGTCTACAAATACCTAGCTGTTTGAAGTGTTTGGGAAAGCTTAAACTGAAACACCTTCAGAGGTTTTTTCTGTGCTTCTTGTTAGCTCAAGAACATCACCCATCATGGACTAAATAGTATGGACACAAGTTTCATGTGCTTGAAGATGAAAAGCAGTAACAAAATGTTTACACAGACAAGCTGCACATCTGCGTATTCCTGGCAGGCTGAGACTTGGAATAGCTTTTTCTGCTCCTATTCTGCCTCAACCAGCTGCAAAAAACCATTTAGGATGCCAAACTCTGATGACTTTTGTGCGAATACCACTCAGGAGTAGTGTTACAACATGATTTTGAATTCTAACCTGGAGTAGCAGGAATTTTTTTTCACATCATGTGCTCAGCAACACAAGTTGATTTTAATCATCCTGGAAGCTGAGGACCAGAAAGTTCATTGGTACAGAAACGCTTTCTAGTGTGAGATAAAACATTTTCTCCACAGTTTTCACCTTCTACTACTGCATGTTCATGCCTGCCACCAGAGTAGTGGTAGGAAAAAGGCATTGGTGGCTTCTCCTGTTTCCAGGTACTGTGGTCCCATAATCTGTGAGGACCCGGCCAGTCTCCCCATTGCCACCCCATTCTGAAGGCTGTGTTAAGCCTTCAGCAGTCACTGCCAGAAATGTGCTCAGAGGCATTGGTTACCTCAACTGCTTTGCTTTCCAGACTCGTCCTTGTGATTCCAGACTTTACTCTGGTCTACATCCGATGGAGTCTGGAATCCAGCTGCAGAGGAACACACTGTCTGCATTATTTCCCCTACTCTCTGCCACAGACATGAGGAATAAGGATTAAGAATAGCACTGGGGAATATTTAAGAAAAAGAGCCCAAAACAGGGCTGTCCCTTGCAGCCTTGTAAATTCTTTATCTAAAGGGATAAATAGATACCTTTGAGTCAGGTATCTGTGAAAGTGATTCTTCCACTTGTAGGAACAACTTGCAGACATGGCTTCCATCTGATAGTAAACAGGACAATGTATTTTAGCCAGGAAAAGACAGTTATGGACCTGCATCAGCCTTACAATGTGTTATAGTTTCTGGAAAAGCCTTCTTGTTTTTAGGTAATCTTTTGGTTGAGCAATCCCTGGTGAACTCCAGCAAGCTGAGGGCATTACAACAAAAGTGTTACAAAAGCACCTCAACTGCTTTGAGTGTTATTGGAGATATCTTGAAATGTTGATGTGTTTAAAGTCTCAGTTCTCCCTTCTCTCCCCCTTCTCTTGTAGCCAGGCTTGGCAGACCAGTGCAGCACACTTTGCCTTGCTTTCTGTGCTATATTTGATAACAGATGCTTTAATATACTGGACTGAGGTGTCTGATAAAAGACATCAGCAAAGAAATAGTTCTCGATTGATGTATTAGAGGTCAGCTTGAAAGAATCAAGATCCCTCTCCCACAATCTGATTTCAGTGACTGCTTACACTCTCCTTAAACCTACTCTGTAGTCCAAGGCAGAGAGCACTGTGGGGTTTATATTAAATCTAAATTTTAAAACTTTGCAATTCTGCACAGTAAAGAGGGAGAGACACCTCTTTTTAACTGAGCAGAAAACTTATGGGTTCATTTGCATGACTGCAACTTCACTAGTCGTGAGGCCTCTCCCAAGAGGATTAGCAAATGTCAAGAATTGGCCAGGACTGATCAAGGAAAAGTAGCTAACTCATTTTCTGGAAAGAGCTCAATGTGTTCTGCATTGCCTTAATTTCTAGTGTGGCCTCAAATCTGTTAGAGTTGTGTTGAAATTAATTGGCCAATTCACAGGATTCACATTGCAGTTCATATGGTCTTATCTTTGCATGCTGGTGGATTCCCATCTTCTTTTCAAAGAACAGTGGACCAAAGAAGTCCCTCATCTGCTGAAGGGACAGGGTGTTCAGGCTGTTTTTTTACTGAGGTCAATGGAATATGCTCCAAATAGAGGTAGGTGAGAAACAATACTGAAGATCTGTTACACTTTGTGGAGCTCAGATTCACCCAAGTCTACCATCACTATATTTTTCACTACTCAGATGGACATGGCAAATGATTCCCTTGAGCATGAAGATGCCTTGTTCCTGATACACCACCCTGGACAATGAATCATTTGACTGTGAACTTTGGTCATCAGAACTACTGGACTGTTGCTGACTAGCAGAGCAGATGATGTGTAGCCATGCACTGATGGGGGGAAATAGAAAAGAAAGATCTTTTTTTTTCTAATTTCTAATGAAACAGATGAAAAGCAAACCTGTCCACAGCAGAGAAAGTTGTGGTTGCCCCACGGATGTAATAGTCATAAGTGTACATCATCATGTCCATATCTTCGCCGTAGTGTCCTGGATATTCTGTTGTCAACCTTTACATTAAGGAACAAAAGAAGATGATTTACCATCTTATAGAAGAGTGCAGTTGACTTAATACAACTCAAGTAGTAGATTTTTCCTTCTTCTTTGAAAATTCTTGTTGCTTAACAGCATCACAACATACACTCTCACCTATGAGACTGCCTTTCTCTTGTATGCAACCAATTCATGTAGCTATTTGAATAAATTTCAATAACTTTAGAACTGTTAAGAGCACACTGAAGTATTATATGTATATACATCTGCAGCTCTGGGATAAAAACAACCTGAACAAGAAGGTAAAGCTTGTCTGCTACTTACATCTTTATTGCAGGGTTTTGTTCCAGCCTTTTGTGACTCTGTTTGGTTTGTTGCTGTAGAGTGCAGTAAATGTTGCCAAGCCAAACAACTACAAACATTTATCCATTTATGAATTATATTAAATGAATGTAGCAATTAATCCATTCCTCCTTGCTGTTTCCACTTTCTGCCTAATTTATAATGTGAAAATATGGGCCTGGACAATATTTATGCAGTGTATTTTTTCAAAGAACCTCAAAGTGCTTCTGCAATTATGAATCAAATTATGATTGCTGCTTTCCTGGGAAATAGGCAAGTAATACTGTACTTCATTTACAGCTAATGAACAGATTCAGGAAGAAGCTGGGACCTCAACCAGTACTTTCTGTCAACATTATGTTAGAGGTCAGGAGTGGAAACCTGGCAGTCTTTCCTTGTATTACTCCATATTACATAGGAGTTGCTTGTGGACTTGTGTCAGCTTCACTCAGAACCAACAAAGGGAAGAAAAAGGTTCCCTGTAAGGGAGATACTATCCCCATGGAAATAAACAGCTCAACTCCTATTGAGATTAATGGGGTTGAGACACCTTTACAAAAATTCTGACCGAATTTTTCTGACAACCCTTTTTCTGACTGAATTCACCCCAGCAGCAGTACTTGAATGATGCTTGAAGGTGATTGTAGCACATCCCACCAGAACTCATGTGCATGTTTTCATTTTGTTAAACCAGTGGAGCTTAAACACAGACCTCAATATTTTACTCACTAGGAGTATAGTTATTGGGAATATAATTATTTGAGTTTTTATAAGGAAGTGCTTTGGGGGTATTTGGAGCCCAAACCAGTAACTCAGAAGCGGAAAGTTTACCTGAAAACAGCAGCTCTGAGATATTAGGCTGCTTTCCAGGTCATTTACAGCTTTTAAATATGAAAGAAAAGCATCATTCAGTTGGAACATCATTCCTAACAAATCATTGTTTCTTGACAAATGGAAAACAGGTCTGAGTATGAAATGCAGGTATGGCTTTATAAGATCCCTAAGTCTCACCAATCAACTTCTTAGGACGTATCTTGTTGTCATGCCTCCTGTCCTTTGGCCATGGCAATCATCACACAGATTCTGAGTTATGGTACAAGGACACCCATCCCAAAGTGCATTTCAGAAGCAGAAGATCAGGCCTGGGCAAAGCATCTGTTCTCAGACCTCTGACTGAGGGCACATGGATTTGCAAAGCCCTCTCAGTGCTGTGCCATTTGCAAGAAATTACAGCAGGATTTCACAGGTCATGCAGGCAGCTGCTTTGGACTAGGAGAAATAGAAAAAACCATGTTCACTGACCCTCAGCCGGAGGACAGTCCCCATATTTAGTTTACTAATCTGGTGCCTGAGTGTCAGATAGCACAGCTTCAAAAATTTCTAGGTCATAGAAGATTTTAAAATGTGGTACGAAGAGCAGCTATGGACCACAATTTAACTTTGCCTTCTGCCATCAACTCCAGATTTTGGAGCCTTTTTGGGCTGTTATTATGAGAAAACATTAAGACGTGTGTTTGTATATGTTCCACCAAATGTGTTTCATAACATCTGTTTGGCACTCAGGAAGGAAAATGTTCTGTAATCTTGACCAGCAGTATGTGCTGGGCAGATGAGACTGTGCACAACACAAGGTTAAAAAGCTGCTTTTTGCTCTACTCAGAACTGAGAGTCAGTTCTTTGAACTCATTTCATGAGCCTCTCAGTTGAAAAATAAATCTGATGACAAGCTTCTGAATTGCTGTGAAGGGTCTCACAGACCTTTTGCAGAAGCATGCAGTGTTATTCTGAAGTGCAGTGGGAGTCTTCATTTAGCTTCCCTCTCTTTTCTTTCTGACTGCTGTCATCTCCCCCTCCCTCTCTACTAACTTCTCCACATTACCATTCAGCCTCTTAAGGCTCCTCCACTAGGAAATGTTCAAAAAGCAAAAGCAAATATATGCAATTACCGAAAATAAATGATTTGGGGACTTGAGCTGCTCTGAAGTGTGTCTTGTTACATAGACAGATGCCTACTGACTCCTTTTGTTCTGGAGAGGAAAATTATAAATAGTGCTATGGCAGCAGTGTTCAAGTTCACTTGAGTCTGTGTGGTCTAATTCAGTTCCCTTTGATGTTTGCTGTACTCGTTTATGAAACTGTTCCCCTAAGCCCATGTATCTCAAGGTCGTCTGTCTTGCACTGTATCCTTTAGAAGGAAATGCACTTGATTGTCCATGTAGCAGGGTTCTGTGGTGTGGCCCAGCCCTTTTGTATTATCTCCATTTTTTGAATTGGGGGGTTAATTCACACAAAACATGTGCACTGAGAGGTGCTTTTCTTTTTAGTGCATAGGGATACTCAGTATGTAGTTTTCTCATTGCAAAGGGGAGAAAGGTAATTTAATGCACCCATTAAGGGTCTCCCCAAAGTGGTCTGCCTGGCACAGGACAGTGATTCCCTCAGGATTTGTTGTAGCTTGGAGTGTAACCTTATTAACAAATGCTTAACTGACGATATTGTGTTTTTCACTCACTAATGCACACAGAATGCATATCAACTTGTGAACCACCTACCAGGCCCCTACAGACACGTAATTTATTTACAAACATGATAACATTTGTAAGTCATATGTGGCAATATATGGTTTGTACCTGAGAGGAGTTATGAAACCAACGAGAGACACTTTTTACCCTGGTTAGCAAGAGTTTGCCTGCCCACAGGAGTTTAGATTCCTAAGGAGTGCAAGCCCAAGGGCAAGACTCACTTGGAAAGATCTACCCACAGTAAACTCCACAGTGTTCTGTAAGCACTTGAGCACTGATCTCAGAACAAAGAAAACTTGGCTGGGGGAGCAGTGAGAAGCTTGGCAATTGCCAAGTGCTCAAAGTTGCTGCTGCTGTTTGGGGTGATATGAGTTCTCTAGAATGCCTGAGAGGGTACCCGATGGAAGGCACTAAAAGAGAGGCTTGCAAAGCAGCTGTGAGAAGATGTGTTGTATAGATCATAGGACCTAGGCACTGAGTAATTTGGTGCCAAACAAATGGCAAGAAGCATTTGTAGGGATTTGTGTAGGGACTATGAAGGTGCTTTTAGTGGAATTGTCTGTTAAATCCAGATATACATAGGTGTTAAGTTTGGGGAAGGACTTGGACAAAAAAGAGTAATGTGAAATCTTTAATAAGTGGTAGTCTTTTCAGTCTGTATGATCTATTTGCAAGAAAATAGAGCTCATGAAATTGCTTTTCAAATGCACTTCAGGATAGTATCAGGTGTTTGATGTTTGGACACAAGAGACTTGAAACACTAGTGGCATTGTCTAGAGAAGAGAAAGCAGGTAGCTCTATGTTAAAAAACTGGGAAAGAAAATCTTGTGAGAAGGTGTGTAAGTAGTTTGTCCTGTGTGCAGGAGGGCAGGAAGAGCTGAGAGAAAAAGATATTTTCATAATGTTTTTTTTTAGCTGGTATAAAGTTGATGTGAAGTTGTTTATCTTTTGAGTAGTTTGCATCGTCCCACCCATCCCCATATTTTTCTAATGTACTTCACTATAATCCTATAAATCTTGCTCAGGGTAGGAAATATATTGAAAAAAGGCATTGAATCTTTACCAGGGTTGCTGTTGTTTTTATTCTAGACTGAAAATAGTTGGTTTGTTTACTTGCCATGGTGAAGAATTGCTATGGTAGAGATTAATAGAAAACACAGTTACCCATTTAGTGCTGAGAAGAATGTTTTGTACTAATTTACAGTGATCTATGGCACTCTATTAACAATTGACTTCAGAAATAGTTATCATGAGTCTATTTTTTACCAGTAAGAAGATCAAGTCACAGCAGTGGCCTTATTAGTATGTACAGCCTGCTCATTTAAGAGGTAAATGGGAACTGTGGGTATGCCTTGCCTTCAGATATCAAGCAGACAAAAGAAATGAGTCTTAGAATATCAAAGACAGTGGTAGAGCTCACTGTTTCTTGCTCCAGCTATTGAATATACTTATTCCCTGCTAGTAAGTACATTTTTTTGGAGTGCCTTACACTTTTCACTTCTTGTGCAACTACAGTGCTAACAAGATGAACAGCTCCTCTTTAACTTTCATTTTCCTCTTCACCGTTGAACTCTTCCTCTGACAATGCAACAGCCAAAAGAAGGAGCTGTTACATTTCAAGAGGAAAACAAGCTTTAACATTAACTTTCTGACCTTTGAGGACAAGGAGTGTCCCCTGAATGACCTTACTGTTTCAGATGTTATTTACAAGTGCTTCGTGGATGTGGCTCTCCCAAAGGAGAATATTTTTCTAGAGCCACAAGCCTGCAAGTTACATTCAGTGAGCATGGAAGTTATAAACCTCTTTAATCAATTTCAATTCTTCCTCCAGCTGGAAGACAGAGGTCATGTGCCTTTCAAAAAGCATAAAGTGCTGAAAAGCCAGAGAAGGTCTCTGTAAGCTGTCTACAGACATTCCTGCAAATGCTCCCATTATAGATCACTTGGCTGCCAGGGAACTAGAGGTGTCGTGGAGCTCCTCTAGAGATGATCAGTTTTCTTGTGTGGCCATGTGATGTGTGTTTCAGGACTGAGTTCAAGCTTCAGTCTCTAAGATCTTAGATTCACCTAGCCACATCACTGCCTTTCTGCTTCCACTCTGGAGAACCGAAGATCACAAACACTCAGAGGGCTGAGGAGCCATGAGGCCAGCACAGTGGGACCACAGTTCTTCTTCAAGGCCTACATGAGTTAGTGCAATACAGATACAAGCAGCAGCAGAAAGCTCAGGGCAGCCTATGCTTGTTCCTCAAGAAGGACATCTCTGAAATAACATTAGCCAGCTTTCTAATGTTAATCAAATGTGTTTCTCCTAAGATGTCTGTGGAAGATGGTCCTGGAGATTGAACTGCAAGGTTGTATTTGATGGGTTATAAAAACAAATAAATAAACAAACAATCCACCTGCCCCAAACCCCAACCCAAAACTGGTAAATACTTTTAAAAAGGGAATAAAGAGGGGAATTGGGTTGCCCAGAACTGTTTCCACCACACCTATTCTGAGTTCGCTTTCTGGATTTATATCTCTGCTATTGCTTATCTCTGAGAAGTCTGCATAGGATCACATCGGTTTCAATGTCTTGTGTGGCAGGTTGAGTCAAGAAAACAAGTAAGTACTTTAAATCCCATAACTCTTGGAAAATGTAATTGTTGCCTGGACGATGTCACCATGACGGAGAGCAGCCACAGCTCCAGACAGACCTTCTGGCATTTGGACTGCTGGTTGTTTGGAGAGGGAAAACAGTCATAAACAGTATGTGCAGACTTGTGGCTGCTCTGTGACATGTGTTTGCTTTTGAGAGTATGGAGTCAAGCTTTCATTTCCTGGCAAAGAGAAAAATCTGAACTCTAATGGACCACTTAGTGACACTGTCTCTGCAACTGTGATGGATTTGCTTCCTTTATGATACAAATTAACACACAGTTTATTTTACTGTGGTATGCTTCCCCAGCCAGGTAAAGTAATGAGAGCTTTTCTGCCTCCTGTGAGGAATGTTAATTATTTTCAGTATTTTAAAAATGTGCAGAATCCATTACAAGTCTTGGCATGATGAGGAAGGAAACAAAGTGCTTGTAAAAAAATTTTACAAAGCCACTGCAAAACTATGAGACTGGAAAAGATTAGTACATTTATTTATTATATAAGTTTACTGTATAGGTAAACTAGAAAAATTAATGGTGAGAAAGATGAGCTGTGAAATAGAACTGCTGGGTTCTCAGAGTAGGGATATAGATGCTACCAAATAAAGTCTTTATGCATATATTAGACTTTAACCATGCTCTTAGACAAAGTGTTTAAGTATGGGATTCAGTCAGTGTGATGGTGTCATAAATTAGTATTCCAATAGGCATTAGCAGGTCTCAAAAAACACAGGAATGTTCCAGCCAAAAAACCTGGGTCAAATTCTAACAAACCGTTTGCATGGCTCATACACATAAGGAAACCTGTCTTTATTCATTGTAGGGAGGGCCTGCTCACTTCAGGAGGAATGTAGTCCTGAAGTAGAAGAGCCAAGAGAAACCATGCATGAAGATCAGCTCTCTTACTGCTTTTATATTTTCCAGAGAGCCCTACATGGAGGCAACTGGAAGAGGAATGGATCAAATACCCAAGGTGAGAGCTAATTTGAAACAAAAGTTTTTTTGCACCTCAGTATTCTCAGTTTTCTTAAAAATGCCTTTCTCTTCATATTTGGTTTCATACTTGAGTATTCATTGCATGTTAAAATTCAAGGCTGCTGAAAAATTCTGCAGTGTGGATTGTCTTTGAATATGGATTGTCCTGTGTCATACATGACCCACAAAGCACCACAATAATTGTATATTTTCTTGATATTACTTTTCCATATAGTCATATACTAATAGATGCCTTTTCATGAAAATAAGCTGCTTCAACCAAGAAATAGGAGTCAGTAGCCTGTTAATAGCTATTGCTCCACAGTTAGTTTATTGACAGCCATTTTCTGGAACAGAATAAAAGCCATTATCAATTGGGGAAGAAACTGTAATAGTGATAATGTATACACACACATTTTGTTGTCTCTTATATGCCTATGCATTTTGAAGTGTCACCCACGGTAGCCCAGAACTGCTTTGCAGATTGTTTGGAAAACATATCCTCTCTGTCAAATGCATCTTAAACAGAGTGCAAGATACTGACCAGAAGCGTGCAGTGTGAACAAAGTCTTGTGACAATAACTTGGAGATGCCAATGGAAGTGAAGTTGTGAATGAGATCTCCTGAACTCAGGGAATAGCAAGTTTAGTTGCTGTACGTTGAAGTTTAACAATTCAGACAAGTCAGATCTGTATTAGTATAAGTGGGCCTAAACAGGGGATTTCCCACTACCCCACTGCAGTTCGTGTTGCTTATGTGTTAGCATAACAATTAGTACTCACCCAGAGTACTGGCACACTGTCTAGGCAGGGTAAAGGGAATAAAACAGGCAAGAAACCATTCCCAGCAAACAATAGAAAAGAGACTGCTGTTTTACAGGGAAGAGTTTATCTCCATGGTTTATGTCCTCTAGTAAAAAAATCCTCCTTTGTGGGACCCCAGGATAACTCTGATAGAAAGAGATCTCAACAACTCTCTACTACAGCCCTCTGCTCAAAGCAGGGTCAACCACGAGGTCAGGCCAGGTTTCTCAGGCCTTTATTCAGTTCAGTCTTGAAAACTTCCAAGGAACCTCAGTGGGCAATAATATTTCACTGCCCTTTTAGAGGAAAAGATTTTCTTTATATCCCACTGAACTGCTGTCCTACCCTCAAGAGTGTCAGCTGTCCCCTCCAGTTTGGAGTCTTATGGAAACTTGGTGAGCACATGCTCTGTTGCCTCCTGAAGGTCATTGATAGAGATGTTAAGCAGGACAAGTCTTAGGGCAGACCATTAGTTATAGTTCTCTGCTCCTCATGGGCACCCAGGCAGAGTTTCACCTTTAACCACTACCCACCCAGCCTGTTAAACCCATCTAGTCCACCCAGACCATAATGTCCTAATTTGGATAAATGTAAGTGGAAAGAGCTTAAATGTACCTTGCTAATTCTAAATGCAGAATGAGAGTGTGAAAGAAATTGTAAGAACTATATTGTAAGGAGACACTTCAAAAGAGTAGGGTGAAACAAGACTTTCATGTAGGAGAAGTTGTATGAGTGTCAAGACAGTCCAGTAGCTTGAACAGTGCAAAGTGGTCTCTGGTGAGTGACTAAGCCTGGTAATACAGGTTACAAGATGGTTTTATAATGAATCCATAATCAGAAACTATGCACCAGAAGCTTTTCACAAGCCAGGTGACAGGTCTTTCTAAAAGTCCTATAGCTCTCCTGTCCCATAATAACATGAGCCCATGGGATTTCTACCCTGCTTAGAGGGAGAAACACTTCACCTGCCTTTGAAATGCTGACTTTTCTGCATAGAACTGCAGCTGAACTGCATAAGGCATTGTTTTCCAAGCATAAAAATTGGCTGTTTTCACTGTTGGAAATAGAAGGGCAGTATCGGAGTCCAGGAGAAGCTGAGATGGAAACTAAAGACTTCAGTAACCCCAATTATTTACATTAGGATTTGCCTTACCCTGAACACCAGTTTGCAAGGGAGAGAAAAAGCTGTTCCCTGTTGTCAAGACAACGTCTAAGGGAAGCAGAATTGCCAACAAAAGAAGTCAGATAAGATTTCTCTTGTCTCTCCAGAAATACTTGCAATAGTAGAGGAATAAGAGAGACTGGAAGAACTGCTTAAAAGTCAGAGTGAGTTTCCCTCAGAGGGAAGAACCTGGGCAGGTATGTAAATAAACCCCCAGGTAGAGAACATCCGTAGGCAGTGTTGACTGGAAAGAAGACAGAAGAATGTTCAAAAGAATGTTCAAAGACTTTGTTACAGAGTTCCTGTAATTTAATAATAATAATAAAAGCCATTTCTTTTCCTCCTGGCTGAAAGGAGACTGAGGGATGAAAAGCAAGGCACTGCTGTTGTGTTTGGCCAGTAGCCAGCCAGCCAAGACCCAGGGGCATATAAACAGTTTGTATGGATCTCAATGGGAAGTTCAAAGTTGAGGTCTGGAAACAAAGATTCAAGCACAGATCCTCCCTCCCCTTATGTGTGTGTGTGTGTGTGTGTTGTGTGTGTGTGTCCCTTTATTTATTTATCTATCTATCTATCTATCTATTTATTTATTTTAAGTGTGGGCAGATTATTCTCTGTATCATTCAGAACAGAGAATTTAACCTGAGTGTAACCTTGGAGCATAAAATTATGAGTTCTGTTAGACAGAATGGACAGGAGCAATATGAGCTTTTCCTACATTCTGCTATTGTCTGGTCTCAATTTAGAGAAACCACACCTGGAGGCAAAGGAAGGCTTGGGAGGTATAGCTCATTTTTCCCACAGCCTCTGTGAAGTTGCCAGCACCAGTTATGATACTGTGTTGAGGTGAAGCCACCTGGTTTTTTTAAGGTTTGTGATCAGTAGCTTATTTTGACCTTGGTCTTCAAACAAGAGAGGAAGCAAGTTGTAGGCACTACAGATATTTTTTTTCTGAGATAACTGGTCTGAGTTCACTCCTGTAAGTCATTTTGGCACAAACGTGTAGCACAGAGATTCTCCTACTCCTGCAAATGTGCTGGAATGGTTTCCAGCATAGCTAAGGCTGCTGCGCATCCCCAGACCTGTTCATTGAGGGACAGGTACTGTGTTGTGCTGTTCAGTGTAACTGTGCCCTCATTCTCTCCCCTTAGTCGTGGATCCTTGAGAACCCTGTAGCAGACTGGAAATAACACACTTAGCCCCCATAAAACACAGTTAACTTTCTTTCAGACAAGGTTTTTGACAGGCCAAGCAGCCAAAAATATTTATAGGGATGGCTGGGGGAAAGAGGCTCACAGGTTTGGTTTCTGCTTGAACTCACCAGCATGAATACGGGCATCTCCGGCTGTAGCGGCAGCAGTAAAATTGCCATTCACGGTCCAGCACAGAAGGAAAATACTGACTCTGGAAACCAGCCACCAGCCCATTGTTTGAGCAGGTTTGATACCTAATAATGAGGGGAAAGAAGAGAGCACACAAGGAAAACACGATATTAGATTTCTTGATTGTTTCAAGCATTTCTGAAAACAACATTAAAAATTTTGATATAGGGTTGAATGTAAGGGTTTGGCTTTGCGCAGAAAAGCGCTGTTTGCACTTGCTGTGTATTGAGTAACCATTTTGTGTAAGAAAGCAGTAGTAGTTAACTAATGTCTAAACATTTATGTTGCACTTAAAACTATTTAAACTGGTTTAAAGTATTTAATTGTGCTAGTATGCTAACCAGGCAAGAAGATTGTTCTGGTGTTGATATTCTCAACTGTTTGCAAATCATAAGACTGACTTCAAAATAGTCTATTAATACTTTTGTCTTTAACTGTTGGTATTTGAGGAACTGGGCTTTACTGGAATAATCTTTTCAACTCCTTCTCTATTAAAGAAAAAAAATACCCTTAAAAACTATTTCATAAGAGAAGTTCATTAATTTCTTTTTTTTTTCTTTCACAATTACCTCTCTCCAGGAAAAGGGAATCTTAATTTAAAATGTTTAGACTTGTGATGAAATCATTATTTGATAGCAATCACATATGGAAAACTGAGACTCAGATTTTATGAAATTCTAAGTCTCACACAAATTTCATGAGTAGATTCATGCTTGCTGTGTACTCAGGAATTCTGTCATGCACAGTTATCACTGCCTCAAATAGAATAGACATGTGCTCAAAGCATGCATGCTTCTCTGTCTGCACACCCTACAGGCACCTGGACGCTGTTACTCCAAGTAGTTCAGGTGATAATCAGTTTGAATAGCTTTGTTCTTGGAGATTAAAAACAAGGAGAACATGAAAATAGACAAATCATTAATTCAGCTAGTGAGTGCTGATTCCCTCAAGCACCCTCCTAGCCTCACCGTTTTCCTGTTGGGAAAATTGCAGGAATTTGGTTTCTTCCATTTACTTTCCTTTCTTTTCCCTTTGTCAAGGAAAACTGGCAACCTAGACCTTCAGCAAACCTTCTCTGTGATACTATAAAATCAATTACAGTGATATATCCAAAAGACACTTTCAGAGGTAACTGTAGGATTAACAAATACCAAAATTTTCCCCTAATTTCATTTAATGACCTCATAGTTTATTCTAATGACCTGAAGTTCCCAGAAGGGAACACACATCATCTAGGAGAGTTCAGTGTTTGGAAAGTCATTCCCTTGTGCATACAAGTGCCAGTGCCTGCAAAGAAAGCAGGAGGCTCAAGTACTTGTGTGCAAAAGTTGAAAAACTGATCAATTTTGAGCAGTGCAGGGGTGAATTCCTCTGCCTAACTTTCAGCCTCCACCTTTGAACCCAGGAGTCTCTTCCCTATATTCCTTCCACTGTGTTCTGTTGTTCAGTCAAGAGTATTTACATTTGTTTGTATCTCTGCATTTTCCACGTTCCTGAGGCCACGTGTACTTGCTGTGCTTTGCGAGACTCTTTCAAGGACCTCTGGAGTTAAGTAGTGATGGGGGCTCTGAGTTGCTATGGCATCACACCAAGTAAGGCAGTTTGGCTCTCACTCAGAGGATTTCAGCAGCACTTTGATAGGAAATTGCTCTGATTTTTGGCACATAGGCCATAGGAACATATGGTTAAGACTCTGTAAACATATTGGATAGTTGTAGAGGATTGAGGTTATCCTAATGGAAGAATGGTTGATACACAGAAAGATGGGGATTGGTTGTACCTGTTGCAAGATGAGCCATAAACTATGTAAAACAGAACCAAAATTGTGCCTCTTCATCTTCTGCCTTCCCATCTTTTCCCAGTTACATGCATTGGCATGGCTTAAGTCCTTGTGCCTCTGGGAGATTTTCTGGCTCTTTTACATAGGTGCAATGATGGGAGAACTTTGTTTTTCTCCATTTTCTTTGCATTTCCTCTCAGAGGCTCAACATTGCCCTGCAGTTTCTCATCCCCACCAATTAGCATGGGATATTCCTGCTCGTACTTGTCTTTGTGGCAGGTTCTTCCTTCTTGTCTCTTTCCACCTACTCACATTCAGTCTGAGAAGGCCTGCCCTCTTTCCCATTCTCTTTGCTCTACAACAGTTTTTATTTGCTTGACACTTCTACTAATACAGTCCAATTTTGACAGAAAGATTCATTTTGAGAGAGATATCACTGATGGGCTCTTCCCTCTATAGTGAACTGAAACACCAACCTAGCTAGAATAACGCTCATATGTTTACATTTATACTTATTTAGGCAGCAGACTTTCAGAAGGTTTGCTTATTTTTGATCCTGATTCTCTATTGTCATGATAAGTTTGATTAAAATATATTACTGGAGTTGTCTTAAAAATTAGTTTCTTAGATGGAAGGTATAGCCGGATATAAGTCATGTCTTATAATTAAATTTCCATTTTATTTTAAAATAATTCATAGTAAAATTTGAAATATACATTCACTTCTCTCTGCTTCTGTCTCATACACAAAGATGTGCAATTTGTTATTCAAGCTCGATATTGGGTTCAGTGAAAACAAGACAATAGTGACATTGAAGCACTTTTCTTTAGCTTTGAGATAAAATTTTTTCCTTGATCTTTCTAGTGTTCAAGTAAAATCCAGATATTCATTCAAAAATGAAGATACACTCTCAGAAATTGGAGTGCTTCTTTGTGAGTTTATATAAAACATTTTATTCATTTTACTTTTCCCCGTTGGCCTTCTTCCTAAAAGCAGAAAGTAAGTTTTCAAGGGAAACAAATAACCCCTCTCCACACACCTTTTGAGTCAGATACTCTATCCACTAATCTGAAAACAACACTTAATATGTAAGGATTTTTTTCTTCTCTTTTGAACACTACTCTCATCACAGCAAACCCTGCAAGCAAGTAGGGTGAATAAAAGCTAGTGACTAGGGAACTTTGATTTATGGCCAAGTCAAAAAAAGCCTTTCTCACGAGACCCACTCTGTAGCACTTTCGTTACAAAGGATAGTTCAGTATTCAGAGTTAGTCACTGGGTTCTCCTCACTCATGAAATCCTGACATTGCTAAGAAGGGAGGAAGACACCTCTAGAAGGTGAATGCAAAAGAACATGCAATACTGGCTGGGATTCTGTGGGTCCAAACTTGGCAATGGATAGGTTGTTTTCTTTTGCTGGTTGGGTCAAGTTGCAATGCACAAAGAGTAGCCTTTTGGATCTGGTACTGGGAGAAGAGGAGGTGAGCTGGTGGGGGAGTGGGAAAACTAGTGGTGGTGAGAGTCAGGTGCTCTTGAAGGGGAAGTTGCCCTTCAAGTAGGAGGCAAGTAAACTATACAGCCTTATTCTGGGAGGAGTTCAGTGTCATAACAAGGATATGGTACCTGAGACTTTCCTGGCCTGCTGCAATTGCTGTATAAAGCCCCTCCTCTGCCAAACCTTCTTCTGAACTGGGTAATGAGTGTTTCACAACTGAGTTTTGCCACAGCAAGCAACCAAAGCATGCATCCATGTTATTGGGTTAGTTCAGGTCAGGACTGCTTTCATTGTTCACCAGTGAGCTTTTATCTGTGAGACCAGACTAGAGCTGGTTTGAAATAAACCTGCTCAAAATGCACATGCGGATTTTGCATCTGTGCATGACCTGTTTCACCCTACAGATGACTTAAATTGTGCCATGTTATTTGTGAACATTGTTACAGCCTCAGCGACCAAGTGTGTGCCTCACTGACTCAACAGCTGCCTGCCAGACTGAAGACAACCATTGCTTGCAACATTTTGTTTTGAGCAATGGCATCAGTTATGATGAGACTTCTTAATTATGCCTACATTTTATTATTGTCCTTTGCTAGACAAAGCCCCAGAGTGTTGTGCACCGTCTAATGCTGGTGCTGTGTGGTAAACCTCTCTCTGAGGCCCCCTGTCCCTTAGACACATCAGCAGCACATTATCCTGAGGATGACAACCCAAAGAGGAAGCCTGTTCACTACAAATCTGCTCGGAGAAGCCCAATCCAAGGTGCAGTAAGTGAAGGTGCTAGAGCCTGCATGGAATCCCTGCTGCACTTCTTGGGATAATGTTTGGGATAGTGCTCGGGATAGCCCTCTCTGAAGGTCTCGGTGTCTGACACACAGCTCAGTAGGCACAGGGTTGTGCTTCAGTGGGGGCCATTTGTTCTTTGTGACAGGGTAACCTGACAGTGTCATTCCATGTCCCCATGGGGGGCAGGCCTTATACTGCTCTCCTGAGTTATTTTTGTGGAGTGTCCTCCCTCTGTGCAATTTGGTTAATTGCATGATGAGAGCTAATTTAGTGGTCAGTGTGCTACAGTTGAACGGGGAGTCAAGTGAGGGCAGGCTCAGGACACTCGAAACTCTGGCACTAATAGGGAAGAAATTACTTTTACAGCTTTACATGTTTGTTTAGGCCATTTCAGTCTCCAATAGCCACTTCTATGAGGAGTCTTCACTATCTGTTGTAAGGTAGTGAGACACGTCATGACTTCCACATGCCAAAGGCAACCTCTACAACAACCTCTATAACCTCTTCAGCAATCTTTTTCTTTCATTTAGTCATGAATTGCTTTCTTCTCCCTGTCTTGAGGGAAGGCAAGACCCTATTTGCGCTGATAATTTCTTTTTTACAGTGGCTGATGAGGCCTCCTTATCTACAGAAACACTCCTCTTCTCCTCAGATGCTCCCACTGGGCTCAGTCCATTGCAGCTGTGCTAAAAGATTGTAGCACTAGTCCTTTAATATAAACCTAGGGTTCTGAAGAAAATTAACTTGTTTGTGTAGATAGCACAACTGGGAACATTTTGAGAGGGCAGCTGGATTATTTGGTTTGGGTAATACACCCTCAGATTTGAAACTTGGGATTGGTCAGGGACTGAGAACAAAAACAGTTCCTCGCAGATATACCGAAGTGGGCTGCCAGTGCCTGAACAGGACAGACGTTTCCTTTGCTCATTAGTCTGTCTTTGCACCTAGTTTGTGGGAAAAGAAGAGTGAGAATGGGAGTGGGAAGGGAGAATCTAGATATCTGTTTTTACCAAGTCCCATCTAAACACTTTCTCAGAAGTCTAAACAAGGAAAAGAGTCAATAAACACGGATTAAATAGCACTTGGCTGGAAATGTTTCTGCTTTGTGCCTTACAGCTAACTGGGAGTATATTTGGAATATGGCATGGATTCATCTGTATTATGTGGTGTAAAAGCAAACATTTTTTCCTGGAAGGAAGAGTTGCTTGTCTTCACTTGCAAGATTTTGTTTGTTTGTTTGTTTGTGTGATCCCTGTCCTTCAATATGATAATTTTCAGGCAAGAAAAACAGTTTTTCCTAAGTACCTTGCTCAGAGACAGGTCTGTGGAGACAACTCTGTAGTATTCAGCAAAGCAGTGGAGAACAGTCTCGCCTGCAATCACTCAGACCTTAGGTGATGAAATATCTATACAAGGTCAAACTTCCTCCAGTACAACTGCAGCTAAGAACATAAACTTTGTGCTCCCCGAAGGACCGGATTCTTTGAGACGTTGCAGCATAAAAATAATGAGAAGGGCTGCAGAATCAAGGCATGCCCTGAAGACTTTTCCCTACTCCAGACATGAGTATTTTCAAATTATCCATGAACTGGTTCTTCTCTCAGTTGCTCTCTCTATTGAATAGCATCTTGGTTAGCAGATAGCCTCTGAAGGAGTAAGGTGTTGGGACAGATTCAACAAAGCATTTGTACTTTAAATGTATACACCGGTTAAGGAAGCTGAGAAGGTATTCCTGGTGATCAGATTCAATCTATTGCCAAAATTTTCCTTATGAGTCTTGTAATATGTTCACAAGCCTCTCATGTCCCTTCAGTAAAACACAAAAGCACATAGTCTCTTCAGAAGTGTATGTGCATATATGATTAACTTCAGGGATGCATTTATTGACTGAGACACCATAGTTAGATATATTCTGATGTGCCACTGGGTAATTCTAGGTAACTATCAGAGGGGATTGGTCTTCATGAGTCTGCTTATGGAGAGAGATAAGGTGCCCCAGAGAGCATTTTTTAAAGTGCCCATTTCTCTCCACTGACCCTGGAAGGAGGCAAAGGTCATAAACTAGGCATTGCGATTAGATGCCTAATGTGAATCTATGTCACTGTCCTCTTGCTGTTAAATATGTTTTTTTCATATCTGACATATTCAAAGTCTTCCATTTTAATTTTCTAAGTACGAATAATACATATAATACTTCATGTTAGTGAAGGAAGCAAACTTGCTAGGAAGCTCTGCCAGTCATTCCCTCTTGCCCCCCAAATTCCTATCCCTACGCTCCTCATATCCATTTCTGCCAAAGAAAATAATGTGTTGGAGACTGTCTTCTCTGTAAAGAATGATGAAATGCCATAAACATGATTTGTCAAAGGTAATTTTTTTGGTGCTTCTGCCAGACTAGAGTTTTTGAGATACAGCTGAAAAACTGGAGGGAATTGAGAGAAGAGCTGTAGGTATGATCAGTACTTGCTTAGGAATGTTGGAATATAACAAAGTTTCCAGAGAAAAACTAGAAGAATGGAGTTATGTTCAGCCTGAAAACAAAAGCATGAGTGAAGGTGTGTGGGTGAGGGAAAGGCATAGCTGCTACCTATTATTTAGAGAGATTTTACAAAAGGATGCAGTGATCTTGTTCTCATTACTCAGTGAAGGTAGAGCAAGGAATAAAAAGCCTCAACTACAGCACAGTAGCAGCCTTTGACACTGTCTCCCACAGCATACTCCTTGAAAAGCTGGACAGGTATACTCTTCGCTGGGTTAAGAATTGACTGGATGGCCAGGCCCAGAGAGTGGTGATGAGTGGTGCTGCATCCAGTTGGTGTCTGGTCATTAGTGGTGTCCCCCAGGGTTCAGTGTTGGACCCAGTTCTGTTTAACATCTGTACTGATGATCTGGATGAGGAGGTCAAGCCTACCATGAGAAAATTTGCAGATGACACCAAGTTAGGTTGGATCTGCTGGAAGGTAGGAGGTCTCTGTAGAGGTACCTGGACAGGCTGGATCAATGGCCTGAGACCAATGGCAGGAGGTTCAGCAAGACCAAGTGCTGGGTCCAACATTTTGGCCACAATAAACTGATGCAGGACTACAGGCTGGGGGAAGAGTGGCTGGAAAGTGGCCCAGGAGAAAAGGAGCTGGGGGTGCTGTTCAACAGTGGCTGAACATGAGCCAGCAGTGTGCCCAGGTGGCCAAGAAGGCTGATGGCATCTGGGCTTGTATCAGCAATAGTGTGGCCAGCAGGACCAGGGAAGTGATTGTCCCTCTGTACTGGGCACTGGTGAGGCTGCACCTCAATTCAGGAAGACGCTGAGCTGCTGGAATTGTCCAAAGAAGGGCAGTGAAGCTAGTGGAGAGGCTGGAGCACATGACCTTTGAGGAGCAGCTGAGGAAGCTGGAGTTGCTTAGCCTGGAGAAAAGGAGACTCACGGGGGGACCTTATAACTCTCTACAATTACCTAAAAGGAGGTTGTAACCAGGTGAGAGTTGGTCTCTTCTCCCAGGCAGCTAGTGGCAGGACAAGAGGACATAGTCTTAAGTTGCACCAGAGAAGGTTTAGGTTGAACATTAGGAAGATACTCTTCACAGAAAGGGTAATTAGCTATTGGAATCAGAAATGGTGATTAGCTATTGGAATTGGCTGCACAGGAAGGTGGTGGAGTCACCATCCCTCAATGTGCTTAAGAAAAGACTGGACATGGCACTTACTGCCATGGTCTAGTTGTCATGGTGGCGTTTGGTCATAAGTTGGACTCAATGACATCAGAGGTTTTTTCCAACCTAATTGATCTGTGAAATTTTAGCAAAATCTTGTCAGATTTGTAGTGATTGGTAGCACAAGCCATTGAATCTCCCTAGGTTTGATGTGCAAGGTGAAAAAACATACTCTGAGAGACAGAGCTGAAGAAGAAATATTACAGTCCATCCTACAAGGATGGGAAATGAACTATCAAGTCCAGCAGACTGCTGTGCCAGCTGACATGAGAATGATGTATTGCTCACCAAGAGATTGGTTTGGTGGGAGTTCAGCAGGCAAGAGAGCTGGCCAAACAGGAACTAATGGTACAGATGGTGACTCATATTTGTGGTCCCACTAGATTCCTGAGTGAATCCCTTTAGAACTGGGGATATCTCCAAATAGCACTAAGCTGGGCGTGGAAGAGAGAGAGAGAAAAGAGACAGAAGTAAGAATGCCAAGAGAGTAAGTGGGATTTTCAAAGGTCCCACAGGCTATATCCATGCCATCACATTAATCTGAGGTTTGAGTTTGCACTTTGACAGGCTGGCTGCCTGCTAGCCTATACTTTCACTCCAGTCTGGGATGAGACTGCTGGGTTCTTGGACAGCAGTGTTGGCACAACAAAGGATGTGCTGGCTTTCAGCAAGCCTCTCTTCATGAAGCACTGTAGATACAACTAGCTCAGCCCAGCGTGCAGAAAACTGAAATGTGCAGAACCCAACCAGACACAGATAGCTAAGATTTATGGAAACAGCCCAAGGGACTAGGAGCACACGTTCACCTTTGCAAAGGGGTATGTGTTCCATAATCACTCTGGTGATCTCCCCTCCCCCAGAATAGAAGAAAGAAAGAAGTACATCCATGAGGAACAAGGATGTTGGACTGGGAAGGTGGTCTAGGGAAAATATGCTAAAATAACTCTGAAAGCCAGGAAGGAGAGAGAAACAGAGTTAAACACATTAAAGAGGGGTTGGGAAATAAATACACTTGAAGAAAATATAGGGTTTACTATAGGAAAAACTGTGGGCAAGAAAGAGGACAAAGTAGAAAGATTTTTTTAAGATGTGAAGGAAACGAGATTCAGATAATACACTGTGGATGTAGTCATGCTAAGCATACGGAGCATGGTGATGAATGGTTGGATAGCAGAAGAAAATGTTCTGTATAGACGTACAGTACCCTGTTTATGAAAAGTGAACTTGAGCAATTGCTGCCAGGGATTTTTAGAAAGGGAATAATAATTTTATTTTGAGCAAAAGAAAGGTCTAATACAAAATTATTATGAAATAAGTAGAAATGGCATCAATGTATAAAAAAATGAAGTAATCCAGGATTATCACAGTGTCTTCTTTCTGCCTGTTTTGCAGCCCTCCTCCTTTCTTTTCAGTTCTTATTCCAAAATTAAGTATAGGGTCTGTCTTTTTTTTCTCTTAGCAATTGCATCAGCCATAGGCATGTATCACATGGTAAACGAAAGAGTATGCATATTTCAGAACAAAATTTTGAATCATTTACAAAGCAGAAACTTCACAAATTACTGTTAACCTATTACCACATAACAAAATCTACAAAATTCATGTTTCAAGTATTTGAAAATATTTCTGCATGCATTTCATTCTGTCCAAAGAATATTTCACTCTGAGAGTTTTCCAAAACTCTGTTTCACATTTCATGAAAAAATAATCAGGAGATAATTAAATACTGGGTATGTGCTGTCCAAACCTGAAATACTATACATATTTCCCAAATTTATTGTGACCTTTGCCTCCAAGGTTGATGGAAAATATAACATTTAGTTAACCAGTTAAACTGACTGTATTAGGGAATTAGCATGATCCCCTGCTATTATAATGCACATATATGTATGCCATCTTGCTTGTTAGTGTGCATTTTTGGCTCCTATAATAACAGCACAACTAAGAAACAGCCTTTGTCTATGCCTAAGCCAAAAAGCTTAGCAACAAAAACATCAAGCAAAAAGTCAGTGCAAAACAGAGATTATTTTTGCTACTGATAAGAGCCTGAGGACTCGGTGAGGAACTTTACAATTTGTTCCCCAGTGTAGTCACTGATTGTGTGACTTTTCAAGAGGGACTTTATCCTCTCCTCGCTGCAGGTTCCGGACTAATTTTCCTTATCTTTGAAACAACAGCAAGATCTAACCACTTTACAGCTGAGGTTGTGAGTGACCAAAGGGTGCAGAGTTTGTAAAGCACACTGACACCCTCCAGCAAGAAATTGCTACAGAGAAGACAAATGTGATGCTGATTCCCTCCCCTGCATCGTGATTAATGAGTCTTAGGCAGTTGTTCATGGCAGTGAAGCCGCTGGTTATCATGGCATTAATATGCTCTGACCACAGTATTAGAACCCACATTCCACAGGAGTTATCAGGGCTGTGCCCTCCAGGGATTGTTGGGGGTATCCTACCATTCGGTTCCCGCCCTGTTGATCTCTTCCCACCAGCACTCTGTCGGCTCACCGAGGCTCTGGGATGCTGGCATGCAGGCATAGTTCCACAATCTGTCAGAGCCTTCCTTCTTGCTGAAAACACTTCTGACAGCCACGATCACCTGCCCGTGTGGGCACTGAAAGTTGAAACCCTGCCGGTACACATTGACCCATTCATCATTATCTCCATAATTATAGGGACCATAGTAATAGTCACCATACTGGCCCCATGCCACAGTCACTAGAGGCAGGAACACACAGAGAAGGACAAGGTCCATCCTGGAGATGTTCCTGGCTTAGAAATGCCCTGCTGTTTTGTTGGGCTGGCCCTTTTATATCGCATCTAACATTTGGCTTCCAGATGTTATATTTCCAGATCCAAGTGCAGTGTGTCATTGCTTAGCAAACCTTCTCTGAGTTACAGAGACGTCCAATTACTTTTAAGGTGGAATTCTGCAAGTACATTAAGTCTGCAGTCATTAAGAGCAGGGTCTTCCCACCACCACAAGCCATCTGTGATCGTTTACTGCAGAGCTACTGTATAGAGCAAGCTACACATCATAATACAACTGTCACAGACATCTCACTTTTATCCTCAAGACAGCAGTTATGTTTGAAAACTACTTTATTTCAAATTAAAGCTCTATTTGAGGTTGCCATTTTCCATCATTAGTAACAAGCAACAAAGTGAGATCATGTTGTGTGTCACCACCCTCTCTTCCCTAGATGTGTGTGACATGATTCTGCCAGTGCCTAGAAAGAAGGGAATTGGGCAAGATGAGGGAATTCACTGCTCCTGTTGTGAAAACTCCTTTAGAAATTTTGATTTGGTTTTGTTGGAAGGTGGAGCCCAAATGACTGAGACTCTGTCTTGGCATGTAAACAGCCCACCCTGAGAAGTAGGGCATTGGCTTCTTCCAGGCAGAACTGATTTCACCATGACTGTATGTGAGCTCCATGAAACAGTAGACTTGGCAGATGTTTTAATTTGTGGATAAAGCACATAAGAAAGTTACAATGAAATAAGCTTCATATGTGATCAGAACCTACTAAAATCTTTGAGCAAGGCTCTTTAAGCTACCTTGGTTTTATCATGAGCTAGAAACATGAGACTACTGCTGAGGAACTGTTGTGCTGCACATTCAAAGTTTGACTTGCCATTTGGAAAGTGTTTAGGTGCAACATCCTTGGGTCATTTCTTTATCTCTTCAGCCTGAAGAAGAGGAGACTGGGGGGAGACCTCATTGCAGTATACAACTTTCTTGTGAAGGGAAGAGGAGGGGCAGGCACTGATCTCTTCTCTGGTGACCAGTGACAGAACCCGAGGGAATGGTCTGAAGTTGTGTTAGGGGAGGTTTAGGTTGGATATTAGAAAAAGGTTATTCTCCCAGAGTGGATGGGCATTGGAACAGGCTCCCCAGGGAAGCGGCCACAGCACCAAGCCTGACAGGGCTCAAGAAGTATTTCAATGATACCCTCAGGCACATGGTGTGACTCTTGAGAATGGCCCTGTGTGGGGCCAGGAGTTGAACTCAATGATCCTTTTGGGCCCTTTCCAACTCATCACGTTCTGTGATTCTGTGATCAGGAACCCACTCTATCCAGAAGAGTGTGGAATTGTGTGCTTTACTTAATTGTATACTTGACCCATAGAAAACTCTGGGACTTGAGTATGCTTTAATAAGTAAGACAGCCCAAAGTCAATCTAACATAGTCTACATATGCATATATTGTCTATGCTGTGTTACTAGTGAAATGTCTGACCACTGGAATAGTTCCAGATTCAGATTCCATCTTTCTTGTGAAATCACTGTAAAGGGTCCACAGACTGTTTCTTGCTGCAAATTTCTCCTCCACTCTTTTTATTACCTGTCTTCCCCATTTGGACCATGCACAAAAAAACACCACCCCCCAAAAACCCACCAAAACAAAACAAAACAAAACCAAACAAACAAAAACCCAAAACCAAAAGTCTGTGAGCTTTTATTTTGTTACTGGTACTGACAGAGAGACCTGTGGTGGGTAACAATGGACTTGCTCTTCTCTAGGGATCTCCAAACCCATCATGCCTACTCATTGCTTTGCAGAAGCAGAAGCATCCCAGGAGGCAGGTGCCTTTACTAATAAACCTCAGTTTTCAATAGCTGTCTTCAGCCTCATCAACCAGGTACTTTTGTACCTTTAGCTAATGACTTTTCTTGTTTGACAAAACAGTAAGTGGTAGTTGGCTCTTTTCCAGAAGAAGAGTGCAGCAGTATCTCAGTTGTCTGTGCTCCCAGCCAGTGCAGATCCACACTCACCTGGCAGGTGAGATCTGCTGATGTGGCTCAGTGCCTCACCTCCAGCTGTAGCGGCCCCAGCTGCCTGGGGAAGGGGGATATGGAGACAGCAGAAAAGAGCCCTTTCCTTGGACCTGCCTTCCACTAGATCTTAGATAATAGTAGGCGACACAAGTACCCAAAATCTAAAGTGAGTGAAAAGCTAAGATTAAAACCCCCACAGTTAAATGATGGGCACCGAAGTGCATGAGCTGCATAATCTCACATGAGTTTTTCAGCTAACTCAATAGTGTGGTTTTTCCCCTCTTACTTCCTTAGAAATGTAGTCACATCTGGGAGCACTACACACTGTTGTATATGCCTGAGAGGCATTCTGGAAGAAGTTTTAGCAGGAAGAACCACATTATCATATACAAATGATCCTCACCTCACATAACCCTTTATAAGCACCATTCCTTGGAAGAAAGTTCTTACGTAAGCCATGAAATTATGGGCAAGAGGGGGGATGAGGGCTCTGTGGAGAGTAGGAACAGTTTTATTTTGCCTATCTTTGTCATGCATGGGAAGCTTTGAGGAGTCTGTTGTCACTTCTTACATGCAGCCTACCCTGCCTGACCCCAGTTAGCGCATAGGGTGGCACTTCCATCCTGCACTGTGATCAAGAAGTGGCTTGGCTGGGGGAACAAAGCCATGCAGAGAAAGATAGTGAGCACGGTAAATGTGGAGCAACAGCTACCTGTAACAGTTGTGCCAGTGTAGCCCTGTCCTCACCAGGGACTGACTGAAAATCTACAGTTCTGTGTTTCTGGATCCAGCACTTTCTGAGAACTTTTAATATTATATTTCTTGTTTCTTTCTGAACTAGAAGAGAGCATAATTTCTTACAGGACAGACATGATATTTTTTAGTCACCTTGAAGAAGGGTGGTATTTCTGGTTTGCACTATGGAAAAACATTGTTATTTAAAAATCAGTCCCTCTCTGAAATTACTTACTCTTTAATTTGACTTTAAAAACAGCAGCTGCATGCCTTGCACATACAATCTTTGGAAAAGCTGAAAGTGTCAATGAAGTAGTAAATATGAGGTGCTAAGACCAATCTTTCATTATCAGTTCCTTGCCATGGAATCTATATTGGCTGGTAATTTTATTCCCCATCAGTTCTTAGAAATATTGTATTTCATCCACACAAACAAATATTTACTTTCTTGCCCAGTGGTGACAGATGAAAGTATTTATTCTCAATACCCCTCCTCCTCACTGGCCTAACTTTGGAGTTAGCTCAACGTTGAGCACAGGTTGGACTAGATTCTTTACAAAGAATGTCCTTTCCAACCTGGATTATTTTGTGTTTCTCTCCTGCTGAAGATACTAGATAGCAGCACTACTTAGTGCAGCAGGTGTTATTAGTGTTTTGGAGTCATTAGGAGAAATGCTGCAGTATTCCTGTACCATGCCATGTCACAGCCATGAAATGCAGAGAGATTGGAGTGCTTTGAACTAAAATCACAGATGCAGTAGAACTATTTGAATGAATAACAGTAGCCAGCTTAATGGTTTTATTTTAGCACCCAAACTCTATACTAAAATAGAGGAAAGAACAGTAAAGCTTTATTTATTCTTTGGCAAACACAGAGGCTCTAGAGATACAATGAGAAAAGTAAGGGTTCAGACTTGGTCAGTGACAGAGACAACTAGACCTGTCCCTACAAAACTGAGTTGCAGGAAAGTAGTGTCATATGGTTTTACTGGGGTATCTGTGCTATTCAAATTCCTGTGTCTGCAAAGGTCTGGCTCACGGGCAGACAGTTTTTTCCCCCACTATGACGGCAGAAGGGCCATATAAGGGTGTTACTTCACAGCACTTCATCCTTTAGATGCACAAGAGTGATTCCATCCCATATTACTCAGGACTGTAGCCAGAAATGAAGCTTTGCATTTTGTACTGGTGAAGGAGGCTGTGTGTGTATATCCTGAGCCCTGAAGTCCTCTATGTGCAAAACAGGTATGACAGAAACAATGACAGTAGCAGCAGCAATATACAACTGCTTCCAAGCTAATGCAGTCCCATCATGGCATTTCACTGTGAGAAGAGAGTGTTTTACATGTCAGCTCATAGCAACACTGAGGTTGCACACTGTGAACATATTTTCCATATTTTATTGCATACTGTCTCAGTGTGATGCTGGCAGTTCTGATAAAGCAGTGTGGCTTGGATGAGTCAGGGAGGCTGCATGATCTGGGAGCTGTAAATTGAATTCAATTACTGATTACTTTTCCCCTGTCATCTTTGCAGCATGACTTTTTATATATATATAAAAATATATAAGCTTTCTGCACTGCCTGTAGTTATAAGAGTTTGAGGATTTGGGGTGTCTTTATTATGTTTTTGAAATGAGATTACAGAATCCTTGGCAATATGGAGGGCGAAGCTACTAGAAGGCCATGCCTCAAAAAGAATAAATATATATCCTAGTCAAATTTTTAGCTCAAAGATATTATCTTCTCTCAGAGTAATTTATGTAGTGAAGTCTGGAGTTAACTTATCAAGTCTAATCATATTTTTTTTCTAGCCCCATTCAGTTGATGTTCTCAAAGGACTTAAAGTTCAACCACCCTTTTGAAAAATAAGAAAGGTTTAAAAAAATTATTTTACACTTAGGTCTAGTGATAAGCTCAATGTTCACCAGTACTTCAGAGCCAGAAACAGCTTTTTAACTCCAGCATCTAGATCAGAGTTTAAAATCAGACTCCAGTCCTGGGAAAGCGTTTATTTTCCCAACCCCTGCTTCTTGCTACTTGCTTGCAGAGTTGCTGATTCAGCTTCTACTTTGTGTAGTTCGTTCTTTCTAAAAGGGAGGCTGCTACTTAAGATCCTGTGGTTCTGGAGGATATTGCAGAGCTGTTTTCTTCTTGGAAGTAGCTGTAGAAAATTCTGATATGATACCACATGGAATACTGTGAAGAAAGAAAAACACTAGCTACAGTGCTATTTTTCCAAGTTAACATAAGCCTTTGAATTACTTTTGCAATAGCTTCCTGCCTGCATGTGTAGTATTAAATTAAGGATTAAGTAATAGAAGTAAACAGGAAAAGCAAACTGAAGCCATAAAGTTTCTGAAAAAGGGTAAGAAAGCTGCACGGAAACATTAGTAAAGAAACAACTGAAACAAATGTTCCTGGTCTGGGAAACTGTCTAGATGCTGTGATAACGCTTCTTCTTTTGCAATTCTGAAATCTATTATTTTGAAAACTCAGTTTTCAAGTAATCAGCGAACTGTTTCATCGTTTGATCATCATTGCTGGATCAGATTACCCCCAAAAACCGTGCTCAAAAGAGACAGTCACAAACCTTTCCAACAAACCTTTCCCTGCTCATGTAAGGCTTGGAGTAGGGAAAAGCTGGAAAGTGGAAAAGAGCTGAATTGTGAAAGGACAGGCATCCTTATCAACTGGAGGGTTTGTGCAGACATCCTAGAATGGCTACACAGAAATTCATAGTGTTCCAAGGAGCCTATTGCCATTATTACTGACTTCCACAGATGTCTCACCAGAAGTAATTTCAAATAGATTTACTAG
The DNA here is from genome assembly GCA_035222235.1 of Margarornis squamiger. Classification (NCBI taxonomy): domain Eukaryota; kingdom Metazoa; phylum Chordata; class Aves; order Passeriformes; family Furnariidae; genus Margarornis; species Margarornis squamiger. The sequence goes on from JAWWTY010000001.1 coordinate 21,623,972, forward strand.
GGGATATCTAACTAGTTCTGATACAGCCATTCTTCAAATCTGGGCATAAGGAATTTGGTAACTTGCCTATATGTACATAATAGTAAGAAGGCATGCACAGTTCATGAACTGAAATTGATGGGCCTTTCTTTTTTTTTTTTGGTGCAGATCCACTAAAAATGAAGAACCTCCTATATGGTTTAATCTTAATCAAATTCAGGCTTTTGTCAGAGCAGTGGTATAACTCTTCCTCCTCGTTCTGCCCCTCAGGCTGTAAAAGTTGCCCTGTTCAAGTAGCTCTTACCATTTATGCTAATAAATTCATTCCCTGAAGTTGTTGCAGATTACGGAGCTGTTGTGATTACAGTGACTTTTCCAGGATCATTACAATGAGGAAAAGCCAATTTGATGAGTGTGTGCTATTACAGTTTCAAATGTCAGGATAGGGTATGGTATTTTTCCAATCACATGTCACTGCTAAAAGCTAGGTGTTTTTTCCTAGTGCTTTATACTAAAAAGGTCTATTCTCAATGCTGTAGCTGTTTCACTCTTTCTTTTAGCATATATGCTTGAAGTCCGTAACAAATCTTTAGTCCTGTATAAAGCCTAGACAGTGTCTGAAGCCTGTAGTGTCTGAAGGTGAAGCTGCCAAAAGAAATTAAAAAAGCCTTGAGGCTACAGGAAATTCAGGTGGCATTGATTCAGGAGAGAGGCAGATGCTTCAGGCTGAGTCAATGCTGAATCTCCTCACAGATTTAGCAGGCAGCATTTTACCAGGACCTTTTTATACATGAGCTGAGTAATGAGCCCCTCTTTTCATCGAAGATATCGTTTCTTTCTTTCTTTTTTTTTTTTTTTTTTGTTTTTTTTAATGTGTGTATGGAGAGGGGTTGGGGTTTTGTGGGTTTTTTTAACATAGTACCTTTATATTTAGTCTTTGTGCTAAATTCAAGCTTGGCTATCTCTGTGCTGTTGTTGGTTCCTGATGCAGCTGGAGAGCTTTCTTGGAAGTGCAGTCATCACCAGATCACCAGAGACAGAAATGTTCTAAAACTTCGCATGACTCCTTCAGAAAAAGACTTCTTCTCCAGTGATTTCGTTGGACATTTGAGTGAAATTGCTACTAAACTGAATACATAAGGAGTTTTGTATAGATCTATGATAAATTACCTGCTCCCTCTTTCATCTTGTTCTAAGTTTGGCCTCCAAATTTATAGCTTCCCCAGGTTCTTGAAGCATTGAGAAAGTCTGTTGTGATAAAACAGGTAGGAAAAATGTTATGTTTAAATGCAGTAGTTACAAAAAGCAATCAAAGTATTCTTGAGATACTCTTAACCTGAGAAGAAATACAAAAGAGGCACCCATCCTATTTTTTTTTATTTTTAAAGTCTAACACAAAGCTTGTTTCTGTGTAAGGCTTGGTTGCCTTTTATTTCAGTTTAATCCATGGGAAACCTTTTAGAAATGGCCACAGCAGACAGCTGGAGCATTTTCAAAATCCATGGACTACTGACCTGGGGCTTAATATGGGCCACCCTTTTCCAGGGGCGTGACTGTAGCTCTCTGATTGAACAGCGTTAAGAGATCAGTCAGCTGTGGTCCTTACCATGGAAACCAGCCATTGTGGATGGGGAGCAGGTTTCTCCTTCAGAGACTTTTGGTATCATTAGAAAGTTCTCACATGGGTTTTTCTAGCATAGCCTGTGACCTATGTCATAAATTGAAGGGGAGGCAAATAGTGTCCAATTATTTAAAATTTATTATAGTAAGCGGAATATGAGCAAAAG
>JAWWTY010000001.1:21625837-21878011 GCA_035222235.1 Margarornis squamiger
CTGCTCATTAGTGAATACTTGTACTGCTTATTAGAGATTACAAGATATTTAGATATTTCCTTTGTGGTTTAATATTTATACAACTTTCAGCATGTATGCGTTTGATAAACATCCTCGAATTATTCACAACCTACAGTTCATAGCATCACCACGAAATGCTGAAGGGGAAAATCTGAACTAATCACTCATAATAACTCTGCACAGACCCACGGGGTAAGTCTGAGGTCAGGGCTGAATTGATCTTTGATGTGAGAATGGCAGTAGCTGTAATTCACTTGCTGGTCATGGGAACGGGCTGAGCCAAAGCCAGTTTTCTCTGAGCTAGATAAGGGAAAAAGGGGCTGAGAATGTGACTTAGAAGCGTCTCAGTTTTACATGCAAAGGACCCCATCTCTGCATGACCTTTCAGGCCCATGCAAAGTGAATGCTGAGTAGGAACCCTCAGAGCTCATGGTGTTTTATACCAGTTTTGTACTTTCTTTGTGTAGGCTTCTTTGTGTCAAAATAAAATCTTAAGGGTTCATAATGATCTTGCTTTAATAGTCACTAAAGACAGATGCTATCTGGCAGCCCATGATATGTGGGAAATGAAATGAGATGCTTACTTGGTCCCTTTTGGCTATGTACTTTGTGAATTTGGATAGTTGGAGTGACAGCGCAGACATTGAAACCCAGCTCCCAGTGCCCTCCATCCATTTTGCATTCTAGTCATGAGAATGATTTCTCTTTACTGTTTTGCTTTTGTATTGCTGCAGATGGTAGGGAGAAGAAGTGGGGAGAGAGGAAAAGAAAATTTGGGAAAGGGGCTTCTACATTCTGCTGCTATAATTAATTGTGATCTGACCTTCTGGATTTTCAGCCCCGCTCAGCCGTCCATCACTCCTCATGTGACTGTCACCTCATATTATTGTAATTAGCAACTGCCAGCCCCAGAGATTTGACAGTGGAAGTGAAAAAGTCCCAGGAGCTCTCTGCCAATTTAAAATTAACCCTGTCATTACAGGACAGATTGTCCTGCTCCAGAAGCAGCTTCTTGTCATTTGCAGTGAGATAATCCCATGCTCCTGCTATTGTAAACCAGCCCCCTTGCCTCACCCTGCTTTGTTGTCCTTGTGTCCTCCCAGCTCCCAGGCTGCTTCACCCTCCTTCCTCCCTACATGCCACCCCTCTTTGCTGCCTATGAGATCTGAAGCTGCTAATGAAAGTTCTCATGCCAGCAGTCCCAGAGTGTGTGGGTGGATGATAAATGCGGTTTTCTGTGGCTGTGCCAATTGAAATCTGTCTGCCCAGCCTCAGAAAAGACCCTGCTGTTCTGTGCACATCTCCCTTCCTCACCTCTGCCTGGGACTTCTCCTCTCCCTTTGCCATCACTGCAGACTGCAGAACCACCAGAGTCCCTGTTTATGTGGCCATTGGTTCCTGCTGCTGCCTGAGACTGCTGCTGTGGGTACCTCAGCCAGGTGGATGAAAGCTGGGTCAGATCTGCCTCCTCACGCTACAAGCTCCTTGCCTTTGTAAAGGGCTTATAAACTTTGTCCAAGTGTGACTGAAAACTGCTGTTGTCCGGGCCCTCTTTACATGGCATTTACAAATCTTGCTTCATTGCCTTGTAAGCAGGGAGTGGCTGGAGGTCATCCTTGTTACTCTGTTCAGCTAATTAGGTGCGGCTCCCGCTCCCCTGGTGTACAGAGGTGACAGCGCTGACAGCTCAAAGAAAGGTTGTCTTCCCCTGGGAAATATTTGGGGTTGCAGGAAAAAAAAAAAAAAAGGAATATGGGAAGTGCTACAATATCTGGCACCCAGTCTCCGTAGTCATTCTGTCTGCTCAAACTAATAGGGTACAGTCAAGTATCAAAGGTCCTGGTAGCCCTGCAGTTCAGCTGGGTGATGAATTATTTCAGTGAGCGTGGCAGGCAAGTTTGATAATGGTTCAGATACCATTCTGATAAAAGTCATATATAGCCAAAAATATATTTGCTTAACCTTTTATGCAGCATCCTGTCAAAATACAGCTTTTTTCACTCCAAAGTTCACTGAAGCTGATATCCCTAGTACTTTAGGATAATTCCATACTTTCTTTGCAGCAGTTTCCCACCACCACAATTAGTGACCCATGATATCCGTCTCCCCCACCCACCTTGTTCTTGCAAGCAGTTACAAACTGCTACACATTGCCTATATCCCAGTTTAACTTTATGAGTCTGGGACAGATCAGCTTCTACTCCTCAATAGTTCCACCTCATCACCACCAGAAGAATGGCTCCAAGTCCCTGAAGCATGATTTCGGTATCTGGTCTTTACATGCCTGAGCCATGAAGTTCCTGAGACTGCTCTCAGCTTTCAAACACACATATTTGCCTTTGCACCACACAGCTGATGGTACCTTATGCCAATCCACATGGCAGGACATTTTTGTGTGAGCACTCTTGTATTTTGTTGGTGTGCCTGACGTGGTGCTAGATACCAGCAGTAAAGGCGTTCACCAAGGAGGAGGAAAATGCCTACATAGCTATTATTGCTTTAAGCTTTTCCAATCACATCAGATTCTGATGTCAACTACATCCACAGAATAATGCATTCTTTCCTTTTCTTTGTGCTGTACTCTAGGTTATTTTATTGCGTTGAGAGCACAGACAGCTTTATAAGGGCAATAAGCTCCCTGTGTCTCCTCTTATCTTTAGCATATTTACAGCCACTGCTCATCATCAAAAAACACGGGGTCTGTGGAAGAGTAGCCTTGAGAGTGCATAACCTTGGTGTTATTATGTGCTTTATGTGCATAAATGAAGATAAAATAGTTGCCAGTAAATGTAAAGATAAAGACGGAAAGAATGAAAAAGTATCAACAGAACTCAAAAAGATCTCTGGAAACAAAGTTGTGTGTTTGGGTTGTTCATAAGACGAGGCATTAGAAAAGCAGGCATGACAGGCACTAGGAATAGTTTGTACTTGTATTTTGTTACTGTCTTCAAGAGACTATGACAAGATTAAGAGAAATTTCTGCTCATTACTTAAATGCCTGGCTAGATTTTATGTCCACTCAGTGCAATGCAAAGTGTCAGCACTCATTGATTCAGGAGCTTACAATTTAAGCTAACTAGAAATGTGTGGATAAGACTTTTACTAGGAGGTTGAGCCATACCTAGCAATGCTGGTGAAGCATGGAAAATGGAAGAGTTTGTCTTCAGTAGCCACCAAACACCTGGCCCTGACTGAGGGAAATAAAGGCCAGAAGTTACTGTTCTAATCATGATCAGCAGCACTTCACCTTCCTTATGCTGCAATGGGCACAGCACAGGGCTGGTTGGAAGGCACCTCTGGAGGTTTGTGGATCAACCTCTTGTTCAAATCAGGTTTGGCTGAAGATCTGACCACCAGATTGCTCATAGCTTTGTCCTGTCTTGAAAACCTCCAAGGACAGATAACTCAAAGCCTGTCATTTTTCCAGCTGCAAACAGGAAGTTTTAAGTTACATAACCCTCATGTAGTACCTTTGTGACCAGAGGAACTTGGTAACAGGATCAAAGCTGCTGTTACTTTGCTCCTTGAGCGCTCCTGTGCTCTGTAGCTGTCTATCACTGCATCCTTCAAAGCGTGATACTGACAATGGTGTGTTTTTCATTTTAGGAGGCATGTCCTGCCTCTGTGACCTTAGAATACTTAGAAACATGGTTGCACATGCATGCTACACATGAAGTAAATGTCAGACTGTTTCTCAGCCTATGTCAGGCACATTTGCAAGCTCTCACCTGGTTATTTTTATGAAGGATAAAAAACCCATCAGACAAAAAGAGTACATCAGTTGTCTTTTATGTGAGCAATGGGTCAGACCAATTGCCTGGAAAACTATCACTGTAGTGCTGCAGCTCTTCAGATGCCCTGGCAACCTTGAACCCAATAAAAGAACTGTGCTGATTGCTTGAAACCCTTTTTATATCTACCTTCCAACAACGTTTTTGTGTATTTAAGCCTAAACTTCAGAATATCAATAGTTCAGTGGTAGTTGCTGGTTTAGTAAATCCTGGAGTCCTGGGTTAATAAATCCTGACACACTATATTTTGTCATAGCTCAAGCTGGCTCTACCACTTGACTGTTTTCTATCCTTAAAGCAATTACTTTGACTCTTTATATTCCTCTTTGGCCTTCTGCTCATTTTTGGTATTTCTGGCCTGATGCTGTAAACTCAGTTGTTAAATTACTGTCTTCTTATTTGACAATCATTGTCTTGCAACCCCAAGCAAATGTCCGTGTTCTCCAGCTATTAAGTACTGTTGCTTCTTGCTCTCTGTCTTTTCACAGGAAAACTCAAAAGAATAAATGTTTTGTGTTACTATGGAAGAAGATGGGGGGAAAGCTACCAAATATTCAGCAGAAAACACAAAAACATTTCTTAGCCAGTAGTTATAATAAGTGTTATCAGCCTGTCTCTCTCGATACATATTTTCCTGACATTAAAAGAATTTGACATTTACATCTGCCTTTTTTTCTTTCAAGAGCCTTGTCTCTTTTTTTTCTCACTTAGAGTGCTGTTGTACTCTGAAAATTGCTTTTAATATTGGCACTATGGGGGCTCCCTATTTATTATGTCAAGTTTACTCAAAGCACAAGCATGTTAATGGACAGCAAGAAACTCCCTGGCTTTTATCCCCTTTGGATCATGGTGGAAACAGCCTTTGCTAACTCATAACCCTGCAAACCCAGGGCTCAGAATCTTCCTGAACTGTTCAGAAGTGATGGAGAGTGATGAAGGAGAGCATGACGCACACTGCTGAGAATAGACTGTGCAAGAAAAGCAGGGACAGCAGGCTTCTCTCCCTTGTCCCTCTCTTGCTGCTACTGAGGATTTATGATGTCGTAACAGGCTTTGCCGTGAGTTGAATATGAAAGCACTTCTCCCAGACTGTAGTACAATCAGCAGTTTTGCTGCATTGGCTTCATTGCCTTGCTTCAGTACTCCAGTGAGCTGACTGGCAAAATCCCAAACTGCATGCTAAGATCCCTGCAGCACTGCAGGCAAAATAGTGCCCAAGCTGCAGGAATAATGAAATAATGTACCTTGTAAGTGCCCTTCACTTAGTCAGAGATTCCCTGAGGAAAATCAAAAAACCTGGAGAGGATGTTGCCAAAACTCCTTCTTTGCTGCAGAGATAATAATTTGCATATAGTTTTGCTCAACACATTGCCTGATACAGTCTCTGCCCTCCACAGCAGAGAACTGCTGGCTGCCTTCATACACAACAGACAGATCCAGATTCCCATAAACATGAGGCTTGGATGATTGGATCGCTTATCATTCCCCAGGATGAAACCCAATTAGGAAAAGCAATTTCATTGCAGTATGTACATCTCTTACCAGCTTACTCTATCCATTATTGTCTGTAGCTTACAGTCTAAATATGAGACTCTTAAGTATCATTAGGTGTTCACAGTGCTGAACACAATGAGGTCCTGATCTTCCTTCATCAATCACTATCACCATCACATCAGCATTTATTTGTTTACAGTGGCTGTTCTTTCAGTAGAAAGGTTGGCTGGGAGACACAGTGGTAGTAAGAAGAGAGTCCTGCTTTTCTCAGCCATGCCCCATTTTAAAAATATAAATAGCAGAGCTCTTTATGGCACCCAAAATGACATTTCTCTCAGATACCAGTGAGTATTTTCTGAGCTGGCTTTTCTCTTTTGTGCCATTTTGATACTTTTTACACTGTAATATTTTATAGCTTTCTAGCACTTTCCATTTAGGATTTTTGAGGTACAGAAATGTTGCGTCTATTTTACAGACACAGGTAACTCAGGAAAAGCATGGTAAAGTCTACTTATTATCAAGGTCATGCACTGAGTTTATAATAAAAATTACACTTAAAAAACCCCAACAGTTCACCAGCATTTCTTTCCCTGTTCTTAAACATTCCCATTCTTTGTGCCTGTTCTCCTTCCTGTCTTTCTTTCCTGCTACCATTTTGCTAGTGTCTTATTCTCTCTTTCAGCAGGTCCTATCTCTGAAAGTGAGTTTAATTTTCTGTATTTGTGAATCTGGATCTGATCCCCAAACACTCCTTTCATGTGTGCATATGCTGTGCAACACTCACACACTGCTGGTACTGCTTCTACTGCTTCTTGGACCTGCTTCTTTCACACGCTAACAACTAGGAAATTCCATAGCAAACTCCCAGCTACATCAGGGACCTTGGACACTGTAATTCTCATCTCTCCTCCTTTTATTTTTTTTTTCTCCTGTGGCCCACTATAGTGCTGGCTTTTAGCTTTATGTTATAGGCCATTAGTATTTTGCTTTATAAACAGGTCATTCTGAAAGGTTGTGGAGCCTGCAGTATGCGTAGACTTCAAGAATAGTTTTCCATGGGACTTTCTGGACTCAGTATCTGTTGTATGACTATGTGCAGTAGTATGTGAGGATGAGTCCCATCTTTTCTCAGCTGTATTTCAACAAAGATACCTAACACAAATTTTCTTTCAATATTCCCACATTGAAAAAAGAACAAAAACAACAAGAAGCAAACAAAAAACCCAATCAGATTCTTCCTGAGTGAAATCTTCAGTGTTTGGCCTGAAGTGCAGTCCAAAAAACCCTCAGTCATCTATGTATACTGCAGCTGGATAAAGGCAAGTGTTTAGGGTTTGAGTGGGTTTTTCATTGCATTTTTCCTTTTACTCTTCTCAAAAAATAACTTCTGCATGTGGTTATTTAAAAAAAACACTGGGCAATATCCTCTATGAAGTAAGAATAGCCAATTCAAAATTCTAATTCCTATTGATGTGGACACTCTTTGTATTTTAAGCACTGTGTAAATGTCTTTTCTGGATAGATTTGTTATCTTGTTTTTAATACATTGAAACAAGGGGCAGCTGCTAAGGAGGAGGGGAGGCTCTTTGCCAGTGTAAGGACTCCAGGGAAGCTGTCTGCCAATTTCAGTAAGAGAAGAACAATTATTTTTTTCCTTTCCACTCCTCTACTCTTTTCTGGTGCTCCTACTCCCTCACATTCACTCCTGGATAGAGGTAGGAGTTCAGTCTCCAAAGTGAATCAATTCTTGCTCCCTTCACTAAGGCTGTCAGCAGAGCAGAGTTAAGTGTCACAACAGTGTTTTTGTGTCACGAGTAGCTCTTCTCTCTGCTCTGGGTTGATATAAGCAGGCTTGTAGCCCCTGATCAATACAACAGAAACACTGCAGATCGCTAAGGCTGAGATTACTTGACTGTACAAAGCTTCCCTAAAATGGCTTGAATGCCAGTCTCGCTCCTAAAAGCACCACAAAATATCTGAAACCCTGTCTTTCATCTGAGTGTGCTCAGAGGAAAAAAATTCTTAATTTTAAAAACCTATTCACTTGTTTTACATCACCCACCAGTTATCTGTATGAATAAGTCATGGCAAAACAGTGATAAGAAAAGGTAGTCCCATGCTGATAAGTTGGCTATTAGCTGATCTGACTTTGCAGCATGTTCCAGTTGGCTCTACCCAAGAAAAGAGGAAGTGACTGGAGTAACAACATGGTTGGGAGATTCTCAAGGGATTTAGTCCATTCCATGTGGATCAGCAGCCACATGCTAAATGGTCTGGTACTTGCGGAAATGGTAGTTTTCAGGTGGGACAAGAAATGAGCTCCCTTTTATGTTATTTTCCACATGAGGAGACTGTCACAGTGTCTGTACCATTTCTTGCTAGATGCTAGTTACATTCTGTCTTATTTAGAATCTACCAAACACTGTTTATTTGCAGAAGCAATCCTCTCTCCTTTCTACCCTGGACTACTGCTAAGGAAGTAGTAGTTACTATGCTGGAGTGGACATTTGCCCTGTGTGTGGAGCAGAGAGTATACTGAAAATAGCCAGTGTCAGCCATGCTGTAACGGCATGAAGAAACTTGTTTCTGTTGCTCAAATGGTGTAATTTGTATCTATGAAACTGTATTCTAATGGGGGAGTATTAATCTGAAGAGAGGATCTTCACATCAGCTTGGAAATCCATGTATGGCTGACGAAGCAGCATCTAAAGCTGGTCTCTTGTTCCCCCTTAAAGTTTTAAGTGCACTTCAGCTTTTGAAGCTAACCCATTCTGCTGGAGGACTGCCCAGCCTTGCTTTGGCTTGCCTCTTTTTCTGGATTCCTGCCACATAAGAGATGTTAGCTACTTTGGTTGTGTTTTAGAAACATGGAAACATGGAAAATGTGGCTCACGTAAGCCTATGATAATGGATTGCTGGACTACTCAGGCTGATGTTGTCTTTTGCATTCTGCATTTCATGCTCAAGAATTCCCCTTGTGTAAACCTCACCCCTGTTTGTTTGCAAAGAGAAGTCCTCTGGAGAGGGGGTGGGATTTGCCAAGAGTAGGAAGGGAAAGGGGCTTGCCGTGTAAGATGTGACATATTCTGTACCTCACTGGACTGCAGCTCTGAAGCAGAATTGTGTTTTGCTGCTCTCTGATGTCCCCTTTTGCTATAGTTTTGACTGATGTTTGTTAATGCTTAATCACCAATCCACACTGCTTGAGCAGTTTCATGGCTTGTTGAGGTCTACTATAATCATGCAGGCCATAGCAGTCTTGTTTTTGTAACACTGGTGGGAGAAGAAAGCTGTCTAACAGAAGCTCTCAAACAGACAGCCACCACAACTTTTATCTCGTTGGAGGTAAAGAAAGGGTAACAGGTATGTGAAAAGTTATTTATTTACTAAGATATCATATATCCCTCTCTGTATTTAGATAAAAATTTATATAGGCCTCCAAAATTAAAGACTGTCAGTGATTGTGTGCAGTGCGGATATTAAAGCGCACCACTTTATTGTGAGGCCTTCAGGCACGTGGCAGGTTTCTCTCCATATTCAAGGCATAGGCTCCCCACATCCCTAAGACTTATCTACCTAAGTGTGGTTCTGCTAAGGTAAGGTATGGTTTCACAATTTCACTTTTTCTTTCTTTGGGTGTGACTTCCTGCCAAAAGTATGGCAATATCTTGGCATCAGACTGGCTCCAGGGAAAGAGGTTTGGCTTAAAATCTACAGAGCTGGCTTGTGAGACAGTTTATTTTTTGTTTGGCCTTTGCTTACTTCAAGTGCTTCAGTCTTTTTTTTGTTTGTAGGTCAGTGTCAAACTTCTCAAGCAGATCTTAAGGCATGAACACAGGGAAGAGTGGTGAAGAGCACAGCTCTATCTCATGCTTTGGCCCTAATTGCTCTAAAGAATTACATACTCTGTCAAGTCCTGTCTGTAAGTGTTTTCTTGATTCAGCCTATTTTTCACCAGAAGAAAGGAAAGGTGAATTGCTTGATTTGCATAGCTCTTGTAGGCAAAAATTTTCAGAAAAATTAGGGCCTTGACATAGTGATTTTTATATGCATGTGGATGTCTTGTCAGCCCATGGTCATTCTACATGGCTAGGTAATACCTATGTGCACAGAGTGTATGAAGTGTTTTTGTATTCTGACAAGATGAACTGCCTTTAAAATATACCCTGGTCCCATGGAAATCAAGAGCAAAGCTCCCAGTGACATCTGTGGGGTCAAAGTATTACAAAACTTGACCTTCTAGAAATGACTGAAGTCTGGACAGGCTGGATTTTTTTAGGTTGCTAATAGTTTGCTGTACAGAAGAATCTTTTCTCTTAGCCTTCTGTGCTGTGAAAACACCTTTTGCTTTAGAAATGGTCTTCCCATGGTGAGCAGGTTAAGAATGGGTCATAACCACATATTTAATAAGAGAATCTACAGCTTTATGGGATGAGACTATAATGTTCTTCTTTGGGCATTATGGGATCTCATGGAAAAATCCTGAAGTATCCATCTGAAAAGATCAGGGAGAAACTCAATTCCAGATATGTTTTTCCATGGTTCAAATTTCAAGCATGAATTGGGATCCAAATGAAGGCAAATGGCCATCCTTTCCCTATAGAAGATCTGAAATTGCAGGCTGGCATTTCCCTGACCTCTGAGTTGTTCCTGCTGCTGTGTTTTGTGGCATCAGCTGATCTCACCAGCAGCATTAGGTCAAAGGATACCCAGAGGCCTGCCTGTCAATGACAAAGGAATTTTGCTTTCTTCCCAGACACGGCATTCCTGCCCACAGCCAAGCTCTGAAATGAAGCTGGCCCAGGAGAATTGCTCAGACATGCAGGTCATGGGCAGGCCAAGGCATGTAATCTTGAGTGAGTCAGCCCCAGAACCCATGTGAGACTGACATTTGAAGATGAAGAGAGAGGAAGGCAGGCCATGACTGTGAGTGTCAGTAACACTTGTGTGTGTACACATCCAAACAAATCTGTGGGTGAAATTCTTGCTGCTGGGTAAGAAATGGGCTGCTGTGCTTAGGAGGCAACAGGAGTAGGTGGACCAGCCAAGAGAGTGGGAGGAAAGGGTAAAGGCAACTTCAGACCTGAAAAGTGCCATCACAGAGACAAGACTAGATTTCATGCTACTCCGTTGATTTCTGTGCCATGGTGACTGTAGCTGTATTTAACCCAAGGTTCTCCTCTTCCTTTAGAAGGGAAGAGGGACAGAAGGGAACCACATACAGTAGCTAGCTTTGGAGCTGTGCTGTGGCTCTTGTTTGGCCTGGGGCCTCTGCAGCAAGTTTCCCACTGAAGTATGACTGGAAGGTACTTGATACCCACTGCACAGGGCTGCATGGGATTTGCTTGTGTGAGTGAAGGGAAATGGTTCCCTCTGGGCTAGGCAGGGTAGCACCAACAGGAATTATAGGAAAACTTGTGCACAGAAGGAGGCAGAACTAAAACTGGATGCCTAAATGTAAAAAAGTATATTTCTTAGGAAATGCACTAGTAGCAGTTAACAACAGAATCAAGATTAGTCATATGGACAAAGGGCAGTAATGGGACAGTTTCTATTACAAATTTCCCTGCAGCTGTTGCACACATCAAAAGAGAGCTTCACTATTTATGCCTGGGAACATTAACATGGAGTCCTTCTTCTCCTGTTGGTTATAGCAGTGTGACTCAGAAGCGAATCTGTTGAAGGCAGTGCAGTTTTCCTGACATAGTAAAACAGAGGATGAAAATACAGAAATCCATCAGCCAGGAAAGAGAAGACAAACATAAGCTAAAATGACTGACACTAGAGGCAGTAAGAGTGCAATTCCTTCCCACAGCACTATTCAGCTGACCTTAACATTTACAGAGAATTCTAAGTAAGCTTTCTAGTTGGTCACATTGATTATTTCTTTTCTCACTGTTGCACTTGGCAAGGCTGGACAGTGCAGCCAAGAGCAGAAGTGTGTTTTCACAGAGCACCCAGGAGTGAGCTTGGGACAGCAAACACCTCTGATTTTGCTTCCATGTGCAACATATTATGCCTACTGCAAAGAAAAGGTTTGGGATGCTTGTAGAATCTTTCTGATATGGCTGAAAAATATGATGTCTTCTGCTCCCCCAAATATATGCTGTCCTAGCCTGTAGCTTTGCCTAGACTTCTTACAGCAGCTTCAGGGAGACTTAGATATAAGGTGTTTGCTTTTAATTCTCTGCCTGTAGGAGGAGTTGGTGATGGGACTTAGAGGACATGCTAAGATACAAAATCCCTACTTGCTCTCCATTTCCAGTCTCTACTTCCTCTTCTTGCTAGATTAGAAAACGTCTATATTTCAGGTATATTTTCCAGTTTTAATGGAAAATGTCTGCTAGTACTTTCTTGTTAGCTGCATTCATTTTAGAGAGCAATCTTATAATTTTATCATTCATTGTGTCCTGTTCCCTCTAGTGGTAGCTGGGCTCTATGTAAGCTATAGCTATATAGGGAATTTGTTTTAGGTCTAAGACTACTTTCAAGATCTACTTTACCCTCAATCTGCATTGTTCACCACAGATGTTCACTAAGAGGGCTAGGAGACATTTAATCTAAGTCCTGGAGTTTGGATATAGTCCTTCTGCAGGCCTGAACTTCTCAGGACTTGTGACAAGCACCAGTCCACCAGCAGGTGTCCCAGAAGCCCACTGGTTTCTCACCACAGCAGTTTCAGGATCTCTGGTACCTGGACTTGACTCATCCGAAGAGCCATACAGATGCTCTGCCATAAGCAGGATACAGCCAAACAAAAAGCACAGTGTACAAAAGGAAAGCATGTGGATCATGGGACTGGCTGTGCTTGAGCCATGATCTTCACTCCATCACGTGGATATGGTCCTTTCAGGGGCTGAGGAGCCTGGTGTTTCCTTGGTGACTGGAGCTGGCGCTATTAGCAGCTCCAGGAGAGCCTAATCCAGTATAATCCAGAGGATTAAGAATGAGTTCTTGCAGCATAGCACAAGAAGGGGTGATTTCAAGGATGACCTGAGGCAGATAACATATTTTGTGTCATTTTTAGCCAACACAGGGGTACTGGGTTGAGACAGTTGCCTGCTTGTCGTTCCCCTAAGCTGCAAAGAGAGCATTATCTTTCTCATATTCTAGAAGCCCTTCATCTTTGAAAGGAACAAGAACTGTGCTAGGGACTACCAGTTCTCTATCAGGAGTACCATCAAAACACAGTAGTTTCTCCAGCTCTTGCAATGGAAATGGCACCTCTGTCTAAAGGAAAAGCAGTAATAATATTGTATTAGTCCATGACAAAAGCACAGGAGTATGTGCTAGCACCACCTAGCCAGCATCCCCATCATTGCAGCACCTCTTCTATTTTTTCCCATCTTGGAGCTCATGCCAGTAGTTGTCCTCTGTTTTCAGCTACAACTCTTATCTACTGCATTGTATCCTTTGTCCTCCAGCATTGTTGCACTTCCTCTCCCCCACTCTTCATCATCTCTCAGGGAGAGGCTGCAAACTTGCAGGCAAAGCAATTGGCCGTGTCCCAGTACTTGGGAGTGAGGAGGAGATGTTCTGGTGGTATCTCAAGCCTCAGACCCTCTGACAAGGGTCAAGCCAGAGTTCTGCTATGGTATGTCCTGAAATGATGTGAAAATGCCCCCTCTGGACAGGGCATGCACTGAAGCAGCCGCTGGAGTAGATCTACCTTGACACAAGGCACAGCCCATCAGCCCTAAAAGCATGGAGCCGTGAAGTCACCTGTGCTACCTGCTCTCTCCAGGTGTGGTAGCCTCAGATGGGGGTCAGCTGTCCCATTTCAAGACCATGTGTCCAATGCAGCAGGGGAAGGGCCAGATGAGCAGCAATTAGTTACCTGAGGCAAGTCATCCCCATAGACATGGCAGTGCTGTGGGGCCAGCCATCCTTGCTCACTACATAAGCAGTACCCTGTTTCATGCCATAGAGCCTGTCCTGGCAACCCACTCTGTCTTGAAGCTCGTATCCTGACCTCCTTTTTCGGGGTGTGCTCTGGCTGTGTGGTGACATGGAGGTAGTACAGCAGCATGTGAGTGAAGGCAGGATATCCCTGCAAGCCCTCAGTCCTCGTCCCCAGCGTGTGAAGGTCGCTGGCTCCTGGGTAAATTTCCATCGGATGCGACATTCTCCCACTGCGACTCAGCATTTCTGACACCCGACTGCAGCTCCTCTTTCTCGTTTGATCATTTTCTTGGTAAGGGGAACTAACAGCCGTTACTAGAGTGATTTGGCCACTGTCCAACACTGTGTGTATTACTCACACATTTCCCTGCTAGCAAAAGGCTTTTCTTTTTTCACTGTCTGGTTGCAGCCTCTTCCTATCTTCATCATTAGATAGCTCAGAAGGTCAGTGCTAAAAGAGAAATCTCAGAGGCTTTTTTTACAACCCAGAGTAAGAGAGGGCTGGTGCGGGGGGAGAGGGAAAGGGTGAGAAGGAAGAGAGGGTATACCCAACTGAATTAATTCTTCACTAGGATTGTCTCTGGTACAGCTGAAAACACGATCCTGGAAAATGTAATATTTATAGAAACTGTACTGCCCCAGTTGGGTAAATCTCAAGGTCATCTGATGATCACTGCAAAACGAATGGCCAGTTACTGCTGCTGTTGCTCTGGCTTTATGAGACTGCAAGACCTTCAAGTCAGCACTGAAATCTGCATACAAAATGGGATCCTACTCCCTCTCCCTAACAACCATCTCTCCTGAAACTGCATTAAGGAGGAAATAGCAGTGAGACGACTCAAAATGCCTGCATGGCTTTTTTTTTTTTTTTTTTTTTTCTGTGAGAACATTAAGCTATTAACTCTAATTCCCTCAGAGGCAGAGGTCTGCAATTCATTTCACATATAGGGCACCTCAGGAGTTTGCCTGAACAAGAAAAGGACCATGTGCTGGCCTGAAGCCAGTTCTTTCATTTTTGAGCCCTTTATATCCCTTGAGGAAATTCTGCATGGACCTGCTGGATGCCAAAGTCTCCAGAGAGAAAAGAGGAGCAGAAGATTTGTGTTTTCACTACATCTGTTATATTCCTGCACAAAGACAAGTCCTGACCTCGTCAGGTGGATGCAATAATTCCACTGCCCTAACGCCCACAAAAGTACTACTGCCAATGAAAATTGTGGTAATGGGGAAAGGTGAGAGCAAGGTCCTGACAGCAGCTCTGTATTTCACTCTGGTCCAAACAACTGTCCAAGTCTAAAGAGTGAGGGGTTTCCACTGGAGAGAAGGGAGTCAAGGAGGCACTGTCCTGAGGCAGGTACCCACTTCTGAAAGTTTAAAAGACTCTCTCCTTCCCAAATATTAAAGACAAACTAAGTATGACCTCTAGACCACCTTCCTAAATTGCCTTTCCTGAACACAGAGCAACATCTTTCTTAATATTTTCCATTTCTGACATATTTTCTCCAATGGGCGTGCTTGCAAGAGCCTTTACATTTTATGTATGGGGTTAATAGTATAAATTAGGTTAAATATTCATGTCTTCAAACATTTAATCAGCTGCAAACCAAAATACTTGATTGCAGTAGCAGTACTTTAACTGATGCAGTGCAATGCAAAGCAGTAATGGAAAAAAGTCAGACTGTGCCACAGTGAATGTGAGGAAAATCGTGTGGCAACTGCAACAAAGACCGTGCAAAGCATACAGCAAAAATGCACACTCACAGGAGTACACCCCCTGAAAGGGACAATTTTGCATGTCCTTGAGTCAGATTAAGGTAGGCCAAGCAAACACATGTGCTGAGCTGTACTGGAGCATGTCCTTTGAAAAGGTGTCCTCACTCAGGTGAAGCTGTAGGACTTACACAAACACCTCTCAGGTCCTCAGCCCCACAGCACCCTGGGGATCCATTTTCTGCTGGGGAACTGGAATATGGTCTGCTTGTCTCCATAGAGATACTAGAAATACTGCCTGCCCATCAAACTGCATTGCAGGTGGGTTTAAATCACACCCTTAGTGAGGGGTTGTTTCTGATGTAGAAGTCATCAGTAGGTAGCTGACCAAGAACACACAGCCCAAAGGAAGTAGTGGGAAAGCACTGGAAGACTAACAGTTTTGAACACAGTGGCTAACAACCTGAACCTGAGCCAAGTTCAATGGCTCATTAAACTCAGGTGACAGGTTTTTGTGGGTCAAGGGGAAATGGATAAGGAAAAATGCTGTGGAAAGCTTAGCTTGATGTTGCAGGTGAAGGTGAAGACTGAACATGAACATGCAGTGTTTCACATAAAGGTGTACAAATATGAAAAGAAGATATAGAGAAGACAGTTCAAAGTATTTGACCTCCAAATTCTGAGATCAAACCTCCCTGCTCTAGGAAGGTAAAATGATATATGGGTTTAAAGGTGGATGATATGGGAAAAGCAGGGGTTGCTTGTCTCTCTGAAGAGTAGAAGCTATGGAGGATATGAATTCCTAGCCCAGGATGGTCTATCTTGCTAGGACTTGTATGAAATTGAATCCACTGTAGAGGATTCATACCAGAAAGGCTGCAGCTAATACACATGACATTCTCAAGGATTAAAAAGATTATTTTTCATGGGCCAGATTGCTTTAGAGACATTGGCATTGCCATATCAAGGTGAATCCTATATCCATCCACAGGTACACATGACAAATATGAAAGCACCATTGGGGTATAAAATATAGATGCAGCTTACTTTCATGGGATGAGATGGTTGAATGCATCAGTGAGAGGGAAGCCTGTATGTACACTGTTTGTCTTGATGAACTTTAATAGTTTAGGGCACAGTATGTCTCTGTCTTGTGTTCAGTGTTGTCTTAGTCATATTTTGGAGAATGTAAGGTTGGTTTTTATTTTATGAGGCCCAGCTCAAAGAGGCAAAATAAGCATGATGCATCCAAAGTAAGGCTCCTTTAGGAACCCTGCACTCATTCTTGACAGAGATTTTAACTTTTCTTTGAATGCGTTCAAAAGGAAAGCTCTTTGCCCTGATCTGCCTGCTACCTTGATGATTAATGCAATGCTGAAGTACTTGGTGTCTTCAGGTGGCCTCACAGAGGTGTCTGGTAAACAAGAAAGACACAGCTTCAGCTCAAAAATTGTGGAAGCCTTTGTCTGCTCTTTTTTTTTTTTTTTCCTATTTATTAACACTTGCTGTGGAAGAAGAACTGTAGTGTAATATTATGCTTATGCCCCAACACATGTGATGGAGGTATTAGCAACATTCTCTTCTTAGGTCTTGTCCTTTGGGTATAGCACTAACTCCTGCTGGATGTGGAAGCAAGAATAAGTTAGTACATTTTTAACACTAGAGCAACCATACCCAACAGTGCCAAAGGGTCCCTATAGAGTGTACAGGTTAGGGTTGTGTTAAGTAAGAGGAACATTCACTCCCTCTAACACTGTTTTGTGCCTTTTATTAAAATTCACAAGAGTCTCCTCCTGCTATGCACATTTTTGAAAGACCTCCAAGCAGAATGACCTCCTTCTCTGTTCCCTTGGTGAGAGGACACCTTTCTGCCTACAGTGAAAGGAAGAAAATAATAGCATCTGCTAGTCCAGGGGGCATCTTTCAGCTGTGGAATCTTACAGGTTTTGCCTGGTATTTTCCCTCTTACTAAAGCACATGTTAATGATTTTGACCTTTCTAGTAATTTGATTCCAAAAACAGTGTCGCAGCAGCTGAGCTCTAAGCTGTCATTTGGAAGAGAAGATTATTATCACTCTGAAATCAAAGCAAAGGGCTGCCTGTTCAAGCCTACGTGGAGATCCCCTCACGTATGGAGATCCTTCTCTCTCATCTTTCGGTGTCCTCAGCTCTGGGCCTGCTGTCAAGAAGTTCCAGTCTGGTTGGCCAATGTAAGGATAAATATGCTGCCAATTCTTTGCATCTGTGGAGTATAAAAATGCTCTAGGAGAGCCAGGCTAGTTGAACATGGGGTGATACCAAAGGAATCCTTGTACACAGATACCTAAGATTGGCTTGGGGTTGGGTGGGTGTAAAAACATTTACTCATGCAGTAGTTGAAATAGGCTGTTTGCAGGTAGACCAGAAAGTGCTCTCTGCTTGTCTTAAACAGACGTTGGCTCGTGCAAAAGTTCTCCTTCCAGATCTGTGTTCCCTTGACTCCTCCCACAGTGTGAATAATCCCTAACATTTCCGTGACTCAGTGGATTTGCTATGGAAATCATGGCAATATTTTCAGAGTCACAGTCTAATACCTGAGCCCCGACAGGATTCTTGCCCCCACATCTCTGGCATTTTGCATAGTTATATAACACCTCTTACTCATGGCACCAAAATCGGTGTAGTGTCCATGTAGCGAGCAACTACTGAAATGTGGAGTAAAATCCAAACCTCCCCCTTGCTCACTCTTGGAAACCTTTTCATTCATGTTTGAGTTTGCAGCATTTTTAAAATGTGATTTGCAGATAGCATGTTCTGTTGGTGGGAACAGCAAGGTCACAGCTTTATTTTCAACTTCTTCCTTTTGCACTGAAAAATTCAAGTAGAAAGAAAATATGATTAGCTGCTTCATGAGAATAACATGAGCATCTGCCTTTTGCCTGGCTGTTCCAACCCCTCTTCTCCTGGTCCCCTTCCTCTTGTTCCATAAATGCTTAAAAAGGACAGTAATTGAAGAGCAGGTGTATAAAAAAAGAGAAAGTAATCTCATCCATACAACCTCCTAAGCCCATGGCTGTGTCTCTTATATCACCTAAATATAAAGCTGCTGTCCTCAGAAAACTGTTAATAAAAATCATTTGGGAGGCTCACTGCTCAGTGCAGAATAATGTCTGTCTTCAATGCAGTTTCTGGTTGCTCCTTTATGAAAGGTGTCCTTTCTGCTGGGAGTGACAGAGGTGATTCTCCCAGGACAGGGGGAGCATTCACAGCTGTGTGCAGAGGCCACAGAGCCTTGTCATGGCTCAGCTACACTGGGGAATGGTCACAAGAGAATTATTCAGGTATTTTTGGGTCATACTCAGAGAGAGTCTTTTACCTGGCTAACTGAAAGGTAGGGGTAAATCACCTTGCAGTGAGTTCACATTTATGAATACAAATAGAATTTGACAGGCGTGCATGTCTTCCACATCTGCACCATCTGGCTTCTCTGGGCCATAATCACCTTTTGTGAGAAGTTGTATCAGCCACTAGTGCTGTCTGTAGTAACACAGTAGCCTGACTGCTCTGTTCATATATTCATACAGCCACGGTCTGCCATAGCAAAAGCCATCTCTGTGAAGGCTACAGACTTGAAAGCAGACCCCCCCCCGCAGACTGCCAGGCCAGCAGCTGTAGAGCAGGCAGAGAAGCCAGGGCCAGAAAAGCAGTCATGCATTGCAAAGCCGCAGTCAGGCTCTGTTTCACAGGTGAAGAAACTGAGACAGATGGAGGGCAAGAAATTTTCTCAAAGTAATATGAGTAATATCTCTGGCAATGTCCAGTCTTGAAGCTAATCCTGCCTGAGGCCAGGTTCTGTGAAATGTGCAATAAACTGGGCAGCAACATCCCTGGGCTTCCTGCTCTTGTCTTTAGGGAGATTCACTTCAGACATCTGTCACAGCTGGCATTGTGGGTGCACCACTGTTGGCTCTGGTCCAACGGTACTGCTGGAGGACCTTCCCCTTTCTTTCTCCTGAGGGTGTCTGTGGTGAGCAAGTAGTCGATTCTTTACACAGTTGGTGCTCTTTCTTAAATCAAAATAATCCCTTCTGGGATTTGATCCTGTTCAGCTGAGTCTTCTTTTTCTGGGCACGTGATGTAGTTGGGTAACAGAATTATTTATTGGTAACACCTGGCAGAAACAGAGACACTGACATTTAAAGAGTCAGTAGGGATGAAACAAAGGCTTTGTTGATTGCTGATGCTCCATGAATAGGCTGCACTGAGAGCACGCACACCTTGTATTTCCCCTCTGTTCTCTGTCCCTTTTGTATTCCCTCCTAATCCACTCCAGTCTGCAATTTCCACTTCTGTTTTTCCTCCTCCTTCACTCCCTACAACTGGCTGCCTCAGAAGAACACTAAGCTTGGGTACTCCATGCTCTGATTGCACCAAAGTTTCAGTAGATCATAGTCAAAAGTTGAAACTATCACCTTTGTTTGCAGTCAGATTTGTTGTAGTGTGATGAATCATGACTCTCACCAATCTCTCTGACTGTGAGACTTGGGTGCACCAATCTGAGTCATTCCTCGATCTCTGAGTAACTCTTTTCTGCCCAGCTCCATCTTTTTATTTGCCCAAGTCTGAGCATCTGCAAGACCCTGTCTCTCACCCATGAGCCCTGTTTTGGAATTTGACATTCCTCCTAGTCCTCCAGCTTGGCCAGACTCTGAGCTTGAGGAGACTGGTCAGGTAGGCAGTTGTAAGGGAGAGTGAGGGCTTCGAAGGAGAGACACCATGGAAATCATCCCAAACAATGCTTTTGGCAGCAGTTTAGTTACCTGTGATGTGATGTGTATCCATCCTGGGCCACATTTAATATTCCAGTTCTTCTTGTCTTTCAGGAAAAATGATGGGGTGGAAAAGAGCCAAACAGACTAGTCTGTGTTGTGGCTAGGAGTTTTGACTTTTATAGCCATTTTATGGCTCCCATGGCTAACCCATGACTCACTGCCTCTTGTAGTTAATTCAGACTTTGCCTAGCTGTCCATCATCCTAGGAACCAACTAGTTTCCTGAAAACTAATGCTCCGTGCCAACACTGCCATTTCAACACAGTATCTTTGGCAGTCCTACAATACTTCTCCTACTGTTTGGTATGCTTGGATCTGGCCTAGATAAACTAGGAGACTTTCCCATTTTTCTTTGAACAGCATAACCCTCTTTGCACTGATCAGCTTTTAGGCCAAAGTGTTTGAATGCTTTAGGTAATGTGCTTCGCTTTTAAAAAGAGAAAGACAGAGAAGAGCACAAATATACACGTAGAAACAACCAAATTATGAAAAACAAAGAGATTTCTAAAGTTCTGTTTTCAGATGGATGACTTGCGATACAGTATTAACGGTCTATTACTCACATCTCCTGAAAAGATGTTTGGAAGGAAGAGGGAGTTGCACATTTCCAGAGCTAGATATTGGAAAGTATAAGTAGCTCCTTCTCGTAGTAACACTAGTCAGTCAGGCGTGTGCTGTGTGTCACTCAGTGGAGGAGTGCCTGCTCTGCTGCACAGCATCTCTGCTGTCACTGACAGCTTCAGCCCTGTATTCCTCACTTACCTTCCCACTGTGACTCTCCTCTGCACCTTCCATCCTTTAGTATCAGGCTACTCCCTGATTCCTGAATCATCCCTTTTCTTGACTGTGCCGTGAGTTTTGTGCCTCTCTGGCTTTTGCAGGCTCACATGCTGACCACTTTCACACTTTTAATCTCCTTTATTTCTTTCCTCCCCTCTTCCTCTCCTGCTGTTTTCAGCATTATAATAGTACTTGGTGCTTCTTTGAAAAAAACATTTTTAAGCTGTAATCATATTTTCTTCAGATTATTATAGTTTTAGCCTTCTCACAATGCCAGTGGGGGGAAGTGAAACTAAGCACACTTAGTGATCAACCCACAAAATATTCATGTCAAAATCAGAAGCAGATTTCAAAGTGTCTCAGGGCATGGCTCTGGCTCCCTTGAAGGGCATGAACAGTGCAGTCTTCTCCATGCCACTAACGAGGTGGCAGTTCCTGCCATCACAGACCAGCCAGTGCGATGTGGTTTGCCAGCCCCTCTGTAATCTACTTTATTGCAAAGTCAGCCAGGAAGCCAGACTGGTGAGCTTTGTACAGGTAGGTGCCAGTCATTCACAGTATCCCATCACCAGTCCAGTTTTGGGGGTAACAACAAGCAACTGGCTATGTAAGAGTTTTCTAAATCTTTTCCAGATGCTTGAAACATGTGCCTGAAAGCCACTTATTAGGCAAGAGGGAAGGATGTGATAAGGTGAATAGATATTTTCCTTGCCCCTTCTGACTTGTATGTTACTATTGTTACCTGATGTTGTGCTTTCAGAGCATGAGCAAGCCCTGTGTCAGTTTCAACACAGGGGTGAGTGTAACTCATCCACCTGGAAATACATACATTTATTGTGGGGACTGTAACAGAAGGGAATAAACTAATATATTTCTCCCATTTTAGGAGGGTAGTCTTTGTATCTGATGTGTATTGTTCCTCCTTGGTCAGAGCTGTTGAACGGCTGTCAGCACACCGAAGGCTTTTATATATAAAAGAAGGCCAACCTAAACTTCCCTCCTCTGGTCTGGATAATCGGACTGATCTCACCATTCCTGCCGAACAATGGAAAATTGCCTGAATATTTAAACATGTATTGTTCTTAGGGAAACAAAATGTTCAGCTAGTTTGGTTGCCTTAGCAACATCCACTTCTAAAAATACAAAAGAGACAATCTAGAAAATAAGTGAACGTGTAGAACAGGCGAGGAGAGAAAAATACTTCTTTTTCCCTGACCCAGAGCAACTGGGTCGTGGGCATGAAATGCTTTTATTTAAATCTCAGTGAAGGATTTAGGGCGTATCTTCACAACTTGTTGAACAAGTTTAATTTTTAATGGTTTAGTACGTGGCTAATGTTAAACTCAGGAAAGCCACTGTGACACCTCTTTTCTATTGGCTCCAAACCTTTTCTGTTGAGGGTCCTTCAGAGTGTTGTAGCCCAGAAAGAACAGATTGCACCAGAAGTAAGCAACAGGTCACAGTCTAAAACTGTAAAGATTAATTAAGAATTATTAAAGGCCAACCTGAGATACAACCTGTGAAAGCAAGTAAAAGAAACAAATTATTCCATTGCGACATGATGTGGAAAGGATGTGTGCATGCTTGGGGACAGTAATGAGGGGATCATAGGTGTGTCCCAAGGACAACATCAATAGAACAAGTAACACTTCTCAGTATTTCCAACAAAGGAGAATACAGGGCAAACACTGTGTGTGTAGAATAGGAAATGACTGCGTTTGAGATGAAACAGGAATGTAAGCATCTTGATCAGCTCCAGTCTCAGGGACCAGAATATCTCAGAATATTGAGATAGCTGGCATGTGAAATGGCAAATCTTACAGGGTGGATTTTTAATTAATCTGTCAAGTTGGTGGTGGCACTGTCTGACTGCAAAATAACAGATGCAGTACTTCTGTTATCTCTAAGAAAAGGAAAAGGGTGTAATCTAGGGAAATGTATGCCCATTCTTCTGACCGCCACAGTGCCTACAGCTTTAGAGCCAATCTGTAGGAGGGAATAATAAAAAAACCATGGAGGCAAATGAACAGTGAGGTGCAATGTAATATTAGTTTGGCAAAGGCAGAGCATGCCAGAATGACTTGATATTTCTCTCTGATAAGACAACTATTTTGGATTGGGGAAATGATAGAGATCCTATCTGTCCAGACTACAATAAAATACTTGACACAGTGCCATATGTGAAATTAATAGCTAAAATAGACATTATGAGAAAGTTAGAAGGTAGATAAAGAGTTGGCTGATGGGGAGACAAATGCAGGTTGTACAGAAAGGGAAAATGTCTGTTTGGAAGAATGGAATTCAGCAGCTAGCTTTCCTAGTGCATTAGCTTTAATATGCAGAAATGTATCAGCATCTGTAACAGCAACACTGCTGTGGTTCAAGAGCTGGAAGCACCAGAGAAAGACGAAAGCTTGCACTTACTAATATATTACACTCTCATCACCAAATGACTGTGAGTCCCAACATGTTGCAAGTGTGTAAAGACAAATAATACCCAACAACGTATCCAGAGAGAGGAGGAAGAGCGAACAGTGGTATGCAGGACTCAAGAGAAATCTCATCTGAAAAATGGCATGCAACCCTTGTTGCCTATTTCCCATAAATATGAGCTCTAATGGGAACAGGTGAAAAGAGTGAACACAGGATAGCAGGACCAGAGAGACTCCTAGCCTATGTGGAGAGACTAAGAGATACTGGCTTTCACAGCCAGTGAAGTGAAGGATGAGAGAGTCTGGATTTCCTATCTATAAATGTATTGGAGTGTAAAAGCAGAAGAGGAAGTTATTAAAACTGGAGGACATCACAAGAGAAACTGGGTATAAGCTGACCATAAAGAAATTTACGCTGGAAATTAAAAGAAAGCTTCTAGCCATCAGAGCAATTAAGTTCAGGAACAGTCTCTAATGGGAGAGGCAAGGAAAGAGGCCAGATGCTTTAAAAAGATTTCTCTCAAATGAAAGACATTTCGTTCTGTGGCTTCCCGTGATAGCACTCAGTGACTGAGAGGCTTCAGGACTATATTTGCCTGATCACAAATCAGTTTGACAGCATCCATATCCAAGAGGTCTCCACTTTATCTAAATTAAAGTCTATGCTTTCAGCCACACCAGTACAACTCAGGGTGCAAAACAATGATTCACTGGAAAACACTCGGTGGGAAGAGAATGACAGCAGGGAAATGAAAATACTATTTCAGCAGAAAGCCCTTATCCTTCCCTGGTATTGAGGACATGAGATAGCACCACATTTGCAAATTGGGGGTAGAGCCCTTCAATGCTGATGCCAACAGATGAGCTGAAAGAGCTTCCTAAAAGCATAGTAATTGCACACACTGTGTTTAGATCCATTGTGGAGACAAGCAGAAACAGATTCAAACTCCCTTGCTATCTGTTTCTGTTTGCTTTCCTTCATGAACTCTGACTTTGACAAGACTGTTGAAAGCCTTCTTTTTTTTTTTTTGTATTTTGATGTTGTTCAGCCTGTTTTTTATCACTTACAAGGTGGTTGCCATTCTGTATTTATACTCCCCATGGCATTTTGTAACATTTCCTCTCACAGAAACTTTTTACAGAAGGGAAACTGATGTTCAAAGTGATGGGATGGCTTGCAGAAAGTTGTTTGTGAAGTCTGTAGTAGAACAAATTGTCTACCAAATCCCTACTCCCTTCCTGACCTTAAAACCAATGTTTCTGCTAGCTTTCTTCTGTGTTTCATTTTCCCCTTTCATTTTAGTCTGCTTCTGTCAAGCTCATGCATGTCCTCTCCTTGCCAGCTGAAGCACATGGCTTGGATGCCCTGCTGTAGGCCTCTGCCCTCTGATTTCTCGTGGTTTTCCATTTGCTCCATCCATCAGTCTCACGGCTGTCATAGTTGTAGATCACCACAGCAACAGCACAGGGGTGGTTAGAATGAACATAGAAGAAATAAATTATTATGACTTCTGCTGAAGCAATATACATGTACATATGGAAAGAGGGCTTTGGGAGAGCGCTGGGCAGGTTTTTTGGTTTATACCATGGATAGAATCTAATATGACAGACTTGCAAGGTCTTGTTCATCAAGGGTAAAACTTGTGCAATTAATTCCCACCTTGTGGTCCTTTCAGCAAGTGACTTTTGCTCTGTGTTTTGTTTGCAACATTGCAACCTCTGTCTCCTCTTTGCTACCCTCCCATGCAAGGCATGGCTGGTGAGTGTAACCTGTGATCCAGTGAAGACCATCTGGGTAGACAGGAATGCCACAGAGCAGCACACGAACCTCGTATGCTGTCAAGTCAGCCAATGGGCCACATGCAACTTCATCAAGTAAGAGAAAAAAGAGTTGTCAGAGGAGAAACCAGTCTTCAGAATTGAAATTTATGTGCAGTGTGGAAAGTGTCCATCAATGCTGCTGCAGACTTCTGGGTGATCAGGATTGTGGAAACGTGGTGTTTTGGGTATGGAGATTTTCCCTGAAGTATCGGAACTTTTATGTGTTTAAATTGTGATGAGAATGAAGACTTTCTCATAATACGTGTGTCTTTCCAAGTAGGGAGTCTCAAAACCAACTGTGATATGGCGAAAACAATATCTGACTGTACAGACAGTTGCAGAGATTCTTGCCTTTCACAATCTTCCTGCCATTGTCCCATTTATACAGATATAACTTTTGGTGCAGTTGCAGCAATTGCTTACAAAGAAAATTACTTAGTTACATATAAATGTGTTCAGTGCCATTAAGTATTTTGAGAAATTATTAATCTTAATGAACCAGACCTTCAAATGAATCAAGTTAATATTTGTCTCGGAAAAGTGTGAGGGCAAGGTGATATGAGCTAACATTTTACCCAGCTAACTCTCATCCTGCAAAAAGATTAAAACAGATCCAAGGATAATGTTACTAGGAGGAGTTTAGGCTTTGTGCTACCTGTGCCACAGGTGTGTGTCCCCTGGAGACTGCTACAGTAGCCAGAGATTTAGATGTGCTCTCCCATACATGCTTCTAAATAGCATGAGAAACAAGAAACATAAAGCTTGGTGTTTCGTGTCAGTGCTTATGAACTTGCTGTCGAAGATGACAGGTGCTTGTTAAGACATTAAAGGTTTTCTACTAAATACTGTAAAAATACACACCAAAAGAAAATACACACCTACATTCCTGCTTGCATGCAACAGCAAAAAGGAGAGGGAGAAAGAAAATGCTATTTAATTTATATAAACAAGAGGAAAAGATAAAGGCATATGCAAATTTTTAGTTGATGATAAAGGAAAAGCAGTGAATTGTATTTTTCCTTTTCCTTTTCCTTTTCCTTTTCCTTTTCCTTTTCCTTTTCCTTTTCCTTTTCCTTTTCCTTTTCCTTTTCCTTTTTCCTTTTTCCTTTTCTTTTTTAAATAAAGACTGGATTGCTAAGAAACACTGCTACACTCTGCCTCAGCACAATCCTTTTGATCAACTTTCTGCCTGCTTAGAACCACAGGCTCTCTGACAAGGCTGGGGCCACAGTTCTGTACCACTCTCTCCCTTTTCTCTCCATCCTCTCTTCCAGTTAAGAAGCTCACACACTCTGGTGAAGACTTGAGGGCTCAGATCTCACTATCTCCACTACTGCACTTTAGTCTTTCCCCCTGGAGAGTTAACACTTTTGTTACTGGCAAGATAATTAAAGGGAAGCCCATAGCTGCTCCTTGGCAAAGCTTCTTGCACAGCTTTTTGCTTTGTTCTGGGAAATTCTTCTTCTCCATTAGCTGAATGAGTGATATGGGCTCATCCCCTTTTCTCTGAGGCATCACATCATGGTAATAGCACAAGATTCTAACCCTGTGGTCCAGTGGGCAAAACCAATGTTGCTGTGATTTGATCCTCTCTTCCCTGCATGTGTATTCCTGCTTAGCCTCTGTCATCAGGTTGCCTTCCTGTCACATCCCCTTCTCTGTGGATGTTTTCTAGCTGCTGACTTCCTGCTACCCCTTCTTTGACATGTGATTAAAGTATCTGTGGGAGTTCACTGGCTCTGGGACTGTCATCAGAGGCTTTAGTAAGTATGTGGTGATGTGGCAATGCATCACCTTTCAGTATGGGGATACAGCACAAGAAGGAGGAAGGGAACAAGTGGTGAACTAAACTCCAGCAAAGGTTCTGTCTGCTTAAGGACATGGTGGCAGGCAGCCACAACATCTGTACATGATTGTTTGTAGTTATGTATGGCTCCTCTGTCATGCTTTCCTTCACTGCTTTCCACCAGTAGGGAGAATCTGCAAGGATAAAAGCCAATCTCAGTGGGGACACCCCAGAATTTCTCTCTTTCAAAACCTACCCAGCTGTCACCAGATTTTTGCTTGTAGCTTTGATTGCAATTACTGGTCTGTTCCTAAAACTGGAGACAGATGTAAGACAGTAATAATGTCTTTACTTCTCTTCCTGCTCTAAGAAGGAAAAACGGTCACAAACTTGGAGATCCAACTTGACAAGGCCAGGAGCTGAGTGGGGCTTCCTGCTGGAGAAAGACTGTCTTGCTCCATGGCTGCTTCCACTCTTCCACTGTCAGAAAATGTCCTGAGTCCAGGAACATCAATGCAGATAGACACCAGTTAGAATCTTTGAATCCTTCAAGCTGCAAAAGACTTTTGGGATCATAAGACCAATCATTAACCTAACACTGCCAAGTCCAACACTAAACCATGTGTTGGACTGCCACATCGGTATGTCTTTTAAACACCTTCAGGGGTGGTGACACAAACACTTCCCTGGTAAGCCTGTTGCAATAGTTGACAACCCTTTTCATGAAGAGATTTTTCCTAACATCTAATCTAAACCTCCTCAGGCACAACTTGAGGCCATTTCCTTTTCTCCTATCACTTGTTACTTTGGAGAAAAGACTGATCCCCACCTCACTACAGCCTCCTTTCAGGTAATTGTAGAGAGTAATAAGTTCTTTCCTGAGTCTCCTTTTCTCCAGGCTAAACAGCCCCAGCTCCATAAGCCACTCCTCACAGGACTTGTGTTCCAGACCTTTCACCAGCTTTGTTGCCCTTTTCTGGGCACCCTCCAGCACCTCAGTGTCTTTCTTGAAGTGAGAAGCCCAAAACTGAACATGGGATTTGAGGTGCAGCCTCAGCAGTGCTGATGACAGGGGGTTATTCCTGCTCTAGTCCTGCTGGCCACACTATTTCTGATCCAGGCCAGGAGGCCATTAGCCTTCTTGTCAGCCTGGGCACACTGCTGGCTCATGTTCAACCACTGTCAAACAGCACCCCCAGGGTCTTTTTCCATTGGACAGCTTTCCAGTCACCCTTCTCCAGCCATAGTTCCTAAGCTATTGCTTCTGCACAGCCTCTTCCTGGGACCTGGTAGGAATGTGAAGCAAAACTTCCATGACACTAGGAGTGTGGATCATGAAACTTGGTCTTGGTGCTTGCCCTCATGCAGAAAACCAAATTTGTTTCAAGATATTTAAGAAAGAGTTCTCAGGACCATATGGAAGAACAGAGAAAGCTATCCTTGTTCAGCTTTTCAGTCTGATGCCAAGAACTACCCAAGGTTTCAAAGGTTTCAAAGATGGAGTGTATGATATAACTACAAGTTTGTACTTTCTAGCCAGCAGTTTTCCTCATAAACAGGTCTAGATGACATTCAAGTACCTGTCAGTACTGTAGATGCACCATGCTGTGACTATGAGCAAAAACAGTTCCTGCAGGCTTACAAGCACATCAAATCTCCCCAGCCAAACCCAGACTCCAGTGAAGCTTTTCTCTGTCTTGAGTTTCAATAATGCCAAAATTTTGCCCACACATCTACTTTCATCAGAATAATCTTTTTTAATTCTCCACACTGCTCCTTAGCTACCATGCCTCCCAAACCATCCATCCAACCAGTGCCTTCTTCCCATTTAAATCCCTGCCTGTCTTCTGCAAAGAATCATTTAATCTGAGTTATTGTTTTTTCGTCATGCGATTATTTTGGGTATCCATAAGGCCTTTCATAACCTGTCTGACAATGTTATACCATCCTAAACTATCTCTCTGTGTTTGGTTCAATTCCTTTCCCAAATTGTGACACAATGATTTCTTTTTCCCTCCATTCCCCCTGTAGTGGGATTCCAGGTTTTTGAGGGGAACCCATCTAGGAACACTAAAACCAGCAGGATTGGGCCTACCTGAAAGCTCCAACTCACACCTCCCTCTCAAGGGAGAGTGTCCCCCATTCCTTGATGCCCTAACTGATGCCCATAGGAATGACCATGCATGCCCACAGAAGCATCCCGTGGAGACATCCCAGCCAGCCCTTTGCATTCTTTCCAGAAAATCTGGCTGGATCACAGCCCTGCAGTGGGCACCAAGAAAAGCTGCCCTGAAGGTTGCCTTTAAAGCCGTGAACTGATGATGTTGTCAGCACATAGTGTTCATTCCCAAGTCATGAAGTTTATTCTGGGACCACTTGAGAGATTCAAAGCTCTCTCTTTGCCAGGAAAATATCTGTGCTGTTGAGCTCTCCTTCAGATTCTCTCCACATGCCATAGAGGAAATGTTCAGAAACCTAATCTGAGGGGGATCGGGCTGTGAGTTCTCCTTGTCTCCGTCAACTTTATGAGGCACGAAATCTTAGGGTGCTATAAGAATCAGGCAGTCTTTCTAATGCACACCAGCTGTGTCCTATGCCTTCCAGCAGGGAGGCAAGCTCTCTTGTGTCCCTGTAGCCTCGTACTCCACTCTTGCTGGTACCCTGCTTCCCTAGAAGGACCCTATGACCTGTAGATAGGTCTGCTGCTAGTTAGTTAGTTATTTAGGAATGACATGTTCTTCCCTTGGGGTAAGAGTGAGAGCTGAAGGATGGTCTTCTGACTTGAGATGCTGAGCTGTGACTCAGGAAAATAAAAATTACTATTCTCATCTGTTGCTCAATTCTTGGCTGAGCTTGAAAAGTCACAGTTACTGTTTCAGTTCCTGTCTTTGATCTGGGGAAGATAAGGATTTTGTGTTCCTTTGTCTAACTTGTGTCAGTGCTCAGCTTTTTGTTCCACAGATTGCCCTCAACAATATGCTTGTATGTCATCTAGCACAGTTAGTTAGCCCTTAACCCTGGGTGAGCCTTTAGGTGCTATTGTGCTATCCCTAAGCAGGAGCAGGATTGGAGCCTAGGGCATGCATGGGAAATGCACTGATCCTGGCAGCTTCTTGCTGGTCCTGTTCTATTGGTGCGTTTTGACTCAGCAAAGGCTTTCAGAGTCTCTTGAGAATGAACCCCTTGGTCTGAACTACAAATAACTACCCGAGCCTCAAATGGATAAACACCAGGTGCTAAACATTCACTGTCAGATGCTGCATTGTAAGTGAAGGCAGATAGTTAACCTACTTAGTCTACCTCATCCAGGATGTCAAGATGTGCTCTCAGTTCTGCTGACACAGGCCTGAGGAGATAAGCTAAATCAAGCTACATAACCCTCATGACAGAGGGTTTATGTGCCATCACTTGGAAGGCCACGGAAGTGCCAAATGCCTGACAGTATTTGGAAAGGAGATGACAGCAGCAAAGCAATGTCTGCTTTGGAAATTATATGTAAAATTCCTATAATTGTATGGTGGGGAGGTGTATAAAAAAAGGAAGTCACTTCTACAAGACAGCACAGAGAAATCAGGTGGGAGATGAAGGCACGATATATGCCCATGCAGAAGAGATATATCTTCAGTAGGACATATCTATTGGTAGACTCTTCTTGGGCCACATGATCCCAGGGTAAATCAGCTATGACTTTATGTCACCAGAAATCAACAGGAGGGTAAAGCCCTGTATAAATGGGTTCCAGAAAAAAATAATTTAAGGATGTGATCCTGTAAGATCCTGGATCAAAACCTGGGTCAACTCTTCTACTTCCTAAGCAGAACAAGAGCTATGGGATGGGACAAAGTGAATTGCGAGGGAAAAACTAAAGGGAAGACAACAGAGAAGGATCTTGTGAAGAAAATGAATGGAAAAAATAAGGATGTAAAGGTTTGAGAGAATGGGGTGAAAGAATGTAGTGAGTTAGTTAGGGAGTGAAAAATACCAAAAAAAAATTGAGAGGAACTGAAAAGACAGATTTTTAGTGGCCTCTGGTGATGCATTTGTTGAGCCAGGTCTGCCTTGGAGGATGCCTTGAAAGATGTATCTGTGGCCCACCTGGCAGG
This sequence comes from Margarornis squamiger, assembly GCA_035222235.1. NCBI lineage: Eukaryota > Metazoa > Chordata > Aves > Passeriformes > Furnariidae > Margarornis > Margarornis squamiger. The sequence goes on from JAWWTY010000001.1 coordinate 21,656,488, forward strand.
CCTTGGAGAGGAATATCTTATACATTCCTCTTACCTTTAGATGTGGATCGAGAGAAGGGTATTACTAAGGCTCAGTTCCCTTCTTTGGATCCCTGAGTACCAGAGCAAGATAAAACCAAAGTGTTTTCCCAAACATGCTTGTAAAGAGTGACATTTTTTCAATGCTTTGAATTCCTTAAACTTCTGTCTCTGATTTGAATAATCTGTACAAAGGTATGTGATTTCAGGTGTATCTTTCTGATAGCAAAAACAGATTTAGGGAACGAGGCAGCTTTACAGAGATATTCTAGGCCCTCAAGGACAAGGACTTGTTTCATCAGGAAATAGATTTCCAAGCTCTTCCTGTTGTTTTTATAGGTCAGTTTGAAACTCAGTGCTGGCTTAGATCTAGTAAGAAGCTATCTTTGCTTCAGTCTTTCTCCTAGGCCATCCACTCACTGATTCTTCTAACTCAGAATGTTATCTGTTGTGTGTGTGTGTGATTCCTCAAGAGCTATAGCACTTACCTTCAGGTTTACATATGGTGAGTTTCTCAGTAGTCAGAGGTTCTATGTCAGAGTTATGGGCTTAACCAAGGGTCAGCTTCTTTATATTTAGTTAGTATATGTTTCCCTGCTGGTTGCTGAGAAGAGCTTTAAAACATGAAAGTTAGAGGTTTAAAAGCCAGGGGGGAAAAACATAAATAATTCCATATTTTGAAAAAATAGTTTTATATGAATGCCATCATTACTAGTTCCCTAATTCGTGATTTTTAAACAGATTGTGTTTTTCAGAGATTCTGAAAAGGGAAAGTGAAATGGTAGCCAGTGTATTTGTGTAATAAAATTTGTGCAGGATAGTTCAGGCAAGAAATGTGTGATACAAACTGTCAGGTTAATTTCTTTGAGTGTATTTTCTTCCCAAAAGCTGTTCAGTTTAAAACAGAGTGGCCAAAACCAGTGAAAAACTTCACAAAAGTGACTCATCTATGGAAGTGAAGCTGAGGTCTTCTTATCATTAGCCAATCTGCCGAGATAGAAACTATTCCATTGCCTGAATGGATCATACTGGGATTGCACGTGTCCTGGCACTTCTGTTAGCACACCTCCAGCTTTTCAAGAAGCCCTAAAATGTGGTGGTCTGCTCTGACAGTGTGTCAGAAATTGTGCTGCCCTGGCCCAGGAGTCACCCTTGCCTCTGATTCCTCCAGCAGCCCCTGGCAACGCACAACAACATTGCTCCACAATCCAGGCATTTTGCTTGACCTTCCGGACAATGTCCAACCCAAATTAATCTTCGGCTGCTGTAGCAAAACCAATCAGACCTTAAAATACTTCCTGACTAAATTAGCAACTTCTATTTACTCTTGCCTTTACCACAACACATTTCATTAATAACCCTTAAGAGCCTTCACTATGAAAGCACCCCACTGGCTATCACAAGCTACACCACAAATTATAGAAATACAGTTGCAGAACAGCAACCATGCACGTAGCTTGAGTCCTCTCTCTATCTTCCATGCCTAACATGTCCACCCTGTAAATTTAGACAGCATCTAGGAACTTCCATGGTCTCAGTCCCCCTGAGCCCCCAGGAGCAGCCAGCCAGTGTCTCCTCACCTCCCTGCAGCCTGCCAGCAGATCAGTGGCAATTCTCCTAGGGCCATAAGCCCTGGGGCAGGAGTGAAGTGCTATCTGCCAGGGGGTTGCTGTGTAGTGGAGGCATGGAGCTAGGACTTGGCATTTGTCCCAGCAGAATCTTTCTTATTTTTGCTAAAACGGTCAGGAAAGGTTAGCTGCCCTTGATGCAAGGGCAAGTTGACTGCTCTGCTACTATCTCTCCTGTGTGTAGGTTCTCAAAGGCTCCTCTTCCACTTCCATCTGGTTCTGGATAGAAACATACCAGCCTCTGAACACAAGGCTGATGAAATCTGGAGCTTCCTTGCAACATGAAGTGTATGGTAATACAATCAATAGGAGAGACTGCCCAGAATAGCAGGGGTGCAAAAATAGTATGTCCTGTGTGTGTGCTTTCCCTGTGACCCTCTCCTGTTCCACAATATAGCCAAAGCAGAGGTCTCTCTTGTTTCATTGCTTGTGCAGAGATCACTGTAGATGGTCAGGCACCATGTCAAATACTGCCCATTTGCCAAGAACCCCGGGCCTGTGGCTCCTGTGTAGTCTACAAAACTACACATTAAACCCACTGAGGAACAAAAATAGATGTAATTGCTCAGCTAGAAGACCAGACCCACTAGCAAGGAAGAAATGAAAGATTATCAAAATTAAAAGCATTTATCTTAAAAGCCCATTGGACACTATTCCCCAGGCTATCTGGCACCACATGCAGTCTCCATCACACCAGCATCTACACAAGCTGTACTCAGGACCATGTGGTCACACTGGTGGCTTCTTTCCACACTTTGTAGGCTAAAGTGCAGTAATAACACTAACTCTTGCATTTCATATTGTCTGCAGCCTGAAGATCACCAGCAGAAAACAAAATGGTATAAAGAGGCTCTACCACTGAGATAAAGCTGATTTATGGCCTAAAGGGGATATGAGAATAGATCTAAATGATCATTTTGGTATGTGCTTGACTCAGGCCCTACAGCCATCTACACTACTTCCATGATGGTGCTTATCTGGGCCCATTCTGGCATTTTTCTGGCTCACCTTGGTGCACTTGAGGGCTGTCACCACAGGGAGTACAGGGGTGTCCTGTAAAAAGAGAGAGAAGTGCAACTATACAAGCCTGGAGAGAAGGGTACAGAAACACCACTTGATGAGAATACAGAAGCCTCAGCAAAGAGAGAGAAGGCATAAAAAAATTAGCAGTCCTGCAGGGTAGAACTGAAGCTCTTGGAACCCAGGATTTATGATGTCTCACCAGTTATGAGAAGGATGAACTTTTTATCTCATTTCATTGTTCCTAAATAGATGGTATATTATGACAAGATCCTCTTGGCAGTGGGTTTGCATGAATAATGTATCTGTACTATAACCAAGTAAATCATATTTTGTTCTTAAACATTTCCAAATGGTGTTTGTGCAGTTCTGGAGTCTTAAAATGCTGTTACCTGCCTGGCAAAATTTTGGCTGTGGTAATCAAAAGGAATTGATTCATGCTGTAGGACAGGAAACCCTCTTCGAGACTGGAAGAATGTGGAGATTCCAGGGCTGTGCAGGAGAAACTTCACCCACTGTGGATCTGCAGCTACTTCTTGGTTGGCAGCAGCTGTTGGATACTGTGTGACATCATGAAAGACCAAACTGCTTCAGGAAAAAGAACTGTCAAGCAGATGCTGCTAGGACATTTATGGTGGGAGGAATTACTAGGAATTTTTATTTAGGTACATCATTTCCAATAGTGACCCTCTAGAAAAGGTGTCTTTTAAGAATTGGTCTGCTGTTGCTTTTCCAGTGCATCAGAAAGGATCTTCAGAAGTGTAAGACTGCACAATACCGTATGATGAGAGCATTGGATCAACCCCTGGGCAAGGTTTTATTTAAGGTCTCCTATCCAAATACTGACAAGTGGAACTCAATAAGAATGAACAAGCAAGACCACAGAAATATGGTATAAATAAGTAAGTATTATTTCAAGTCAGTGAGACAATAACTTAATGAAACATGCTGAGCTCTTTATTTCTAAAAACTTAGTCAGAGAAACCAGTTACCAGGCAGCAAACACCTCACAAGCTGAGTATCTCTAGAAAGGGAAACACAATGTAAAAGTGGTTTGTAACTAATTAAACTGGAATTTTTGTGGGTTTATTTTCAATTTAAGGTTCGAGCATTGCTAACAGGAAAAACAGAGAGGATGCTGTGGTAACTAGAAGCTTCTGGTGTGACTAAGGTAATTAAAGTGGCCCATATGGATTTCAGACCACCCACCTACCCATCCTAGCCCATAGTCAAGTCAAAACAAAGCATTACATTTTTGAAGAGTTGCAGCCATGGAAAAAATACAGGCCTCTAAAAAGCTTGTTATTAGACACTGCCAAGATAATTTTTTGATGATCATTTCTGTTAATTTGGCAACATAAATAAAATATCGGAATTTTTTATTATAATGTGTAATGTGAGGTGGAGGCTCTTTGGCAGCTATTCCTCTTCAGAGCTCGTCTCTCAGGCATAGGAGATGCAGGTGGCAGGGCATGGTGTAATCTTTTCAGAGTTGCCAGTTTTCACACATTCATGTCAGTGAGACAGATTGTCCTCTCTACAATGTGGTAAACTGGGAATAATCCCATGGAAATTACTGGTATAGAGCCAGCAGGAGGTCACCACTGGAATGTGGTCACAGGCAGCTTATCTGTATAGAGGAGCGAGAGACACCCTGCTCCCAGACAGCTGAGTTTCTACAGGTATACAAAAGTATCCGTGGTCTGTGGCCAGGATTACTGCTCCGGCATGTTACAGATGGTCCACTGTGAAATTTTCTAACCCGAGTGATCTAAAAGCCGAATTGCCATTTACATGCAAGATTAGACTCCGAATCAATTTGTGCCATGCCTATAATTAGGAGATCTACAGCTGGTATATTTCTTGCTTTGAAAGCAGTGCTTTGATTGTATCCCCAAAGATGATACTTTCCCCAAATGTGGCTTGTTGGTTGAAGACAAAGTGCCCAGTGGAGGGTCAGACAGTGCTGTCCTCAGAGCCTGATACAGGCCCTGCAGGACATCTTTGGAGAACATTCCTGGAGGCTGTTGCAGTACTCAGTAGTGGGACTGTTGTATCAAATTCTCATGGCTCTGTCTTCAACAGGCCTTCTGTCATTATAGCAGATATGTGGTTTTCTGCCTCTGAAGGTCTTGAGGACCCAGTGCACCTCTGTCCTAACACTTCTGTTGGGCACAACATCCTTTTACCTCCTGCTCTTAAGGGATTCTTCTTTTGTTAGCCAGAAACTTTTGAATAAGATGAGCTCTAAGGCACAGTCTACATCATGCTGGGTTTGTTGTTTTTGTTTTTCCTCCAGTCCAGGTCTGATAAAACTAGATGAGGAGGTTGAGCATTTCAGGATACACAGATAAGTGATAAGTTTAATAAAAACCAACCAAACAAAACCAAACAAACAAAAAAAAACCACAGAAACCACCACCCCCACCCCCACAAAAATACAAAAAACCCCACAATAGAAACGTTAGATTTATAACAGGAATCAAGAAAAGTTATTTTCTATTTCTAAATCTTTTCTGTAATCATCTGGAGAGATGCATGGAGGTGTTTATCTGTCTTTGGAATTGCTCAGCTTCACATTATCCTTGACCTAGCTGTCACCTTGTAGCAAGAAAGTAGGGAAGATTGATAAGGTAAGTGCCAGCCAAAAAGTGAAGGAACATGGCAGGAACTGTTGCCCTGGCTGTTGTGGGGTGAGGTGACTGTGGCTCACACATCTCCATCATGGCTAACAAAGAGCTGGAGGGAGCAGATGCCTTTGAGCTCATCCCAAGTCATTTACTGCACACCTCCTTTCAGTATTTGTCCCAGCCAAGCTACTCCTTGAGGCTGTGGAAAGGACTCTTCAGCAGATGGAGGCAATAGAAGTGCCTTTTCTAGGGCCAGGGTTAAAGGATCAGAGCACATGGGAGCAGTTTTGAGCTATTAGGACTGAACTCACTGTCTGCCTGTTCCAAAATAATTGATAGAACTGAAAATTAGTGTAATTCTCTCCCTCATGAGAGGATAGTTTAGCATCCTTCACAGGCAGTTATGTCTTTGAAAGCCAATCCAATGCATTCCAGCTTCTCATGAGAGAGAAAACAGACCTGTTAAAGGGCCGTGGAAGAGCACAGTTTTGGATCTTTGTTGCTAAGAAATGTTATTAAGAGCGTAGCTTTTTATTTCTGTCATTTCACTTATGCATGGCACACTCAGGGATGGATATTAAAACAGATAATGATTCAGGAATATCAGGCAGAGCAGAGCAAACTCTACAGTGCAAGAGCAGGAGAGAATAGCTGCAGCGAGTACAGCTCAAAGTCAGCTTTGTGAAAGAGAAGCAAAAGGACTTTGGTGATCATTTATGTAAGTTTTGAAAGCCAGTGGCTTCTGGGTGTAACTTTCGCTTGCTTTTATGAAGTGGGACTGTGGGACTATAGGGAAGGATCCTGCGTATTGTGGCAATATTTCATGACAGTGAGATTTGGGAAGCTCTCCAATACTCTGACAAGCCAAGTCTCAAGGACTGTGATAGATGAATCTCCAAGTGTTGGAAATTATGTGGTTTGTCTACACAGAGAAATTGCAGTGGCTTTAAATATCCTGGTGGAGTTAAAGCTCTGTGATTTTTCCTTTACTGTGAATGAACATTATATTTGTATAAAGGTGTATGATGCCAATACAACCATTTCAGTATGGGGGGGTGGGGAGGGAAAGAGAGAGAACTTCCAACTGGAATAGTTATGCCTGTAGAAGAAAAAAATTGCTTTGAACTGCTTAAGCAGAATATGTTGATCATACCAGCTAGCTACAAAAGACTGCATTATAGTCATCAGGGGATGGATTTTATGTCCTGGACCAAGACTATATTTGAGACTGGAGTAAACTGATCATGTCCTTCAGCCACACCTGCTAGCTTGAAGAGGCTGGAGATAAATGGCCTGAAAGAGGGATCGTTTTGTACTTTTTCTGCTGCCCCTCAGCAGATATGGCTGTGGAATTCTTTACTGGGAACTCTATATGTAGTAGCTTTGGTAATTTACATGGGAGTGGATTTCAGGTTAAAAGTCACCCAGATAAACTTAGCATTTTTGGTCAAGTTCACTTGTTTCTCATACAGACATGGATGATTCTGGATTTTTCTGAGATCTCAGCTGAAACAATTTTTATGAGGACAGTTGAGTTGACTATACAGAGGTATATACCTTTCTGTACATATGTATCTAGACTTGGGCTTAAGCTCCACTTCTGTGAAGTGTGGGTTGATAGTGGAGTACCAGCATATTCCTAGTTTAGCCTGAATTGATTTCACTTGCCTCATTCCAAATATAATCCAGAAAACATTTTTCTAGGCAGCAGTGAAAGTCATCTGCACCTGCACCTATATCCTGCCTTGCACCCTCATCTACAGGTGCAAGAGAGGGTATCTTCTACAAACAGATGTCACAGAGATGGCTACCCTGGAAAAAAAATAGTGTCCAAAAATAGTGTCCCCCAAGGACCTGGCAGCGGAAGGGGAAAAAATTGGGTGAGTAGATGGGGTAAAAGTCTCCAAATAGATAAGTCAGCTGAGACAGTGGCTGGTATTCTGAAAGGGAAGCTTTGACTATCTGACTGCCAGTTTTCTTTTCGGGTTAAGAGAGGAACAAAGAGTTTCAGTGTTATTTCTCCATGATGTTTTTTCACCTTTCATAAAACCTACAATTACATGAACTCACTAAATAGTCACTAAATATCATCTCCTTTAAACCTATAATACCTTAGTGAAGCTGCAACCAGTTTACAGTAATGCTACTAATTTTATCCAAAGCTCTCCTCTAGCCTGTGTAACTTAAAACAATGTTATGTATTAGTCTAAGTGCAGAAGCCAAAATCTGCACATTATTCTAGCTTTATACAGAATAACAAAGATCTGTGGCTCAGTAATCTACGCTCAGAAAAATGAATACAGCTTAACTCTCCCACAGCAAATTGCTGTATTTGACTGTAGCACCTCTGCTTCAGTTTCTTCCCTGTAATGAGATCAGACCTGCTTGTGTCCAGGGCTGACATCTTTCTGAATGACAGACAAATGTTAAAGGTTAAGAGCAGCTTTCTTGCTTGCCCTAGGAATTTTGAAGTCCATAATATAAGCAGCTTATCATCTGAAATATTTATGTATTCATCCCTATAAAAGCACCTATCTTCTCTGCAAAACTACAGTAAAGCAAAATACACTTACTGTTGCTTAGAATGGCTATCAAGGGCATCCTAATTGATTAATGTGAATTTCAACTTAATTTCTTCTTTAGTTCTCTTCACTGCATCTTCTCTCTTTAGAGAGCAGGTCAGTCTTCCTGGAGGGCACACAAAACCTCATTGAGTGCAACGTGTGAAAACAAGGTCCATTGCAGAAAATGAATTCCAGTGTCAAAGATTTTGCATTTAAATTGTCTATCCAGTGGACCCTTTTTACTTAAGTTTATTCTCACGCTTGATGAGTTTAGGACAATGAAACAAGCAGAAGTACACAGTTCAAAATCCTAATGCATTTGTTGGGCTACGCTGTGTCACAGTGGATGGTTAACAACTGGAACTATGGATGAAAAGGGAAAGAAGATCCAAAAATTTAAGTGTTACTCTAGGATTCAAAGACCTGCATTCAGTTCTTAGCTGTCTCTCCATTCCCCATCTATAAAGCACTTTTAACAGCTGCAGACTTTCTCTTTGAGAAAGTGGATGCATCAGCATCAAGAGAATGTCTGGGTACCATACAGCTGTGTAAGCCAGTAATGCAAGCAGTGTATTGAACAGTGTATTGAACAAACCATTTTTTGATTTACCATAATGATAGTGTGATTTTCTCCCTCCATTTATTCCCATCATTTTTAGCATTTTCTATATCCTTCTGTAGTCCTTTCAGGTTCCTGTCCAACCCAGGTAGTAACTCAGGTACTGCTTCTGTACCTTGGACACAGGACACACAACACCAGAACATGGTGAAGAGGGGGTGAGAAAGTGTTATGCAACCCATGTGGGGACAGGAAATTTCCCCTGATGTTTCTGTCCACTTGATCAGCTGTAGGAAACCCAGAGCATTGGAATTATAGGTACATTTCTTGAGCTTCTTAGAAACTTGATGAACTTGCAGATAATCTCATCTTCTCTTCCCTGAAACCTCTCTAGCCTTATATCTGAGGTAGCAACAAATTCTTTCTTTGATGGGAGGCCAATTAAAAAGGGAATGCAAAAAGTGGGAAAATGAAATTATCTGTAAAATTTAGTTGGAGCTGATGATGCAGTAAATTCAAACACTCGGTTGCTGCTTTGCAATTCTTTGTTGTTTCTGCTATCACCCACTAGCAGTAGTCCAATGTAGTTGGAAGGCTAACTATTGAAGTCATTGAATGCCTCCTGATTTATTTTTTCCTGTGTTTTACATCTAGTATGTCTTTTAATAAGTTAGGCTGTCATTACAGTGAAGGTAAAATTTCTGTCCTTTTTCTAGAGACTAATTGTATAAGAAAATAAAACCCCAAACTATTTATAGTATCAATTGCAGTGTATCTGAGTATACCTAGTGTCTAAAAATACCTATTTTAATTAGCAATCTCTTGGGAGTGAGGCGAGAGTTCCATTTTTAGTTACAAGATATTGGTGGAGGTGGAACTCCAGGACAGTTTCAGGGCAATAAGTAGCACAGATTTTGGTAGCATATTTCCTAGCCCAGCACAGAACTGGTGAGGGTTTGTGACTATGCTGTTCAACATCACAGCATGCTTGCACTGTAACTACAGTGTGACTGAGACATCTTTCAAGTCACAATGTTCCATATTAAAAATCCTGGTGATGACTTAGGGTTTAAAACACAGAGGAGTAAGAACTGCTAGAGCCTGCTGTTACAGGGAAGCAATTATGTACTAAATACCAAAAATATTTGATGGTAAATATTGAAACTGGGCTTTTAAAGAAAAATTATCAGTTTATCAGTGGTATAAATCAAGTTTTTCAAGCAGTTACATTAGAGAATTCTCCTTTCAGTTCTGATTTTGTGTTCCCATTAGCGTGTGTGTGTATTCGTAAAGCAAAAAGCCAGAGTAACACTTACGTGTCAAATCATTTGCCAAAATTATAGTGTTTCACACCCTGCTGTCTAACTAGCCTTGTTGGGCAAGGTTAATATTGCTTTGAAAACTGAATTTAAGATTATCTGATTTACTAAATCTCAGTCTTAAATATTTTATTAGGGAAGTGGGAAGGGGGGGAGCTTTTATCTTGCACAATGCTATAAAGCAGTAATTGTAATTGAAAAGCAGATGTGTCTTGTTGTTTTTATTGTTCTGAAATAGTAATGATAGTAGCCTGTTTCCCTGCTTGTATCTAGACACATGCAGATGTTACCGCAGGGTAGCTAGAGAAGGAGCTGTCATTTGCTATGAGGAGTACCAGCCTGTGTGCATACAGTAAGTTTCAGTCAGCTTCATTCCTTTTCACCAAGCATAAGCCCCTTCAAGTTCTTATTTACTGCTATATAAGAACATGTTGGTGAGAAAGTAGATAATATCAACCTATTCCTGTGCTTGTACAATAATAGCAGTGCACTGATTTCAGAAGAGCAACACCTGCTCCTGAGAGTAAAGGACTGGGATCCACAGGACATAAAGGAAGGGGGTCAGGACCCACTAGCCCATGAAGCTCCCTTACACTCTTATGAAAGTATCATGTGCTGTTCTTATCTCTACATTCCTAGTTATTAGTTCCAAATAGTTCAGTAACAGTCAAGTTGTTGCTTCATACTATGATCAGTATGATACACTGTTCATGTGCTATCATCTGGTACATCTGGGTTGTTTAGGGACAAGTATAGCTATCAGCAGCAGGTTAGGATACATGAAGGGCTTAAGCAAACTCTGCTGAAGCCAGTGTGAGTTTTTCCCATGACTCTGATTTGAAGGTAGATAGAAACATATTTTGGCATGAAATTTATGCATACTTCTTATGCAGTCTCCCTGCAGGGCAGTGTTGAAATACAACATTGAAGAAGTGCTTAAGAGAAACTTGTACATCTGTGATCAATGTTACACTTAAGATTGTTCTCTCAGACATACAAGTTGGTCTGTTCCAACTCCTTTTACAGTGGGACCTCTCTTCTTTCCTAAGGAAGGTGATGTTTGGTTTGGTGGTTTGTCCTTTCAGAAATTCTTTCTCCTCCAGCTGTTGTCAAACACACTGAGTTGTTACACAACTGCTGCATTTGTTATGCTGTTATATTACTGCATTTATAGCAACAAAAAGCCCAGAGGGCCTGAAATGATCCTTGTTCTGCAGTGGCAGATGCAGTGGCAGAGGGCGTTTGCTGAGAATACCTCTGGAAAAGAGAGGAAGAGCAAGTATGCCCATAAGTATCATTTTGCACACTGACGCTCTTTCCAAGGGAACTGAGGAAATAAGGCAGTTCAGCTTGAAAATGGCAGTCATTTGACAATCCTTTTGTCTGATACTGCAAAGGTTTAACCAGACCTTTGGATTTGTCACAAGACTCATTTTAAGACACAGCTGCTTAAAGAACTCCTCTTAGTTGTGTGCTGTCAGTCAGAGGCTCAGTTTGCTGCCCCAGTGGTAAACTTTCACCCCCATGCCATGAGTGTTTATGTTCCCAGCTCTTTTCATCCCGTGGGAACTAACAACAAGGAGTCAGCATGTCCTTATTACTGAGAAGTTGCACTGTCTCTGTGCAGATGTTGCTGCTGTTAACTTGAAAACATGGTTGTGTAGTGCCATGAGTAAGAAACCTTTATAAATCTGGGAATTCTCTTTCTGGGTCTGTTGCTGAAGCCTGGTGAGTTAAAAATAGTTGATGGAGGCCTCACAAAAGATAGACCATCAAGCCTGGTACAAATGGTATTCTCAAAAGAAGTATATATTTGGGTGACCAGAAGGAGCTGCTCAGGTGCATTTATTGTGGATTAGAAAGTTCCCTTGAAGGTAAAATCTTCAAAGGATTTACAGAATAGTAAGCAGCAGTGGTAAAAATTTCTACTAATGTGTTCAAGCTCTGACCATAATTAGACTCTGTGTCATGGTATCTGCACTTGAATTCGTACCTACAGGCTGTAGTGATGTGGGTTTAGGTGGATAACTCTTCACATGGAACCAGATGAGGGTGTTTGCTCTGCACAGTCACCTAATTAAATTGTTGAAAATAAAATAGGTTTTGGCCACAGTACCTTGGGCTAATTTTTAGTTAGGTGAGAGCATGGAAGGCCTCATTTCTATACATTAGAAGAGCTTGGAAGCAGGATGGCTATGAGATGGCAACGTTTGCAGGTAATTAGCTTGTTTAGGTTAGATAAATCTTGAAAGAGTGAGAAGCTTCACAGGGATATAGGCAAAGATATGCATATGGGCAGCAGACTGGCCAATCTGTGCATTCCTCTGTATTAGTAACTACTGGGGAGCCAGAGGAAGGTAGGGACTATCAATACATCTCCTGTGAGTTAAATGCTGCCACGGAGCCAAGGCCCTTCTTACCAGTGACTGTCTAGTGATTCTTCATTAACACCATGCTTTTGGAATAAGTTCTATCTATTATGGATTGCAGGACAAATTTATACCACTTGTCATACTTTGCCCAGATATTGGCCTTTCACAGAGAAAATACCATGGACTGGATGATCTTGCATGAACTGATCTGCCACAAAAAACCTTTAAAAAATAAAATGCTTTGTAGTTCTTTGCCACTCTTCTGAATCTTTCACATTATTAATTTCATCTCATTATAATGCCTCTTTTCAACAGGAAGCTATCAAGTGGATCGCAAGAATGTGGTCATTCTGTCCCAGCTCATTCAGATTCACTTATCTCATGATAAAAAGTATATCCGGAATAGACCAGCTGTACAGAAGAAGATAAATGGTTCATATGTCTATTTGGAACCACTGTAAGTAGATCTTTTCTCTCCAGTAATGTAATTTTATCTTGCTGTATCTAATTGCAGGTAGTTGCTGAATCTAATGATGAGATTGCTCTGTTTTCTGTCTCAACAATGTCTCTAAAGCCCGAAGCAGTGAGTAAAACCAAGATTATTTAAAATTGTCTGAAGTGATTGATTCCACTGTTGCATGGAAGGATAATTTTCTTGGGCTTTAATAGATTTCAATAGTTCAAGACTATATTGTCTATTTTTATGGAAAAGAAGTTCTAAAATCTCCTGTAAGGTGAGAAGGTTCATGAAATGGTTCAGTAGTCAACCACCGACATGTGAGACAGAGACTGAACTAGCCAAATATTCTCTTAAATACCTTACCCCCAAAAGCCATTTCTGACACTTCTGAAATGTAAAATTATGATGTGATGTTTCTGTTTTGGTGATACTTTACTGGTTTATCTTTGGTTTGCATGAGGATTTCTGTCCACAGCAGAAGACACAACCTGTTGCTCTGTGCTGTTAAAGCAGACTGGGGGCCTCACATGCATGACCAGTGTGCTACCTGGGATACAACTTGGGAGTCTCCTTGCCAGCCAAAGACCTCTGATACTTAGGCACGAGTAGGCTTACCATTCAGCTGCAGGTGTCAGTTCCATTTGTACCTATCCCCATCTTCTAAATTATTCAGCACTTGTGATCCTTGCACTAGAGGGCAGTCAGAGTCAGCTGCACCAGCTGGTAGGTGTGTCACACCAGCCCCGGGAAAAGTGGGACAAGTCTCAGGACTTGTCTTTAAGTCCTTCAGCCCCTTAGTATTAGCCCTTTGCCAGGGCCAGGAATGAGCAGACAGGCACTGCCATTTCTCTTCATGAATGAGAAACTGACGTGGAGTGGCTTCTGGATCCCTCTCTGCAAGCCATTTACACAAGTTGATCCCTCTTCCCTGGGTATTCTTAACCCCAAATTTGCATGTACTGGGTGTTTTCTGGGCCCACCTCATAATTTTTTAATGTAGAGAAATCAAAAGGAAAATACATGGATAGGAATGAAATGCTGAAAACATTTGCTGAATTGCATGTTTCCAGTGGGACAGGACTTGGACAGCTGTCATTGACAACAACAAACATTTATGTACTTGAGATTGTCTGGAAAACCAAGTGTGAACAAGTTTACATAGTCCCTTACACCACCATAGAAGCTATTAAAGCATTTCTGTCTCCTGCAAAGCTTTCTGCTATTCACAAGTCCAAACAGCCTGCTTCACGTCACCTTCATAAAGGACTACCTTCACTTGTTTGGAAGGTCCTGCAACGTTTCAAATCCTGTTTGAGTTGTAAGCAAAACATCAGGAGCATCCATTCTCTCACCTTTCTCCCCAGGGCAGCTGAACACACCTGGCTTCTGTCTGCAGTTTGGTGTGGACTCTTGGGCTATGCCCCGTGACATGTGGCACGACAAGGGCAAGGGATTGGTAGATGCTTTTAGAAAGTGTGTGGGCTTTTACGAGACGGAGTTCACCCAAGATTTGGAGGAAAAGCCATCATGTGATCGGGGAAGTGTGCATGAAGCACAAAGCATAAGTGAAAATAGAGTTTGGTGGCCATAGGTGTGGGAACACCATGTAGTTGATTTATTTAGGGAGAAAGAAATTTTTCACCTTCATAGACAGCACTGAATCTTCCATGAATTTGTCTCTTGAGAAGTAGACATTGTCGGATGCCTCGGACAAGATACTAGACTTGGTGTTTGCTAGTGTGGCCTGGCCTTACAGATCCTGTGGTATGCTGAAGGGAGAAGTCTGGCAACCACCTCTTCGGATAGTTCTGCCCTCATGTGCAGCCAGATTTACAGCACCACCAGCATGAGGAAGTCACATCAAAACAGGAACCTCACAGAAATATCATGCTGTTGAGTGACTGGCGGCTTTTTTAAAAGAGCGGTTGACTTTGCAGACTGGCCCTAAATAGATTTTGAGTAAGAACTGTTCTTCCATCAAAAAGCTGATGAAAGGCAGAGAAACAGACGTCTCTTTTATTAGCTCTGTTTGAGGGCCCATGTCACCAAACCATCTTGGTGAATCCTTCTCCTCCTTTTGCACCTCTTGTGCACAACTTAGGACTGTCCATAGCCCACTAGCTGCCAAGCCTAGTTTTCCATTATCTGCTCTTAGACAATCTTTTGGCTTGTTGCTGCCGTTCATTGCTCTGTCCATTTGAATGGCAAACATGGATACAAGCATTACCGAAAAAAGAGCCCCATGTGGAGGTGACAGTGTGCATCTGGAACTGGTCAGAAAGAAGTCTTCTTTCTTTTTTCACATGCTTAAGCAGGAACCAGGAAATATCTTCAAGGGATTTCTTTTCCTAATTCCTGCTTGTTCTATTCATAAGGGACTGGCAATTTGTAAATATCCCCAAAGCATAAGGTGTGCTCTGAGCTTTTGCTTGCTCAGGTTTCATGTCTGTTTATATTAAGATAAGTAAATAAATGAAAGGCAATAGTAGCATCTCTTTGCTTTGTTTTCTGGCTGGCATTTCCAATCTGGTCTGGAACAGCTGAACCCAGGAAGGGATTCCCACTGTTGTCTAAGGGCTCTACATGAATATGTTCCAGTGCCCATCCTACATTTCTTTTATTTTGCATGCCCTGAACTCCCACCAGTTTCACTGGGTGCTGACACTTTTTGCCAATAGCAGCATCAAATCCTCCAGCAGGGATCTATCTCCTGTGTTGAGGCTAGAGGAGATTTATGTCTCATTCTCCTGTGCTGTGTGTAATCTTTTTACTGAAGCATGAGAACACAGGGAGTACAAGGTCCTGCCATTCTGATTTCATAGTATGTCACCACACCTTTGTACTCTTTGTTTCTGTAGGGGAGCGCATGGACAGTGAGGAGGAGGCACCCTTGGGAAGTGCTGGTCCTGACTGGTGAGGCTTACTAGCTCTTGGGCGTGAACAAATCAATAAAAAAACCCAAACCAACCCAAAAAAAAAACTAATAAAAAACCCGAACAAAGCCTTCTCTAAAACATTGAGGTCTTTTCCTTTTTCCCTTTCCCTTTCCCTTTCCCTTTCCCTTTCCCTTTCCCTTTCTTACTTCCTTTTTTATTTTACTTTTCTCATTCTCCTTTTTGATCTCTTCTCCTATGGACACCAACATTTCTTTTAACCTTCTCTTCCAAATTTTCAGACATGTCTGGCCTCAAACAGAAGCTGGTGCACCAAAACCCCATGAGAGAGGTCTATTCTTGCTGTATTACTGGCCTATTTTTGTTATGAGGAGAGATGGGTGCCCTCTGAAGCTCAGAATGGTATCTAGAGTTTCAGATGCTCCCCCTCACCCCTGTGGTACTTGCCCATCACTTATCCAGAACACATATTCTCTGTAAAGTTCTTGTCCACTTACAAGGGAAAAAGAAATCACTGTAGAGGCAAACTGCTGTCAGTTTGGAGAGTGGAAGGGTGGGAAATGTCACTCTGCTTTCTCTTTCTTGGGGAAAACAGTGAGAGAGTGTATCATAAAATGAGCACTTGAAAGGCAGTAAAGGACAAAAGGACAGAATTCCAAGTCACATTTCAGGTCAACTGGGTGCAGTCAAGCTTTCTCCTGTCCAAGGTACATTGCTTGTTTCAAGCATTTTTCTTCATGGCTGTAGGACCAGGCTGTAGACAAGGTACTTGATTTATGAATAAGAAACTGAAAGATAGAGAGATAAAGAGGGCACTTACTCCACAACACAAAGGTGGGGTTATTCCAAAGAAGAAAATGCAGGCTCATGGAAATGGACCTAGGCCACTTTTAGATGAGGCAGCAGGGTATGTGGTAGTACAGTTCCATCAGTCCAGTGCTTACTCTGGCACTGACAATAAGTCCTTGGGTAATTATGCCTTTTTCTGTAGCTTTGTTGGCCAGTTTAAAACCAGTCTGTTTGTGCAGGCTGAGGTTGAAGATGTGATTTAGATTGTGAAGAAATGGCAGACCAGAGACTGAACAACATTCACAGATACTCCACATCTTCTCTTTTTCCTGTACTATCCAGTACCGCACCCCCTTTGTCTGTCACCTTGCACCAAAAGTAACACCATGTCAGATTGATTTCCAGGATGTCATTTTGGGAACACAGACACATTGGCCTCTGTAGATAAAGTTTATATAAAATGGAAAGTATCTTTAAATAAAAAGAGTTCTACAGTCCTCTAAACCCCTTAGTGATCTGGATCGAGTCTTCCATATAAACCTTCTTAAAGGCTCTGCAAGTCAAATCCTGCCTCCTCATTGCTTTTCGCCATGGGTTTTAGTGGCCTTCAAACTATATGGAAGGCAAATACCATAGAGGTGATGGCCAAGGAGGGCAATCCATTATATTGCCTTCATGGTGCATAATAAATTAAGGCAAGGGCAGAAGGGATGGCAGAGCAATAGCTCTACTGCATTTCTCTGAAGTGAGAAGAGTTGTTGGAGAACCATTTCCATGGCAGCAGTTCTGTTGATTTAGTAGTAATTTTGCATAACAGTTTATTAGACTAGAACTGCAATTCAAAAAAGCTCCAAAACCTTTAATAATAAATCCTGCATTTAAAGTAAGACATATTTCACCTTTTTTGTCTCTTTTCCTTTCATTTTCCTTTGGAAAAAATGCCAAATGGAAGCCATACGTATTACTTGTACAGAGTAGTACATAAAATGAGAAAACTTCTCTTCTTGTTTTAGAAGTGGATTCAGGCCTGTAAACAGAAGCATTCTTTACTGTATTAGCAGTTTATTCCATTTTTAATCAACCACATGATGCTATCCCAATATCATTTAACCTATAATCGTCTTTTGTCCAGAAGCTCAAATATTTGTATCGCCAGTAAGAACTCATTAAGGTGGCACTCAGGGGTTTTTTTGTCCCCTGAATCCTGCCAAGTAGTTAAGTTGTAATATATTCAGAGATTTGAAAGGCTGCAGTCTAAGTACTCTCCCTAGTTATAAAATGACTATTATGGGAACTAACCATCCAGTTAGTACAATTACTTATTTCCAGTAACAGCAGGTGCGACCTGGTTCAAAGGTAACACACCTGATGATGTGTAATCTCATAGTCTATGTGGAAGTTCCTCTCTGAGAACAGCCACAATCACCTTGAAGCAAGTACATTAAAAATCCTTGCAGATCTGTACTGCACACGGTATAGCTAGAAATGCTGCTTTTCTTAGAGTTTAATTCTTTATTTAATAAAAAAATTAGTAGGTTTTTTCTTCATTAATAGATTGTGGCAATGTGTAGGGCAAAGCCAGGTGATGCTGAATTCTAAACTGCCTGACTTAGCAGAGCTGAAGGGAAAGCCAGGAAGAATATGTGCTGTGCATGGTAATCTAGAACTGTGTACATAAGCAAATATTCTGGTACCATGAATATTTCAGAGCTGAAATATACAAGCAGCCATTAGATCAAAGGATTCCTAAAGGTTTTATTATGCTGATCTATCTAATAATATTGTGCAAACTCCAAAGTACCAGCATTTGGTAAATATTCACTTACCCACCTCTGATATGGAGCAATTGCAGGAATCAATCATAGTTACTCTCTAACAGCATGCAACAAACTAATTTCAGTTTTGTGGCGAGAGGAATGGAAGCCTTTACTGACATATGAAATGACAGGAGAAAATCTTGCAGCTGATGTCCTTGCCATAGTTCTATGTGTACATAAAAGGAGCAGAGGAGACTGAATGTAAGGTTAGGGACAAGGTCTAGAGTCCTGCTCAAGTGTGGGGATTGCCCTGGGGGTTCTCATGGGGCAGGGGGTAGGGGGGGCAGAGTGGGGTGGGACCACAAGCACTGGCCCAGCACAGGGAGACCATCAGCAACTGAGATCTCCTTGAGGGTACACTGAACTGATGAATAGTGACTGGGGGAGCATGTTGAGGAAGCAGACCCTCAGTGGTAGGTGAGTGGGTTTGAGAAAGAGGTGAAGGAGTTGCGAGTGTTTGTAAGACAAACACTTCACCCTTATTGTCTAGTGTTGCACAGGTGGCTGTGCAGACAACAGTGGGGACTTCAGCACTTCTATCAGGTTTCTGTGAGTTTCAGCTGCAAAGAGTACACTGAAATTGGTGGCACTGAGTGCGTACAGAGTGCCAATTGCTGTTCAGGGTGGGAAGTGGTATCAGTGGCATCAAGTGAAGCTCGTCCAGAAAGGGCACTGCTGGGTTAACCACTATTGACCATATTAAGACACAAAGTGGTGCAGCAAGGGGCTGTATGCTTGTCACAGCAGGTGATTGTAGAAGGCTGGGAAGGGGCAGCAGGCTCACTAAAGGACAGGGCAGCTTGATCTTAAGAATACAAAGAAATGGCATGAAACTAGTAGAGGAAGAGAAGGAAACATCCATCCCATACTCCTTGAAATCTCACAGTCTCCTCATTCATAAGGCATTATGGTATTGCCATGCTTTTCTGGCATTTGAATTGTCAAGGGTTCAAATGTTGTTCTCCTGTGGTTGGCTGGGGCACCACAAATCAGCCAGAATCACCTTTTTCCTCTGCCAGTGGGATGGAGAAGTATCACAGTTTTTCCTATGGGGAAAAAAAAGGGAGTTAAGCTGCTGGATCAAGGGTATATCTTTTTTTCTAGGTATCATTGGGTTTTCATTGGTTGTTTTTTCCTCCATATCAAGCTTTTTCAGGTCTGTATTATTTTAGTTAGAACATGTTACTATTTTAATCTCCCATCAGTCCAAACCATTGACCTAATATGTCTTCTGAGATAAAATGCCTTATTTGATATAAGAAAATTTGTGTCAGTTTAAAAAAATAAATTGCATGCTCACCTGTGAAAGAGAGCCCTTAAGGATCTAGTCTCAGCCTCTGAATTTGCAAAGGAGTGCTGATTCAGGTAATCCCATTTTTTACAAGCTACACAGCACCCCACAATGTCACATTGGGGCTCAAAATAAATTTAAAGCATCTGTTTGCTAAGATCATGCATTGTCCACCCATTTGTTTACAGAACTATCCTAATTAAAAGGTCAAAATTTCAGTGTAGTTTAGCTAATATTCTGGGGGGGGGAGGGGAATAAGAAGAAAATTCAGCATGATTTCTTTCTCAGTTTCAGTGTATTATGTGTTAATTTAAAACTTTTCCACTGTTGTAGAAAGCAAAAAATGAACCTGGCTAAAGGCAGTGGTGAAGATAAAGACTTTGAATTATTCTGACCCTGCAAAGAGAAAATCCCAAGCACATAAATCAACTCTACTAACAGTAAAATAAATCAGGTCCTTAGCATTTTCACAGCTATATCTGAGTCATGGCATTTTAATAACACCACTAAGAATGCCATTGCAAATTATCTAATTATTCAAGGAAGAAAATCCCCAGCCTAGGCTTTCTACCAAATGTCTTCTCACCATTGCTGAAGGATTGCTCTGAAAAAAAGATAGCCTTACGCTGGCAGAGCCCTGTGGAAGTCTGTGGGAGTTTGCTTTCACTGTGAGCTGCAGGAAACAGTTGGTGAAAAACTAAGTCTGATGGTAAGTGCTGTCAGGCAAATGGCCAAATCCGAGAAGGAATACAGGCACCTAAACAGACACTGATCTCTGTGACAGGCTGTGGCTTACATTTCTTCAGGTGACTGGTCCTGTATTTCTTTTGTCTTTCAGGATTAACATACCAAAGTTCAGAAGCTTGTTTATTTTCACAAAGAATAAAGCAGGAGAGTGTTTTCCAGATCTGTGGGCAAACTGAGCAGCAGTGCAGAAAGGAGAGTTCTGGCCAGGGTGGTTAAAAAGCCAAGGGCAAACTTAGATTACTTGACATGCAGATGGGCTGTGCTGAGTGCACAGTGCTGGGGCTGTGCTGGGTCGGTGGGCACAGGATGACAATGAGTGCTGGAGTATATACAATGGTGCCTTGAACCTTGCTGATGACAGCTATGCTAGTGTTGCAAAAGGTACATCCAAGGAATTAATCCCAGGGCAAATGGAGCCGGTGCACTGGTGGCTCTGAGTGTCTTGTACAAATGTCCTAGCTGCCTCAGATTCCCTGAAGAAAACCAGGGCATAGGAGGAATGAAGTACCAAGGAGAATTGTATCCACCAGTTATTTTGCATCCTTGTAGAAGTCAAGGCCACTAAACCTTACAATCATCAGGGCAAGAAAATACAATGTGACTGAAAAAACTTCCTTTTTCAGATCTCTAGGAACGCATCCTATCCAAACACGGCAGTCTACTGTATTGCAATATATATTGCTTTGATTTGGGAGTTGGCAAGCCAAACTTGCATCAGTATCCACCACAGATGCATATTTCCCCAAGAATTTTGTGGCCATCACAGGCCGTACCTCTTCAAGGTGACATCACTGTCTTCTTAGAGTTGCTACAGCTTATTGCTGGGGACACACATTCCAGGCAAGCAAAATCCTCACACAGCACCTTCTTTCCTGTACTGTTGCTTGTCTACTCTATGTGGAAGGCCTTTCAGACCAACACATAGGTACAGAAAAACATTGCACAACAAATTAATGTTTCCCTGGGCAGGCACAGAGCAAAGAGGATTTGTTCCACCTCTCATCAGGTATCTAGAAGGTCAGTCTTGGTGGCAGTACAACCTGAGACCTGCTCTTTGCTGACTCCCACCTTTCATGATCCACAGTGCCCTTTGTATTGCTTTGATACACAGCCTCCAGGGCTGGGTTAACAACCAGCTCTCACAGGTTAGAGAACTAACAGGAGCACAGCCCACAACAAAGTCAGCAATTTTGCCTCCTGACTTGACACAGACCTTCACTTCACTTGCAGCTGCTGTGAAACAATTTGGCTGTAAACCCAGCCAGGCAGGTTGAACAGAAGTTTGCTAAGTAAGATTAACAAGATTCAAGCCTTTATTAGCATCTAACTTCCAGAAGTGAATGTGGTCTAAGGAGATGCATAAATGCTTTTTTGTTTTGTGAAGATACAATGTTACTTAATTCATTGTGACGGGTCAAGATTTCTATTGGAACAAGAAGCTTGAAGAGGCTTTTTTGAGAGAGAGATACAAAAAAGAAATACAATAAATAGATATGTATAGCTACTAGAGAAAGAAAAAAAGAAAAATCCAAAGCCTACAGCACACAGAGAGCAGAAATTACATGATTTTAAACATTTTAAGTGCAGCACTCATGTTTGCGGTGACAAATTATCCATCTCTTTTCTGTCTTAGGGAAAAGTATTGTAATAAATTGCAGGCCTTGGTCAATGGTAGATGAGTCATTTAATGACAAACTGTAGCAATGAGTCCAAACCTTTTACTTCAAGTGCATTTTAATCTCCTGTCCTGTTTAGTTATCCAATTATGGCAACTTGGAGCGACAGTGACAGACTTTGCATATCAAGTGATTTAAACTCCAGATTTTATTTTGTAAACTATCTGTGAAGAGGATGGTAAATAGGACTAGATCGTGACCTCTCCTGAGTGGTATTGAACTTACTTAACCCAGGTGAAGAGCATGCCTGGAATGTTAAATGGAGTTCCCTAAAACTTAAGTGAAACTGGGGAGTCATCACACTTTGGAAAGCATAAGGAGGAATACATGACAGCTTGCATTATGACCTAGAAACTCGGTCACTGCATTTTTATAACCCTTCTGCTAAAACAGAAATATAACCCTGTCCTGCTCCAGAAATTATGATGTCCTGTCATACAGTTTGTATGCAAAATGCAGGAATTCTCTGAGCTTACTGTAGGCCTTTGTTTTGCTTTGCTTTTTATCTACCTTGTTTCTCCTAGTCTTTGGTCTTCTGTGTTTGCTAAAGCTATTCAAGAATAAAATGCCAAACAATGCCCCACCACTGCTCTGCAGATTTTATTTGAGAGGATAGCCTCTCAAATGTACTCATCCTAGGCAGCAATAGCTATCTTCACCCACACTTAGGGTTGCATAATCATTTCCATTATAAGAGTATTTTTTCCTTGGTTTTTTTCTTGTTTTTTTTTCCCTGAAGTTGCTTGTAACTCCACTAAACTTGATCATTCAGGCTGAAATTTTCTGTGCTGAGTGCCTACCTCAGGCCTCTTTTGCTTAATTTAAAACAAAACAAATTCATTGTCATCCATTTCTGAGACCAAGATGATACAAAATGTGTACACTGACCGCATTAGAAATCTTACTGTAAATTGAAGAGCACTGGTGCATTCACTCCTTTGCCTTGCTTGGAGGTCAATACGAAGCTGCCCTGCTTTTTAGAAGTGCCCTTGTCATTACTGTGGTATTTCTTGAAATCTGAAAAAAAAGTGCAGCCCTGGAATACTTGGGCTTTACCTGGTTAGAATGAAGCTAGAGTTTGGAAACTAAATTCTGTAAAAATGTGCCAACCTTTCACATGGAAACCAGCCTAGCCTGTAGTGTCACAGCAGTGGCAGCACCTGCCTGGCCTCAGGCAAACAGCACAGGCACCAGAGAGAAGAGGATCAGCCGCAGGCAGAGGACTTTCCTCTCCAGATCCAGAACTAAAATCTGGGTCTGTTGTTCATGTTCAACTCATGATTTACTTTATTTTCTTCTTAGGGGAAGTCTACGGATGTGAGTTTTCCACTGTGAGTAGTTTGTCTGTTATCTCAGTTGGGAAAAGGCTGATGAGGAGCTGATGTTCCAGCTACATAAGATAAACCTTGTGAGGACTAAGATGAAATTTTAATGTTGCCATTGTTTAGTTTCCTTTTAATATTTTGGAAACATTGTGGAATGTAATTCTCACACCACCATTAACATTGCAGCCATTCAGAAGCCACATCTGTCATTGCAACTATATTCAGCTCCCCCTTATGGCATGACAGTGGTGTGGAGAGTATAGAGGAACAGTTCAGAAATTGTGATGTCAAAGTGACCAGCTGGAGAGCTACATCCACCTCTGGACTCTGCTCATTAAACTCTCTCCTCTGGGACTTATGACTATTCTTTAAGAAGCTTCAAAGGGTTACCATTATCTTTATGTCAGGCTTCTTCCCCTCATTCCCTCTCCCTCTGGCTTATGTTAATGAAAATATTACTACACTTTGAATAAAGAACATATGTGTAGCTAAAAGCAAGTGTTATGGCAAGGTATCAGACCTTTTCTCATAATAATTAGATGTCAAAAGAAAAGGCAAAAGTGGGGGGTTTGAGGTGTATATGCTGTTTTAGTAACATTTTTTACCTCCTGACACAAGCTGTAGGAGCAGGTCAGCAGCCAGAGACATCTCTGCTGCAAGCACAGACAAAGAGGTCTGCCTGGGGCAGCAGACTGCTGTGGGTGGAAAAGTGATGATTGCCACAGTGCCTGCTTGGCCAGTACAAAAACTCTGAGTACTGTTGGAGTCAGTGGTGTTGTGGAAGGGGTCACGGTCCTTCCCTGGCAGCTGCTGTGGGCCCTGGTGAATGAGGACAGAGTCTCAGCAGATCTGTCCCCTGTTCTCCTGTTTCTTCTTCTCCTCCTTCTGCCCTGACACCTGCCTCTCCTCTCTGAGAGAGCAGTGGCAACTCTGCCTGTGCAGCTCAGTTAATTTGTTCTGTAAGGGAAGATGGGGTTACTGCTGAAGAAATACTCGAATAAGATTCTTGGAAAAGACTTCACGTATTTAAAAGTATTTAACAGTGTTTCCTCTAAAATGCAGATCACTGAGTTCTAGGAATGAACAAGATATCTGACTGAGTCTTTGCCACTCATCAGTAATGCAGTAGTATCAAACTCAAACCATCTCACGCCATCATAAATGTTCTTAATTTTTCTCCCCAGCATACTTACTTAAAAAGCTATGAAAAGCGCAGAGACAAGTGATGTCAAGAAACCATATCAATCTAACTCTTTTTAAGTATAGGAACAAAACCAGCAAGACAGTATTTCACATTTTCTGCTCAAGTTTCCTCCTGGGATAAATATTAAAAGATGGATAACTCCAGGAGCTTAAAATTTTACGTGTGTTTTGGACTACATTAAGATTGATTATCAACAAAAGATCACAATGTAGATCTTTACTTGCACTCAACTTACTAAAATTTGCAGTGGGGTCATGAGGCTGGAAATGTTTTTGTTTGAGAAAGTTGCAGTGCGAAAGTGGCTGTAATGCAGGGTCTTTGGTACCCTTTTGATGTTGCTTAACTCTTACTACTAATGAGTTTTAAGTGGCTTAGTTATCTTAAACTGCTCTACAGGCTTAGACTGTTTTAAGCAGTTTAACTTATAGTTGTGCCAGTCAGGGTTTGTATGGTTAGGGACCCCGATTAAAGCAATGTATGGCCAGGACATGTCAAAACATACAGTTCAGCTCTGATGAATGCTCAACATGCTGAAGAAGCCATAATTTTCAGACTTTTTTTCTCCTTGATTTCTCTTTAAAATAGGGAAGGATCACACATAAACACAGAGGCTTTGCAGTATCGAGGTTCAGGGCAAAAATTAATTTCCTCAGGGTAAGGGTGTTCCTAAATGTGGAACTAAAAGGTGATGTGAAAATCTGAAATGATATTTCAGTGCTTTTTGCAATATTACTTATTTTTGTTTTTTCACTGCTGTCTTAGGATTTCTCCCTAGGAGCAGATCATTGAAATAGATCTCAGCACTGAAGGAGTGCTTTGCATCTGCTCGTTGAAGTGACTGCTTGCATTGCCCACTCCAACTTGAAGAAAAGCAGTTGACAAAAGGTTTAGTGGTTTGCAACAGCTACTTTCACTGTGACATAGTAAGAAGTAAGAAGACACTTCTCCTTCCCCCTTGGAAAGGGAACTCACTGTTTCTATAAAGCAAGACTGAACTAAGGCTTGAATCTAGAAGACCCAAAAGACTGGTAGTCTGCCTGGAAGCATTTGTGTAAGAGGCAAAGGTAGATGACTATGTGTTGAACCTGGAAGAGGCTCAGGACACACAGAAGAGAAAGGGCAAACAAGACCTGGATGGGGCAGGGAACACAGAGGGCCCCACAGCTGGTGACACTGAGCACACACTCTGTGGCTGTGTGTTGGAACATGTTAGCTTTGTTAATCATCATCTGTATAGCCTAGCTTTTGCCAGCACAAATTATATTGTAGTATAGTATAGTACAGTATTACATTCAGTTGTGCTGAAAGGCTTTCTGGAGCTCAAGCTACAGAGGAGGGTTGCAGCCCTTTGCTTCCTGTCTAGTGTTGAAGGGTTCCAAGGCTGGATGATTGGCCTCATCTTCCTATCACAACTCCTCACTCCTCCTGAGGGTTTATTTGCTTGTTGGCAGCGAGCTGCCCCAAGGAGGGATGGCTCTGCCATTGATTCAGTTGGAAATGTAAGAATGGACCTTGCTGAGTGAATATTTCTGTCTGGAAGATGATGAAGATGCTTGGCACATTGATAGGAATACTTAATAATAGCAGTTATACTGTCTCTCTAGTAAAGTTCTTTACAAACACAGAAGAGAGAAAACACGGCAGCAGTTCATTCAACCTGGAGCAGTTTCAGGAAAATCCTTTGCCAGGGACAACATTGAGTTAAAAAATCCCTTTTGCTAGTGCCACAAGTTTTATCTGTGAAAAGAAAGGGGCTGTTTGCATTTGTGCTGAGAGGTAATGCTAATATGTTCCTAAGTTTTAGATAATACCACAGAAATTCTTAAGAGGATAAAAAATACAGCTGAATAGCAAAGAAACCATGCTGGTTGTGTTCCCACAGCTTTTAGTTTTTAGAGTATATTTGGCACAGATACATTAGGCATAGGCAAAGATGATTTGGAGTTTGGGCTCTGTTTCACCTCTGTCATTTTAGGACGACACTGGGAACGTTCCCCTGCTCCACTTTCACCAGTCATTCAAAGTCCTTTAGCATCGTCATCACTTCACCACTTTACATTATAAATACCTTACCAACTGCCTTGTGAGGAAAGAGACTGTTGTTGTACCCATGTGACTCATAGGAAACTGTATGACAAGAGCATTAAGTGGACTATGATACATTGAAAATCTCAGCAAGTCAGAGATTTGCACCTGCACCTCCCAAGTTTCAGATTTTCTTTGAGGCCACTGGACTTTGGCAGAGGGTGCCTGCACAATCCTAACAAGCTTGTCAACTCACCTTCTTCAAATATCCAAGATAAAACACACAGAAATTGGACCATTTTTGTTGGATAAGAATTCAGGGAAAAAATGCAATAACTTTTCAAATCTCAGATTTTAATTGTTGCCTTTAGATAGCCATACTTTATCATCAAGGTCTCTGGATTGCACCTGTCATAAAAGTGCAATTGGTTCTGGAACAAAACGCAATAGCAATCTTACTGCATCCAGCAATTTTGTAAGAAATCACAGAACAGCTTACAAAAAGGGCAGAGAAGAGATAAATTGTGTATTTGTAGCCTTGTTCAAACTTTTCTAAAGAGCTAATACTTGAGAGGGATCAGAAATTTAAACAACCTACCACGTTCTGCTGGTTCCTAATTGTTTCCACAACATCCCTAATTATAGGAAGTCATGCAGGAACCAAACAAAGGCACACAAAAAACTGTATCTGGAACTGCAGAACAAAAATGGAAAGCATACTGTGAATCCAGAAAAAATTACCTGTGCAATTAATGCGAAAGAAGAAAATGTAAATCTCAGTAAAGGTTTTTCTGTTTGTTATTTGAGACAATAGGGATTTAGTAAAGAAATGGTTCCCATCAAAAGGTGAATGCGTAAGACCACTACCAAATAAAAACATACCAGAATCTTCACTTGGTCTGTGCTGTCAGTCTGTTTGTATAAAGCTGTGAGTAGTGATGAGCTCAACACAGTGCCTGCATGACATACGAGACTCCTCTTTCTTTCTTAGCAGAGCCTGGAGAAAGTGGGAGAATCAAAGGTGCTTGTGCAGAGGTGGTGCTCTCCTGAACTGCTTCTCTTGCCTCCAAGAGAAAAGATGGAGAAAAAGAATCAACCTAAGAGACTAGAATGAAAAATGTAAGGGAAGTCAAAAGTCAAAACTAGGTCCAGAAGGAGATGCCAGGATTTATCCCAATGCTGGAACAAATTCGTGTGAACGTGAATATATAGTATTCACCCTTGGGGTGAAAGTGTGGATCCTGGAATAATTCTCCAAGGCAAAGAAAGTGATGTCAGCATCAAAAGGGTTTTCTAATTGACACATGGGCTAAGATGAGACAAAATGCAGGCTAGTTCTTAGCTTGTGCTCAGGAGGAGATTCAAAATGTGACTCAAGATTTTTTTTTTTGTTTTAAGGGTTATTCCTGTTCAAAGAATGAAAGAAGCTTGAAGTAACTTGCTAAATATAAATACAGAAGACTCGTAGGTCAGGAAGGTACTTTCTGTCCATGTCTGCCTCTGAAACTAGATGATCTCTCTTGTTAAAGCTCTGCTTCTCATTTCCAAAGACTGGATGATACCCTTCACCTCTTGAAGCTGCAGCAGAGGATAACCCTTTCCACGGTGTAGTGAGCTGTGTTCTGGCCTCACAGATATTGAACTTGCAGTCAGTTTAAGTCTGATGTGAAAAATGGAAAAGAGATATTCACTGTGATTTTCATGAAGTTAATCTCCTTTCTAGCGAGGGTACTTAATAATTGTCAAAGTGTTCCTTGGATTCCTTTTCTTTTTCTCCCTGAGGATTTCAGACTGGACTTCTCTCTGAGCCTCATGGAAGAATTTTGAAGGCAGATTTATCCTCTGTTACTTATAGATACATATCAGCAGGTTAATGGGGATGTAGGGAGAAGAAAGAAAACACTATCCAACAGACATGAGTACAAGAGACAAGTCTCACAGTAAACTGTGAAAGATCTATGCCACAAAGCACATCAAAAAAAGCAAAAACTGAGGTTTACCTCCCCAACAGTTTAATGCTCTCATCTGGGAAAGAGAGACAAAGCAGAAGACCAATGAGGAATAAAATCCAATCATCCACATGCTTTCAAAAGGTTTCACCTGCTCTTGGGAACACAGGTTGACACAGCTATGAGATACTGCCCTCATCACTATCCTAGTCTGAAAAAAAATTGCCTCAGAGGGACAGGCATTGCTGACAGAAGTTTTGTGCCAGCTAAATAGCTAAGTGAAGCTATAATGAACTATGTCTTTCTTCTTTAGGAATTCCATTTTATGGAAGATCACAAATTGCATTCACTGACCAGTTTTATTGAATGAGGAAGGACTCTGAAAAAAATAATTCCCTTTATATCTTTGACTTTCCAGGCAGAAAGAGTTAGAGCATGTGATTTGTAAGAGCTGGTCCCACTAAGCTGGCCTAGCACTACATTGTGCCATGGTAACCTGCAGTGTGATACGGTGCTGAGAGTACCAGGGAGAAATACATACAGGGAAAATACCAGTGTGCATTCAATGCAGGATCCAGCTTGGTGGGCAGGATACAAAGTGCAGAGAGTCATGTGGAGTGAGGGCAGTAAGGATCAGTATGTTTGTTTATTTGATCCATGACTGTATGAGATGGTAAGTCCAATTCTAGGACCAGGGCGAATGCACCATGGCCGCATGATGCACAGTGCTGAAATGGTACATACTTACTCTGCTGTGTCAAATGCTTTTTAAAGAAGTAAAGGGACACTCTGTTCTGGCAGATTGTATATCATGCACAGTCTGTCTGCGCTTCACTGACTTCACGATGAGTCAAGTATGGTCTGTCCTTCCACAGCTGGTGTAAGTCCTCTATATGAATTTAACGCTTCCTAACGGCATTAAATCTTGTGAGCTTTGGCTGAAAAGATTATTAAAATGTGACTGTATGCTTGCATCTGATCCAAATGAAATCTTTCACACAGTGACTCAGTAGTATGCAGGCCTTGTATCAATGGTTGTAGAGTCAGTGTTCAAGTTCATCCCTTCCCTGTGCAGACTGTAGTGTGGGTTCCTCAGACAAAACAGTTTGTGATCCTGCAGCTGTAGATTATATCACAGTGCCTTACCTCCAACAGGGAACAAGGGTTTCATAGGCAGTTCTAATCCTGGCATTTCCTACCCATGAATGGATGATTTTGTCCCCTTGGTGATGTTCTTTTTGTGTGTCATATGATCATAAGTCTACAGTTGTGAGCATTTTCAATCCAATACTTGGATATTTTGTCTATAACTCTTCCACAGTGTGCTTTTGTATTTTCCTTTATAGAGCTTTTGCTACTGCTCAGTTTGTAATATTTAGTGATCAATTCTGCTATGAAACAAAGCAGTCTAAGATATGATTGCTTAAGCATCTACAATAATGACACTAAATGTTTTGGCATTGAGGAGCTGCTGTAAACAGAGTTTCTTTTGTGATGGGTTCCTACTGGAAGTTATTGAAATTTCATATCAGGATTTTTCGTTAAGTTTTAAAACATACTGCTTCCTTTATTACCTGCATCTCTAGCTATTCTCTGTCATTCAACAAATTAATAACACAGCTGTGTTAGAAGTCAGTTTTGCATGTGAACTTGAGGGTGACTTTCACCAGCATGCAATTCAGCTGCGTACTGTGCCAGATGCCAGGTGTTGGGGCCAACCTGGGACAAATACTGAGCTGGTTTGTTACGGAGCTCTTGGAAGGGAGGTTGCTTTTGTGCCTCTGCCAGGAAAGGATGAGCAGCCTTCCTTGCTGTGAGGCTACTCATCATATCTCTAACCAGAGACTGCTGGTAGCTGTCCTCCCATTAGGAGCTGCAGCAGCTAACCTGATTTTTAAATGGAAGCTTGTCCTTGGTAAGATCAAAAGCCTTCACACTGTGAACTGAGCACACTTTTAAATAAATGCACCACCTCTCCAGAGCAGTGTCAAGTTTTCAGCAACATAAAAAAGTGAATTTAGCTGACATAACTAAGAGGAGCAAATACTGAGATATAATTATAGAATGTTTTGGTTAGAAGGGACCTCTAAGATCATCATGTGCCAAGCTCCCTGCCATGGACAGGGACACCTTCCACTAGATCCCCTTGCCACATTCATCCCGACCTTGAACCCTTCCAGGGATGGGGCATCCACAACTTCTCTGAGCAACATGTTCCGCTGCCTCACCACTCTCACAGAATTTCTTCCTAATATCTAGTCTAAACCTATCCTCTTTCAGTTTAAGGTCATTTTTCCTTGTTCTATCATGCCATGCCCTTCTAAAAAGTCCCTCTCCTGCTCTCTTGTACTTTAAGTATTGTAAGGCTGCAATAACGTCTCGCCCAGAGCCTTCTCCAGGCTGAACAACCCCAACTCTGTCAGCTAGTCATCATAGGAGACGTGCTCCAGCCTTCTGATCATCTTTATGGTCCTGCTCTGGACTCTTTCATATGTTGGGGGCCCCAGAGCTGGATGCAGTACCTCCTGTGGGGTCTAATGAGATCAGAGCAGGGAGGCAGAATCACCTATGCCAACCTATTGTCCACACTGCTTTTGATGCAGCCCAGGATAACTTTGACTTTCTGGGCTGTGAGCACTCATTGCCAGCTCATGTCGAGCTTCTCATCAGCCAACACTCCTCCTTTGATCTATAATCCTAAGATCTACTCCTGTAAAAGAAAATGAAAGGAAGGGATGGGGTATGGATGGGAAGAGGAGTGGTGGTGACCCTGTGTAGAGATCAGAGGAGCAAGGACAGATCATGATGCTAACCCTGATACTGGAAATAGCAACTGCCCACATATTCTGTACCCAGTCAACCAGAGGTGGTGGCAGCAGAAGACAGTATGGCTCTCCAGCACTCCAGAATAGGCAAATTAGGCAGCTGGGTCATAGCTTGGTTTCCTGCTCTGGGAAATTAACTGCCTTATTCATTTCTAGAGTCAGCCCTGCACCTGTCTACACATGGCCTCAATTACTTCTCTTTATGCTTCCATTGCACTACTTTTTCCTCCTCTCAGCTACATCTCTGCCCATTGTTTTTGAGGTCCATTAAGAGGGAAAATGTAACCAGCACTCCTTTGTAACAGGTGTGTGAGATTATACTAAGCATCTTTGTTTCCATCTCCAGCTGCCTGCCTCTGCAGGGTGGGCTGTTGCACACGTGCCAGATCTACCAGTAATGTGATGGATTGTCTCACAACAAGCATGGCTCAAGCATATGAAAAGACAACAAGCATTCCCCAAAATTGTCAGTGAGGGTAAATGTTAGCTTCATTCGTGGGGACTTCTCTCTTTTGTATGCCAGCAAACAATTTCAGTGTTTGCAACAGCATC
Organism: Margarornis squamiger; assembly: GCA_035222235.1. NCBI lineage: Eukaryota > Metazoa > Chordata > Aves > Passeriformes > Furnariidae > Margarornis > Margarornis squamiger. The sequence continues at coordinate 21,688,152 of JAWWTY010000001.1, forward strand.
TTTACTTCTTGTCTGCAAACTGCTGAGACCGTGCTGACTGGGAAACTACCCATGTGCCTGCATCCAGAAGAGCAAGGGGACCATTTTTCTCTGTGTTGCAGGCAAACCCACTTTCTTCCCGCACAACAAAAGCCTGCTACACAAATGTCATACTAGAAATGTTGAGAAGGGATTGACAGAGTAGGAAAAGACAAAAGCGTGGCCAGAAGGCCAGTGGTCCAGATACCTCTGGCAGGGAAACTGTAGTTATGTTTCAACAACAGCAGAAAAGCACAAGAAAAGTAAGCAGCTTCTCTTTTGTCCCTAGCAGCAGACCAACACCAACTCTAATCCAGAGAATGTGATGGAGGGCAGCCACAGTTTTATCTGAACCTTGGGGATCTGCCAGCTGTACACAGCTGGAAGCCAAGGCAGTGCTTCAGCAGAAGTGAGGGAGTGTGGGCATCAGCCAGAGGGAGATGATGAACAGAAAGGAATTGGCAGATGGAAACAGAGAGGCTATCATATGTTGGGGAAGTGGTTGATGTTCAGGAATACTTGTCCTGGAACAGTACTAGCCTATTAAGGGCATTGACTTGGAGATTGCAGTGTCTTCTGTGACCCAAAGGTTAGAAAGAATATTAAGTTTAGCCAGCCCAGCAATAAAGTAGGGAAGCCAAGCTAGCTTACAGAGGAAAACTGAAGGAATGATTTAACTGTATTGTAGGCTTGCATGGAATTGCTTTCTAAACTGCTAGGCCTTGCTGTTGAATGTGAGTTGCAAAGCTTTAAAATGCAGCCTTCTATACTCTTTCAATTTTCTGAGACACAAAGTATGTATGACAGGCTTCTTTGGATCTCATAAAAGGCTGGAGGGATCTTTTCTCTAGAAGAGCAACAGGGAGAAATTTCCCACAGCAAGTGATGGATTGGATTGGAGCAGTGCCCCTGCTGCTCCCCTGCACCCTATTGTCCAAACAGCCTCCCACACAGCAGGTGCCATGTGCTTGCACAGAGGGACAGAGCGCGGAATAGCTTGGGTTCTGCCAATGAGTCCCTCCATCGTACTTAGAGGCTCTTATCATGGAAAGCTGAACATCCACACAGACGTTTCCACAATTCCATGGTACCAGTTTAGTGACACTGTGCTCTACTGAGGTTTCCTTGACTGAAAGAGCCCTCTGAAAATTAAGAGGTGCTTACCCAGACCTTTGCACTCTTTTAAAACTAATCTTTAGAAACTACTTTAAAATTTCTTTTTAAGATCCATTTTAAACCTAACTAGTGCAATTTTCTTGTGGTAGTAGAGGCAATGAATAAAAAGGAAGGGAAGAGGGCAGACGTGGATCACCTGTGTATGTATGTGCATGCTGTCTTTAAAAACAAGGCCTGGCTCAAGCATTTGAACATAGTGGTTTCTTTTCTCTTTAGGAACCAGTATAGAAGTTTTATGAGCTGCCAACTATTGATAATATACCTGGGTGGGACAGCCTTTAGTTGGATTTGTACCAGTTACTTTCTCACTGTGATTTCAAACAAGACAGCAGGGCAGGAGCGTGTCTGGAGTTGAGAGAGGGGATAAGCATGTGTCACTTTCTCTTCAAATTATGCTTTCTGCCAATAACTTGCTCTTTCCCTGGGGAAAAGTCATTTAGTTTCTTTGTGCCTGGGATGGTGGCTTGATGACACAGTCTTCTTTGGTAGTGCAAGTTTCAGGTATTGCCTCTTCACTTCCCACCATTATCAGTCTCTCCTTTCTTTATCCTTTCTCCACAGCTCAGTCCTGCTCCTCTGACACTGCATGTTACCCCTGTGTTCATCACTGTGCCAGCATTTTCCAAGCACTATTGTCACCCTGGTAACTGCTGAGACTTAGAAGCAACACAAAACTAACAAAACCCCCTGTGTTAGGTTTGTTTGTTTTATAGTGGGAAGTTACACCACCTGCTTTATAAAGCAGTGCACAGTTGAGGGTCACCCTGCTGGGAGGTGGCCATGGCACAAGGAAGGAGTGAGAATGAGGTAGAAGCAGCAGTTGCTGAAGACTTTGCTGCCATCACATTCTTTATACTGACAGAGTCCACTTCAGCATTAAACAGCAATGAGAGAAGGTTCTGTGAGTCATCACTAAAGGATGATTGCAAAGGGTTTGGAGATCCTTATAGTTACCTTGCAAAGAAACGCCCTTGAAGAACAGACATCTCTGTTGTTACCCTACAACATTTTCTAGGCAGAGAGTAATAAACAAGAGTCATTGCAGGTCGTGGCTAGTCTTAGAGTGTGAACTTCCTCTTGGGAGGAAGATGCCTGTATCATGTAAGAATCACATTTTGAGAAAAAGAGGGAAGAGGGGTTGTTAGTTGGCAGATACATTTCTGTTGTCTAATTGCAGGAAGGAGGAGGGAAGACTCACAACTATGGGTCAAGCTTTTGACACTGTTCAGTATGCAATTGGCTGAGCAAAAGTTGCAGGCTGCAACTCCTGAGAGCAGTAAGGCCCTGATTTGCAGGAATGAGCTTAAATCTTATAATTCTTCCATTTCACCATAGTTGTTTGTTGTCATTGCTCTCCCCCAACTCAGTTGTCCCATCTGTGGTGCTGGTACGAGTATTTATGTTGTACGTCAGAAGGCCATTTTGAGGGGAAGATTGTTTTTCATCCTGAGCTGATTCAGCAGCCAGGTGGAAAAACACTGGGTTCAGCTCAAGCAAGAGTGAGGTGCCAGTAGCATGAAGGAGTGATTAAAGGTGAAGAACATGAAGGCTTTTTAAGCCAAGTTAAGCAACTGGGGAGTCTCAGTCCAATCAGAATGAAAAAGGGAAATGAGCTCTTGCCTGTCTTTTGGAAATCTTGGCTTTTGCCTTTTTAAAAGGCAAATGAACAGAAAACATGCACCAAGACTTGACAGCTAATTACAGCTAGGAGAGAAAAGGAGGAAGGGAAATCACAAACAAGTTGAGCAAAGAAATCCTATAAAAGCATTTTCTTCCGCAGAAATCTGTTTATAGAGGAATATACAGAGGCAGCCCTCTTTCACTGGGTCCTCTGATTTGTCTGCAGGGTCACTGCCTTCATAACACTCATCATATTCATGTACTGGAGAGATTCACCATCGGACCCATGCACCAAGCAGCCCAGCTGCCACTTCGGGTAACCCAGCAAGCTGGATTAGGCTTGAAGGCCAGTTACCCAGCTCTGATCTGGCTGAAAACCTGCTTAGCAGAAGTCACTAGGTCTAATACAAAAGAAGGGCTTGAATTATGCAGCAGCCCAGGGGTTGAGGAGTTTGAGTCAACCATGAAATGGCCAGGGGACAGATCAGGGACCTACATTTCTTCATCCCATAGGATACCTAGCATGGGAGCAAGAAGGTAGAATTTGGTGAACATAGTTGTCTGTGTAGCACACTATACATTATACTGGCACATGGTTCCAACCAAGCAAGAGCTTTATTTTATAGAAACACCGAGATCAGGGAATTGTTGCACTAAATGTTTTGTGCCTGAGACTGAGGTTGAGTGTCTCTGCTTAAAAAGCCTTTAAACCCTTCAAGGGTAACTCAGACGTGGTGAGAAAGGCTATCATCTGCATCGGACCATTCAACATCCAGCAGGTAACAACTCCTCTGCAGTGACATTGGTGCTGTTTTTGGGAGATTTGGTACAGGAGCTCAGTGAGAAGGGAGTCACTTTGATGACTAGAAGGAGTGGGGGAAGAATAAGGAGAAAAGAGGGAAGAGAAGTGAGAATGAGTTGTTGAGGGAGAGTGGTCTGAGGGAATCAGAAAAGAGGATGTAGGAGCAAACTGCCATGCAAGAAAAAACACCTGAATGAAAATTGTAGAGAATGTAGATGACATTGTGAGTAGAGCTTTGAGCTTGCTGGTGTGATTCTATGTCTGTTTCTGCCAGCCTTCAATACAATAACTTATGCACCCAGCTCTTTGCAATACCTATTTTACATATTTTATCTTTACCTTTTCTTCTCTTTTCCACACAAGCCTGTATGGCTCTGGGGTAGAAGACTTCCTATGGCTCTCTAAAGAGAATCAGTCAGTCTTGTAGAATTACTGGTGGGTGTGAGAAATATTTATTTTTAAAGGAGGAGGGGGACAAAAGAAGGGAGGACCCATGCAACAATAAAAATATCTCTTTTTCTTGCATGTTGTACACTACGAACTCCAAATATGGCCGTGTTTCAGGAGCAGAGATGGTCCTTGTAGCATCCTATGGGATCCCATGGGATAGGATGCATTAGTCCAATGTGAAAATTATGCAGCACTTGTCCTTTAATTGCCAGCTCTGTCCTTGCTCATGAAGTCAACATGCTCTTCTGATTGGACTTCTTATTTCTGTAGAACTGCCAGCCCTGTTCTGTAGGAATTCTGCATCATTTTATATGATGGTCATTTTGTATGGCACAGCTTTAAACACTGCAGGCTGCTTCTCCTTTTATGCCCCTTTATTGCTTGCTTGCTTTTATTTTGCTCTTTGTTTCTTCCACCGTATTGTTCATTTATTTGCACTCCCTTTGTGCCTTGTCTCAAGGCTGTGAGCAATGTCTCATTGCAGGGAATTCATTGTGCTACCACGTCATGATGAAAAGAGCTCCCATTCAGAGACAAGGGAACTTTTTTAAAGGGAAAACCATGTTATCCACAGCTTCATGTTTGTACAGCACAATGTACAGATAGTGTTCCCTTTGGCATGACTTTATTTCCTACTGTTTATGACCAGCTATGAATTGAGGAAAAGAGAAATCATGACAAAGGAGAAAGTCGGAGCCTGTTGAAGGGTAAAGTGAGTTAGCAGGGCAAACGTCCAAAGCCACAGGCCACCTCATAGAACTCAGCTATGATTTGGCACAAGACATCTAACAAGAGGGTGGGGGCAGAGAGCACACACCTCTGTGTGAGGTGTCATGATTCTGCATCTGAGCTGCTGTAGTTTACAAATACGTCTCGTTGGACTTGATGATCTTAAAGGTCTTTTCCAACTTAAGTGATTCTACAATTGCCTTGAGTTCATCTCTGTTTAAACTTGAATTCAGGTGATCAGGTGTGAAAGCAGCTGAAAAACAGGTATATACACCTGTTTCTGAATGGTGGGAGTGGACAGTGAAGTGGTGTCACTGCCAGACAGCCCTGCAAAATCTGCATATTGTAAGATTTGTAGCCTCCATTTCAGACTTCAGTATGACTTCTAATAAGCAATTAAGTCCATGGCAAGTTAATCACTCTATAATTAGCTCCAATCTGTGTTCCCATTAGCTGCAACATCCTTTACCTACCATTGAGCACCCAGCAGTAAAAGGTGTGAAAATTTTGTAACCTTGGAAATGCATCCAAAGAACTGAAGCAATCCTCTCCAGACAGATATTTGCAGACTACTGAGAACACAAAGACAGGAGGTGTGTGGTATCCTTAACTGTGGTATTTAGTAAAGTTTAGTTCTTTTTGTTAGTCTTCAGAAACTATGACAGATAACTGATAGGAAAGTAAGGATAAATGGTCCTTAGAAAGGCACTTTTTCTTTTGATGTTTATCAATTTTTAAATAGCTCTGGCTTTAAAGGAAAGACAAGAATTTTTTTTTAAGTCATATAGTGATTTATAGGCACAAACACTTCAGAGGATTTAAGGTTACTACCAGGCACAGCAGGAAGGACAGATACCTTAGTCCTGCTAAGTCCTTAGTTAGATATTGAATAAACCAGCTTGCAGCTTAGGTTTGGTTCTCTCACTGCTGTGCCTTTATGTATCAATTGCTCTCAGTGGATCCTATCTAGTGTTTCTTTAACATGCCACAGTGCAGGGTTAAGCTTGGACACTAGTTATTCCTCTCAGTAGTATTCTCATGCATTGTTATAATCTGATGGTATGTTAGCGTGTGCATTTTTCATCTGATGCAAAACACTCCTAAGTGTGTATTGCCACAGAAGAAAATGTCTCTCCTATGTCACAATTAATAGGTATCTCCTAGAGTGTGGACAAATCTAAAGACAAGCAGGATTTGGAAGAAAGGGTGTTCCTTATTGGTGTTTTTCTCCACACACTTTTAATGGCAAAATTTGCCACTGACAGAAAGATACTAACAGCAAATAGTCTAGACAGCCCATTAGAACCATTCAGGAGGTTTATACAGAGCATGGGTATCTATAATCAACTAATTTTTAACTCTGTGACTCAAACTGTGCTGATAGCAGCATTATCCTAATAAGAGAACAGCTTTTCCTCTACAGAGCTCCCTGGCTTCCTAAGTCCTCCTTCACATTCCATTACCTGCCCTGCCAGAACAAAGGACCATGATGAAAAGGGCCAGAGGTCATATGTGCATGGGGGAAAGCTTTGAGGTGTGGTAGGAAGATTCATATGTAAAAGGTGAAGTGAACATCCAGCACTGTACCTAAGAGCAGCATACTTGTGAAGGGAAGGAAAAAAAACACCAAGGTAGGGTCTGATCCCGCAAAGAGTTTTGGGGTAGTAACATGGAGAAGAATAAAGAAGAAATTTTTTTCTGCAACATTTTTATTTTTATGTGTGTTTTTTATACTGGACCATAATGTTTTCCCTGAAGTATAATGTTTCAAATGTGTAATTTAGGTTCAGCTAGAGCACTCAGAGTGGCTGAGTGTGCTTTTTCTCCTTCTCGCTGTTGATCTGCTTCTCAGAAAGTTTGAAAATGGAAAATTCTCTTTTTCCATTCTGCTAGACAAAATGTCATTGCTGTCAGTGTGTGCTGTTGCAGAGATAGCGCAACTTCGCCTTGTATTTTCCAAAGGAAAACATTTTGCTGAAAAATGTTTGTGACTTTACTGTGAATGGCTTGTGCACAGCATGTAGAAGACTTGGTTGCATTATAGGGAGCTGTAAGGGTCAGAGGAGCCTACAATAGTTCTCCGTGCAACAAGCAGTTTTCTGCACATAGGAGATTTTGTGTGATTTAATATACTGCATTCTCCTAGAGCATTCTCTCCTTTAGTTTACTGCCTCCTCCTAGAGAAACTGATGTGCATGGTCTAGACAAGGGGCCTGGGTGGTAGGTGGGGAACTGACTGGCAGGCAGCACCCAGAGTGTGGTATTCCTTTTCAAACTGGTAGCCTTGTCACAAGTGAGGCCCACTAGGGACCAGTATAGGGCCAAAGGCTGTTAAGAATCTTCATGAGCCATCTGGATGATAGGATCAAGTATACCTTCATGAAGTTTGCCAATGATAACAAACTGAGTGGGAAAGTGGGCACTTTGGAAGGGAGAGCTACCCTGCAGGAAGACCTGTATAGACTGGAAGAGTGAGCTAACAATAACCTTGTGAAGTTCAACAAAGACAAACGTAATGTATGTGAAAACATAATCCAGGAGTGCAGCACAGGTTGTCATCTGCCTGGCTGGGGAGCAGCTCAGTGGAAAAGGACCCAAAGGTCCTCGTGGGCAACAACTCAGTGTGCCACAGCAGTACATTGTTCACTCAAAGCAACCCAAAAGAATTCTGGGTTGCATCAACAAGGGCATCACTAGCAGAGGTAAAGAAGTCACTATGTCATTTTACTCATTGCTTGTCAGGCCACACCGGGAATACAGTGATCAGTTCTGGTCCCTGCTATACCAAAAAGATAAGGACAGGCTGGAGAGGGTCCACAGAATGGCCACAAAGATGATCAAAGATTTGGGAAGCCTGCCTTAAATTAAAAGGCTGAGAGAACTGACTGGCTTCTCTCAGCCTTGAGAAAAGAAGGCTTAGGGGAGACCTTATCACCATGTTTATCCCATATTTAAAGTGTGGCTACAAAGGAGATGGAGAGTCCCTTTTTGCACCATATCACATGGAAAAGACAAGGGGTAACAGGTACAAGCTACTTCTGGGGAAATTCTGATTAGACACAAGAGGAAAATTTTTCACAATGAAATAAATCATCCATATGAATAGTCTCCTGAAGGAAGTGGTGGATTCCCCGACACTGGATGTTTTTAAGATTCGTCTGGTCAGGATGCTGGCCTGTCTTCTCCAGACCATGTTTTTGCCAAGAAAGGTTAGACTAGATGATCCTTGTAGCCCCTTCCAATCTGGTATTCTGTGGGTCTGTTATTCTATGATTCTGACACTGAATTAAAAAGACCCCAAGGAAAGCTTGCCATTCACATGGGATGTCTTATCCAGGCAGGGAATAAGAAATAGCTGCTGCATGCTCAGTGCATTCTTAGCTATGTCACAAATGCTGCTTTCAGAGACAGGTGCTAACTAGGCACTGCAACTGTTACAACTTGGCAGAGTTTCTCAGCAGTTCCCCAAAATTTTATGACTGAGGGAACATATCCTATCTTGTTACACCAGACAAATGGTTTTCAACATTCTTCCAATTTGCCAGCCACTAAAAATTCCAGGAGAGGTGTGGGATCCTGTGGAGACTGTAGGTTTTCTTTTCTTGGTCTTTATCCCCAGATTCCTTATATATAATTCACAGGCCCCTGGGATCTCGGATACCGCGGGTTGAAAGCCACAGTACTAGATCAATAAACAGATCCACTGATGAAAGGAACAGATTTATTTCTGGCTGCAAGTGGTGCAGAAGTAGAGTGCAAAGTTAGTCCTGTTGCATTTGTTTATTGTTAGGCAATGCATTCTTGTGGATAAAGCACTGGTCTGGCAGACAGCAGATTGGGTACCAACAGGATCTACAGTTGTGCAACACGCTCTGTGAAGGAGAAAGCACAGATGACACTAGAGGAGAGGTGAGATGAGTACATAGCCCAGTACTTTTGAGCCATAGGAGCAATGCTGGACAGAAAACTGGCTTCTGAAAAGAGCAAGTAACGAAACACGTTTGTTAGACAGGAGAAGTTCTGAAAAAGACCTTTCCTGAGATACCGTGTTACTACAGAGACACGTTTTCCTGCGACGTTAACAGAAGCAGATTTCCTAGAGCAATGCCAGCAGTAACAGTGCTGAAGATTTTGTGTTTCGATTTCCCAGTGCCACCAGAACAAATTTCCTTTTCAGTGTGTAGAGGACCTGTTTCTCCTGTATTACAGGAGACAATAGTAACATCGTACTACATTGAGAAGTTCAGTACCTCTCCAGTTAAACTGTGTGAGCTGGCTGTCATTCAGCTTATTTGTTAAAGATGCCATCAACCTTTTAACTTTGCCAAAGACTTCAGAGGAGCATCACATTCACCTAATAAAATACAAGCAGTAAATTTCTCATTTCAAACTGCTGTCTGAATGCAACCTACTGGTGGGACATTGTCACCATATCTTACATCTCCTCAGTAAGCTACTGGGCTGATGAAACTATCTGTAAGAGGTCACGCCAGCTTTTGCAAGACTTACGTGGAGAAGTGAATATCAGGGAGCAGGAGGAAGTCTCATCTTCCTACTAAACATGGCATTAGCCTGATGGATAGAAATATAGGAACAGTCTGGATATTGCTTTCCTAAGATGGGATAAGTAAATGAGGGCTACTCTTGCTCCCTTGCTGATGATCAAAATGCTGAACAAGTTCCTGAAAACCTGCCACTAATTCTTTATATCTCACAGTGCCAGAATATTTTAACTGATTCTTGCTGCTTTCCTCAACAGCCAGTTCTTGCAGCTGGGTGTTTGGAAAGCAGAGAGTTTGTTTTTAGTGATCAGTTTTAACTGTGGACTGAAAAAGGATTTCTCTCAGAAAGGGAGGCAGTATATGAGGATCTTAAAACATTTCCATGATTGGAAATGAAAGCATCTGAACCTCTTCAGAAAGGAGTTTCTGAAGGAGAAAATATGAGGAGAGCACTTTCTTCTATCATATCTTCAAGGAATCAGCCCTAATTTGGTGGCTGAAGAGGACAGTATGCTTTAGATTTAGTCTGTGTGAGGTACAGAAGTAAGGGATGAAGGGGCATCACTTCTTTTCTGGGTACATGGAGTATTTCAAGTGTAATATCTGCACTCTGGCTGTCCTGCATCAGAACGAATCTGGATTCTTTCCACTGCAGACAGAGATAGAACACTCTGTGATTTACAGCTGAATCTTCGTGTTTGGAGTCAGTCAGGGACAATTCTAGACAATTATCCGTGACCCACTGTACTTGTATGCAGTTTTTATTCTACATCTGACCTCATGTCACCTCCCTATATCTACTAAGCACCACTGATGTCATGTTGAGATCTATGACTGGCAAATGTAGAGTACTTGTTTAATAATCTTGTAACTACTGAAAGGCTTCTCAGGAGTGGGATGTGCTGTTTGGGTCCGTTACTGCCTTTAGTGTGTCCGGCCACCACCTCTCTTTTATCACACATACTCATATGGCATGAGAGAGCTGCCTCACAGACACTCCCCTGTTGTTTTGGTGTAGGTCCCTGCTTTTTAGTTTGGAGTCCAAATAAAGAGACACTTGGCATTTAGAAACCATGCAGCCCATGCAGAGTGTTGTCCAGACATGAAGCTGCTGACCCACATGCCATCTGTATGAATTAGGTCACCCTGGCTGTGTTTCGTCTTCATAGTACAGATAAGGGAAATTACTTATCCTTCTGGAAAGTGGGTTGAAAGTCAGTACAAGGATTTTAGTCCCAGCAGTACTTGTTTTGTTTTATTTACCAGTCTTAAGTGAGGATAATAAAAATGAACAAGAAGAGAAAGAAATCATAAAATGCAAGGTGCATACTGTGCCTCAGTGAGAGGTTGACATGTAAACGAGCCAGGGTACTGCCTCTAAAGAGAAGTCTGTGTAATCCTGACAATACTGAGAGATCCCAGCAAGACACAAGTCTTACTTTACTGCTCTGCAAGTAAATGCATAGGAATATTCTTGCCCCACAACAATTACAGTACATTTCCAGGATGATGGGGGGGAAGCAGAAAGATGATTCAGCCCATGGAGAACTGAGAGGAGATACGGCTTTTCCCAAGTTATATTCAAACCTGTGGCAGAGCCAAGACTTAAGCCCCTCTCTCCTTTCAGCGCTTAACCATCCCCTCTCCCAATGTTCCTCTGTGGCTGTGTGTGCAAAACTGTCATTATGAGGAGCATTAGATCTGCCTCTGAAGTGACTTCAGTGCAGTTTCTCTTTTCCTCACCCCCGCACCCCATCTCATTAGCTTGAAAGCTCCTATTTATAAACCTGCTCAAGATTGCTTGTTCAGAAAGGAGGAGCCGAAACACTCCACACACAGACTAGGAGACTCAGCAGAGATGCAGGCAAGAGCTACTTCTCACTCAAAGGGTAATAACCAGATGGAACAAGTCAGCAGGAAGAGTGCCTGAAATGTCACAGAAATGAGATCAAGCAACAGCTAGAGCTGTGTGTCTGCAGGCAGAAGGGGGAGAATCACAGGATCTCAGGAAACAGTGAGAAAAAAGGGCTGAGTGGAAGCAAAATATTTAAGGGATAAGCACATTCGACTAAATGGCCTAATCAACTCCCTAGACCATCACAGTTCTGTTCTGCATTTTTTATCTCTTTCCCAGCCTCTCTGACAGTAATGAACAGGACATCTATAAAGAAGGCTTTGTGAAAAAGTGTGCCAGCCTAGTAACTGTGGAGTGACTTGTCACCTTTGTTGTTAAACAGATCACTTCCCTCCCTGAATCTCACTGGGATGCTGTTTGTAAGCACAAAACTTGTTAAACTCAGGCTTGCCTGCAATTTCTGTAACAGCTGGTGATTTTGTGCTGGAAAGCTACAGAACAGGCTGATGACAACTTGAACCCCTGTGAGGGGAGAAATGATTACCTAAATAGCTGTCCTACATAGTATGACACTATACACAATAGCCTGAGTTCCCTTAGCCTTCCTCCTGACTATATTTTATGGTAACGACCCAGACACAACCCAGCTATCTCTGCTTTTCTGGAGAACCACAGGACAGTTATAAAAGACCAGACAAGCTCATCTGCCATGAAGATAGGGAAAAAAAAATCCAAACAACAAAAACAAACAAATAACACCACCCCAAAAAACCTAACAAACAAACAAACAAACGAACAAACAAAAAACAAGAAACGACAAAAAAAAACCCAAACCACCAGTTCCTAAGTTTTATGTAAAGAATAAACAAAACTGTAGTAACCCATAAGGAGTTACATTCATGGGGAGAAACAGAATCATATTGTTCAATAAATCAGGAGAACAAAGAGGTTCAATGACAATCCAAGACCAAAGGCATTTCTGCTAAGGAGCTGCATCCGTGTACTGAACATAACCTCACCTCTTCCCCTTCCGGCTTAACAAGTGATTTCATGGGGCTCTGTGCCAGCGTGCAGGCAATTCCCTGAGCTGCTTCTCTTCACTGGCCTTCTCAGTAGAGGGCAAAGGGCCTGCTGTACCAAGTGCTCTGCTCTGCTCTTCTCTAGTCTGAATTCTTCCCCTTAGTCTCTATAATACCAGATTAACTCTCCTTAACATCTATGCTCTTAGGTGCTTTGTCATCTGATACGTTATTATGCTACTTCCAAAAAACATATTTTAATGCCTACAATCTTACCAGGCTGAGTTCCCAATGTATTAAGTTACAGAATAGAGATCTAGTAAAGGACAGGCATTCCCACCAAATGCCCATGAGGTGTCAAAGATGAGACACATCCAGTGAAGGAAACAGGTAGACTGAGGGAATGAGATCAAGAATTTGGGTAACAAAAGTAATGCAATGTGCACAATTGTGACATTTTCAGTCTGAGGATTTTAATTATGGTGTGCTGGACATACCAGAGTACTGGGACACTCATAATAATACCCAAAAATTCTAAAAAGAAAGTTACTGCATTTAACTGTATGTACTTGCTCTCTTTGCTGGAGAAAACCTGATCCAGTCTGTGCTATTATCTGACATATCTTATGTATTTAAGAAGCTCCCTGCTAACATCAGAGGAAAAAAACATCACCATATCTAGAGCATGTCTCTGTGTCAGACACAGACTGAGGAGGCTTTAGAAATGAGCAATGAAAACTGTCACAGGTTCAGAAAACCTGGTCAAAGAAAAATTATTGAAGGAATTGCATATGCTGGGTTTAGGAAAAAGGAATTTGAAAAGGAATATGGAAAACTGTCTTCTAATGGAGCTATAAAAAGGACAGGAATTAATTGTTCTCTGCCTCTGAGGCAGGAGGGGTGTACAACGAAATAGTGGCCAGCTTTGTTGCCATAAACAAAAATTTTGTTTAAGTACATCTGAAGGAGATTTATTCTGAAAACAGGAAGAGAGAAGTGGTGAAGCAGCCTTGAAGGCTATGAAGTCCCTCTTTATGAAGTCCTTTAAGAACAAACCTTTTTTAGTCAATGATGGTCTTACCATGTCTACTTTGTTGTAAGGAAGGGATCACCAAGGTCCTTCCAGCCCACTATTTCTATGATTTCTACTAAGTCTGCAGTTCTAGTACAGCAAAGCTTCAAGCTATAATCTCATTATATAAATAAATGGAAATCTCCCTTGTGTTCCAAATAACCAAATCTGAAAAGGGAAACAGTTCAGGGAAAACAAATGCCCCATGAACCTTTCAAGACTTATATGTGTAATTTGACCCTCTAGTTTTATTTAGGAGCATTTGTGAAGAGTGACCTGGATTGAGTGGGCTAAAGAGGCAAAAAAAAACCCTATTCCTTGTCCTTAGTTTTGTGACAGAACAAACTGGAGGAGATGGTCTTATCCTGTGTTTAAACAGGTGGCTTCAGGGCTGGCAGTGTGATCCAGCCTGCATCTCAGTGACTACACTCACAAATGCACAAGTAACAAAGCTCACACAACAAATTTTATTGATGGAAATATCCTGATGTTACTGAAGTGGGTCATTATTTCAAAGCTGGAATAGGAGAGAAATTTGTGAAATTTAGATGTCTATATTCCTTGTCCAAAGTCAGGGGGGAAATCTGAACAGGACACAGGTGAAATACACAGACTTTAAATTACTTATCAGGAACCTATGGTATAAGCACTACATTTAAGATTGTTCAGTATTTTAAAACAGTATCCACTGGATTTGAGCAGAAATATTAGATTTACTGAAGTAGAAGTTCTCTTAGTTAATATAACTCTGTATGATTTGGCTCTGTACACAAGAAAATCTAGTATGTTTGCTTTGAGATGGCTTCATTGGGGTTTTTTTCTTCCTCCTAAGTAACTTACTGATTGTTAATTTTCTGAGGTCACAATATTTTTTTGTTTTTCTTTTTTTCTTTTACTTTTTTTCCCCCTGTTTAAAAGGGATTTTCAATGTCAATTATAATGGTTCCTAAACAGTCATAGATCATGACCTATGATCCTACCTTAAGCTCTCAAACATATGCATAGGAGTTGAAACACTGTGAGCTTGACTCTGGAACTGTGGATCCAGTCCAGCAAACTGTATTTGTCCTGAGAATAGTTTGATTCAGCTGGATTATTTGTGTGCTCCAATCTAAGCAGCAGGAAGGAGAGCAGTTAAATCAGGACCTGTTGGGATAAAGCGAAGCAGTGCAGATCTGATCATAGCAATGAATTGTACCCCCTTATCTTTGGTGCACTTCCTCTGATGTATGCAAGGGTAAGTGAAAGTGGATCTGGATCTGTAAGATCCTTTCTCAGTTTAGACTCCAGCTTTCAGCATGATGTCTTTCACTTGGAATAATATCAGTTAATTGATGTAATAGATACATATCACTGGTTTGTGCCAGAAAGAAATTGCCTGGGTTCTGTAGAAATTATTTAGATTTGCATTAACATAACATAATTAATATATATTCTCCAAGAAGATTAAGCTTGGAGTATCTAAAAGTCATGTCTGAAGTCCCCAGTGGTGAAAAGAGCAGGCTCTATCATACTGCCATTGTTAATGGGATGGAAGGATGGACTGTTTAGCCAGGTTGGTGTGAACTGGTTGGTCTTGGTTCCAGCTCACAACAGGCTATGGTTGATCTCACAGCTGCTCCATGTGAACATCCTTGCTAAATGAGGGACTCATTCTGGAAATCTTCTCAAGCTCTAAGACTGAAAACTGAGGCAGCATGCTAAGGCTGTTAGCCTGCTGAGGATTACACCTTTCACTGCAGACTCCCTGCCTCCTGTGCTGTTTTGTGATTAGATAGATTATATTTTTCTAGGAGTCCCCTGAGATACTGCACATTGATGTACCTTAGCTGTAAAGGCATCAGGAGGAAAGTACTTCCTAAGTGCCTTCATCAGATATTCTTAGCACAGGTATAAGGGATGTTAAGGATAAGGTATTTTGCTATTTATCTTTAGATTATATCTACTGTTATTTTTGCTCGCTAATACCTGGTCTCTCTCCCATTTTTTTTGGTCCCTTCCATCCCTACCCAACTCAGATCTGAAAGCAGTATGTTCTGGCCCAGCAGTGCATGAAAGTAGCTGTACTGCCTGAGCATTTAAACTGGGTACATCAACACAGAAGCATGCTGCAGGGATCTGCAAAGGAGCCCTGGATCAGCCCTGCCACAAGCATCTCTGTCCCATGCTCCATTGCATAGGGCAGAGAAGTCCAAAACCTGATGGGGAACCCATGGAACAAACCGTTTCAGAGTTCAGATCCATCCCAGAGCCTAGATATTTGTCACCGCTTCTCTGTCTATCAGAGCTTTGTTCAGCATGGCCCAGAAATGAATAATGCAAGAGACTATTTGAATCATGTGGCCTCTGCTTGCTCTCAAGTGTCTTGGAGGAACAGCTGTTTACTGTAATACTGCAGCATCTAAATCCTGCATCTAGGACTATTTTTCATCCCTTTCTTGCTTCAGAGTAGCATGGCTTGGACCACTGAAAAAGATTAATGGAAATGCAAAACAACATCAAGCCCAGAACTCATGGCTTAGAGGAATGGACATTTTCTGTTCCCTGCCTCTCCCATGCAAGCTGCATAGCCTGGATCCAGAAGCTGGTTAGCTCACCTCAGTGGTGGTCAGCTCTTTGCAATTAATCAATCCAAAAAGACTGAACTTGATGCAGAGCTATAGGGCCATATACAGGTGGTCACTCAGTAGTGCTTATTGATGTTGACCAGAAAACGAAAAGAAAAAGAAAAAAATAAAACAACTAACACAAGGTTGTTACAAACTGTAAAATAAGGACAAAAACCATTGCTTTCCATACACTTTCAATTCTCTGCTATTTACTCTCCTTTCTACTCTCTTCTCCTTTCATAGTCTCTCAGTGTGTAAAATCATAATTACATTGCATAACTGACAGTGTTGGTATCACTGTGGAATTTAGTGCTTGACTGTTGGATTTATTTTTATTAGATGTAGTGATTAGAATCTAAGCAGTGATCATAGCTTTAAAACTTCTATAAATATGTAGCTGTTTTCAGTGGGATTTTGTTTGTATTTCTTAAATATCTGTCTGATTCAGAACATTTATGGCAACTCGGAGAATCTGTGTGTATGGAGAAGCACTGGGAGGAGTGGTTTGGATCTTACAAACCTAGTCAAATGACTTAAGGGCAGCAAATTTGTACTATAAGGTAAGGTGCTTTATTTCTTGGGTTACTGACAACTGGATAATAGCTTCCAGAAGAAATTTGGTCTCAAAATTATTGGTAAGGAGGTATGGTGTATCCTTTCATTGCACTGGTGAACCAAATCTAGCCCAAGGCTTGTGGGAACTATTACTATTGAAGTTGCTGGGAACTGTGGGAAAGGGGGCTCAAATTCCAGTGCCTGGGTTCCCAAACACCAGGTCACAAGTGCAAGATCAGGAATCAGTGTCTGCCTTTCCTTTACCTACATGATGTGAAGAGGGGTCCCAGGAAGAGGAATAAGGAAACTGCACTTCAAATGAATCTGTTTCTGTACAACTGATTCATCTGCTTATTTGGGGATGACCTGGAGTATCCCACTGAGTGCAATAGGCTTGGTCACATCAGGAAGGAAGCCTGTCCTTCTGTATGTATTTGATTTGTTTGGTTTGGGTGGTTGTATTAAATCCACATGCCACAGGAATGAGAGTCTTTAAGAAAGCTGATTTTCCCACTAGGCTAAAATTAGTGTTTTCCATGTTTCATTTTAGTGGTGCCTTTCCTGGACTTATCTGGCTCTACCTGCAGTTGCAGTTATTCCAGAAAAGGAGTGCCTCTTTCTGGCTTAAGATAAGCCACTCCTGTACTAGGTTATAGGTGCTGCTCAGAGTTACCTTGACGGGTCTCTTCAGTACTGTTTACTCTGCCTTTTATAGACATCTTGTCCGGTCAGTTTGACAGTTTTTCTGTCTCGAGCTCTCTGCCTGTATAGTCCTTGGAAGAGCCTCTTATCATGAGAAAAATAAAACATTTTTTGGACATTTCCCAGCCTGTGTTCATGGACACAGGCAGCAGGTGTGTCCTCGGGAGCCATCAACTCAGAGTCCACATTTCAAAATGTGTCCTAGCACACATTGTTCATTTTGGAGAAGTCATATATACAGAATTCTGAGACACCTACACCTTGTTTATCAGTTCAATGTCATTGGACATTTTCTCTCGTCCTTTCACCAGAAGGGAAAAAAAAATGCAAGTGCACACAAAAGGGTCAATGTTTTTGAAAGGTCAGTAATTCCAGATGAAATGCAAACTTAAGGCTTAAAAAAAAAATCTCCATTGAGCAATAAAGCACTTAGAGTTTGATTCTGTTACGCAAGAGAGAAACTTTCCAGCTGTCTGGCAGTGGCTCCAAAGGGTGTCTGTGTGGTTATTGATTAATTAAATCTATTGTTGCTCACTTCTTTCATTAATCCAAGTGTTTTCTCTTCACTTATGTCCCTGCACAACCCTGTTTTAAAAGACTTGTAATCTGTCAGAGACAACTGCTTTGAATATCAGGTTGCTTATTTGAAATGCTAACTCTTCCTGTCTCAGAAATTTCTAGGTGTGGCATTTTAGACCTCAGAAGAATGAGGAGGTTACTGAAAGTCGAAGTTACCTCCAGTCTCATATTCAGCCTGGAACTCTGTGTGTATGTGTATGAGAGAGGAAGGGCAGAAAAGTCTGGACCAGAGAGGTGGCTCCTCTACCTTCTGTAGGACTGCACTCAATTCCAGTGCCGAAACACCAAATCAGGTTGCGTGAGGGGCAGATGCCTCTAGTGGCTTGGCACTTGCTGTTTGTGATTCCAAATCTCTGGTGGAGTTGTGTGGAGGATGAGATCAGTAGTATCACCAAGTCAGCAGTAGAGTTTTGTTTCTCTGTATGCTCACCTTGGCCCTAATGAAAATTTCTAAGTAGCCCACACAATCCTCTGCTTGTGGTCCCAACCAAAAACCCTGAATAGTACTGCTGCCCCAGCAGCAGGAGGTTGTGTCTAAAAACCCAGAGAAAAGCCCAGCTTCTGCTAGGCCACCCAGTCCCTGGCTTCCCTGTTTGCTGTACTGAGGGTACTTTGTTAGCTGGTCCCTGGCCCAGGGCCATTGACTCACGTCACACAGGAAGCTGAACCCCTGCCAGCTGGGATCTGCTTCTGGTCCCTATCTCCAGCCATCAGTGCTCGATTGGAGCCTCTTAACCAGGCTCCTCACCTGCCAGCCTTGCGGGTCCCAGGCATTTGCTTTCCCTTGCAAGCCCTTGAGATAGCAGGGTCTGTTCTACTGGGATGAACATGTTTAGGAAATGCCAAACCTGAACGAACTACTGCTGGGAATTTTTAACTTGACTGGAAACATTTGCTAGAAACTAGGATGGACTGAGTTCAAGCCCAAGAGGAGGGCAGGCCTCCTTGATAAAGCTTCCCTGCAGCAGTGATTCTTTGTCACGGCTGTGATGAGTCACTCCTGCTTCCTTCCTGTTCTATACCAGTGTTATTTCCACTGAAATATAGAGGTCATTTCAAGGGTAAAGCTGCAGCCATCAGCCAGGTCAAGAGAGCACCATCTCCACCTTTCTGAAGCAGGGAAAGGGAGGAGACACTCTCAGATTGTGACTATTTGGCTGCTTTGTTAATTTGTTTGGTAGAACATAACAGAGACCTGGAAATTTCAGAAGGGTATTGCAGGAAATCTTTTACAAGTTCCTTTAGGAGATGGGTTTTACTTCAACAACTCAACTAATTACAATTATTCACTTGATCCTGAAAACAGAAGGAAATTGTATCATGCATATTTCATACAGGATTTACTTAAGTATTCTCATTTTTGGCTCTTTGGCACCTGCTGTTAGTCCTTTTGCCTGTAATTTCAGCTGGCAATAATACTGATACCTTTGTACCAGAGAAATGGGCTTCCTCTTCTGAAGGGCAAGAACAATAGTGTCTGCTGGCAAGCTTAGTTCTTGCAAAAATTGGACGTAAACAAATGATGCACTGGTCTTCCAGTCCAGTGAGGTAACACGGGAGACATTTGTGCCTAGGGATGTCCATTTTCCCCACATGCAGAGGGGGAACAGGGACTTGCCCGTGGATTACCTGGCTGATAACAAATAGATCACCTTGGTTAGAGCAGTACTGGAAATGAACTCTGTGGTAAACCATCATGTACCGTAGTATCAGAAAGGACATCTCCTATCCCCTAAAGCATTTTTAGCTGGGACTTTTTAACCAGTTCTAGCCACAACAATGTGTTGGCCACTGTGAGTGTTACTCCAGAGTAGCTGAGACCTCAGAGGGGGGCTGGCACAGCAGATGGGGAGGAGCAGCTGGTGATGTGTTTAGGATGTGTGCTGCTTAGCAGTATAAATGCGTTGAGCACTGAGGAAAGTTGCAGTCAATTTGGTGTAAACAAAATAATATATTTCAGCATAATTACAGTAATTAAATAGGGATGCTGCTTTTAACTAAACATCTGTTATCTTCTCCTGATTGAATTAAATAGGTATAAGCTGCTGGGCTTGCTGTTACTCTCCTTTCCTTTCTAGCTGAAATATCTTTTTCTGTTGTCTATTTTATCAATCAGTGATTATGCCTGGGGGTTTTGCAGTGTCTCTCTTTGGTCAGATTAGAAATGTTTGTGGTGCCTTTCTCTCTGAAGCCTTGCACACAACAGAGCAATGTTCTGCAGCCACCTTGGAAGTGCCTTTGTGCCAGCAGCTACCTGCACTGCTCTGCTGCTGCTCCACTGCTGCCCTGACCTCTGTGGAAGGGACTGATCCTGGGAATAACTTGATCCTGATCTGAATGAGCCCATCAGTAGCAGCAGATGATTCTTTGCTACTCATATAGTGGTATCTAACCTGTAGGACTGAAGGCTCGGCATTTCCTTGAATTACAGTGGTGCTCCACCTGCTTTTGCAGCTGTGTTAAAACAACATAAGGTTCTATGACCAAAGCAGATGTAGGCCAAACCATTTAGTTCTGAACCATATCAAAGAATTGAATTGTTACCATCTACCTTGTGAAGAATCACCACAAGCAGTGTTGTGGGTGGTGATGTTTACAAACAGCACCACTGGATCACAGAGCAGTAACAGGAGTGACTCTTCCAGCCTTGTGTCCCTTCAGATCATTTTCTGTTGCTTTCTCATCAACCTATCTTCATTCACCTTCAGTGTTTTTCTCTGTGCAGTCTTCAAATATTTCTCTGTTGGTGTTTTAGGTCACCTTAGTGGAGCTGGAAGAAAAACTGCTTTTGAAAGAGCTACAGCGATAGTCAGCTCAGCTGCTCAACTCCTGTGTACTCAACTAGGTTCCCTCGAATGCAAGTGCCTGGCCTCACCTGACCTGTGGCCCCAACTAATCCTGTTTTTGTATTGGCTTAAATTTGCTGCAAATAGGTAACACTATCTAAGAAAGACCATAAGAAAAGAATCCTAAACATTTTAATTTCTGAACTGGCAATTATCTTGGACAGTGCATGATAGAGCTTATAAATAGCTCTTTGAGTGCTTGTGATGTCACAAACCACAAGAGCGTCTGACTTGTGATTTATTACATCAGATCATGGCTTGTTCATGGGTTTGTAGCTTGCAGCTTGCAGCTTATTTACAGTCAGTACACCCACTATTATTCCTAAGCCGTCCCAGTGTTATGCAGATACATAAATGATGGCTGGAATTGAAACAGTAAATAACCAATTAAAAGTTTAACCTCTTCCTTTCTGATCTCTTCCTATATGATTAATTGAGGATACTGTTGCATAACGTTGTGTCAGACCATGAGAAACTGGTGTTCTTTCATTTGCCTGTGTATCACATTTATACAAAAAATACTTCTAGATTGTTTTGAGTATTTATGCTCAAAAATAATTTCACATTACGGCATGTTGTTGAAGACATGCCCTTTCCTTTTCTTTCCTCCAAGACTGCTGTTTCACAAGGTTTCCTAGAATAAGATAGCAAAAGCTAATTTCTAGAATTTAACAGAAAAAAATTTAATTCTTTCTATAATTCTTGACACTGCACACATATGCACACAAATTGGTTTATCTAAACATCAGTTTGCAAAACCAGAGTTCGGCAATGTAATTAGAAAAGGAAAGGTTCACTATTCAGATTAATTAAGATAAGGAACATTCAATTTTTATGTCACATTTTTTTGGCAGAGAGAGAAATCTCATATACTTTGACAATGTTTTGGAAGAGGTCACAGTTAAGATTGAAATACAGGCCTATATAAACCTCAGGCATTAATGAATCCTGAATGTAGTGATTTTAAGATTGGAAAAATTCTTTTTTCTGCTCATGTTCCATATCTGTATCACTAAGTTCCAGGGACTATTTTGTTTCAAATAGTCCAGTTGCAGAGAAAGGCACCCACCTAGAAATTTACAGAAAAAACTAAGCCATTTCAACCAGTGCTTGTCCAGCTAGATGCATTTTAAAGTAAAGAAAAGCTCACTCTGGAAAAAAATGTGTAATTATATCCAGGTATCTAAAAACTGCTAGTATATCCTGGTATCTGAGAGTGGGCAAGGGAGTAACTGCATCATTCAGAAATGGCAAAATGGGAAATAACTTACATAGCAACTCTTAACTGAGTAGCAGTGAATTCAGCTGGTACATTAGCATGTGCTGTCTATCAAAGGTTATTTTAGACCACTCCTAAACATATTGTTGTGATTTTTTCCCTCTCTTTAAAAAAATAAAAATCCCTCAGGTGAATCTAAGGCTGTAGAAGAAAAGCCATTACTCGTAGTAATATCCTGTACAATACCTCAGCCTATGACTCATAGTGTCGTAGTCTGTGATCTTAAAAGCACAGTCCTCAGAACAGAAGCTCCTTTTGTATTCTCACAGGACAAAGTACCCTAAACCAACTAGTCAAAGGAGATCAAACACTACGTGTCGGTGTGATTTGCAAGATGGACACAGCTTCTGTGGACAGCTGGTTCTTTCTAAACATTCACTTGTGTTGATTAAAAGATTTACAGTGTTAGCAGCCCTTACTGGAGTTGGGGCAGAGTGCAGATAAGATGGTGCAAGGTGCATGAGAAATCAGGTTTATTGCAGTCTTCTCTGTACAGATTTTGCATTTTATATCTAATCTTGTTTTATAAGTAGTGAGTTGGCTAGCTAAGGTGTACTGGTGGCCATGAAAGAGAAATCTAATGCACAGTCTGTCAGCAGTACTTCTTCTAGCTGAATTTACATTCATCTCTGGGTGGCCTTAAAGCTTTTTTTATTTTACTTTCTTTATTACTGAACCTGCCTTTAAATATGAATGTGTTCAGACTCTTGCTGGGGTAGACAGAGGACTTAGAGGAGATCATGGGAGTGCCGTGTGTTTGCTGTCTCTGAAGAGAACCAAGGTTCCTTAAATTGAAGAAAAAGGCTTATCTTTGTGCAAAGAAATATATTTGAGTGCACTGCTACTAATCACAGGTGTTTAGTCATCAAGAAAGAGGCCTTCAGAATTTAGAAATCTAATTAGCAAATAAATAAATAGGGGGAAAAAATCCTTTTTTTATTCCCTCTGAATATGGGTGACTTTGGTGTACAGAGAGATTCTGTTTTCAGGATTTTCTATGCAGTCATGACAACTCAAATCCCATTACCCTGTGATCAAAGTACCTATGGAACCCCTTGGTTCCGGGAATTGCAGCTTTAAGGAAAAGATTGCAAAACATTCCTGTATAAAAGTACACAGATTTTTAGGTAACATTTATCATACAGTTACTGGCACACTGCCAATGGCACAGGGCAGTGCTGGAGGCTGACCTGGTGCCTCCAACAACTATCACTGTGATTTTTCTGTCTTACATTTATGGACATGTGCTCAGAGACACTGTCAGAAGACAGGCAATGACCCTCTGCTGGGGTCTTTCCTTATGTCTTATTTTGGATTTGGAAGAGTTAATAAATATACAGATTCATTCTTCCTCCTTCGTAATTAGATCCCAGAGGGAAAATGCCACAAGCCTCAACTACATCCTTAATCTCCTGAACAATAGAAACTGTATTAAAAAAACACAACAACCCTGTTTTCCTCGGTAGAGTGGATGCTAGCCCGTGATCCTCAGCTGGGTGTTCAAGCCTTGTATGGACTGGCTGGGGGCAGCAAGGGGGGCTGAGGAGGTGTGAAGGCACCTCCTGCCTAGCTGGGCTGGGTTGGATTCCTGCCAGGCAGGTGTTTGTGGCTGAAAAACTGGCAGGGCAATTTGCAGTGGTGTGGAGAGGCATTAGGGAAGGGGGAGCCTGGGAAGTTGGGCGAGCAGCTTGGCTCACCTCTGTAAGAAATTACTTCTTTCTAGGTTGGGAGTGTTTTGGCAAAGGGATGGGCCTGAGAGACACCCTGCACTTGCCCAACTCAGCTCCTGGAGAGGTGCCTTCCCTTTCCAGGTCTGTCATCTCCCCAGCACTAAAAACACTTCTCTGAAACATGCCCTCCTTTGCACTCAGTCGTGCAGAGAGCCTGACCCTCAGCTTGGCTGGCAGAAAGCAGTCTTCTGGCATTTTCTGTGTACTTCAGGAAGGGCATGATCAGATGCCTGGAACCATTATCAAAAGAATTGGGACAGAGAATAGCATACATTAACCCAACCTCTCCTCTCTTCCTCCTCCCTCTGACTCAACAAATGGTGCAAGCTGCAAACAGCATCCTTATCCTTCAAGCGTGTGTTTTTATGTCCATAACAAATTGAGGTATTAGGAATTTTAAACCCCAGATGTTTTTCAGAGTTATGTAAACAAAGAGGCACCCAGATGCTCACGTAAGAGCAGAGGGAAAACCCCTTTGGGAACATGTGCCCAGCCCATGGCTGCTCTGGACTGCCGAGCACTGTTATTCAAACTGTGACGTGCAACAGGCTGAGATAGCAAAAGCCCAAGAAAAATGAGGTGAAGGTGTGAAGTGACACACCGTGCCTTTTCTTTTTCCCCTGGTGGGACTTGGGAAAATTGGAAATATACTACAGTTGTGCTTTCCAAAACAAAACTCAAGTTCTCCTGTGCATGAGCTCAGGCAGAAACCAGCTAACCAGAAAGAAGCCTACGTGTCAAAGAGTATTGAAAGAAAAAACATGTAACAAGAGAGGCAAATATTAACATTCAGTGTTTCCCAGTGTACAATATTTTGTTTTCCTCTCCTTGTTTCATTCCTCTTTGAGACAGAGTTGTCATCTGGAAACCAGAACTAATTTCCTCTTGGTTTGTTGTATTAGGAAATGTTTGAAAATGTTTATGTTTTTGAAAATTATTTTCTATCTTTAGAACTGTCACAAACACTGAGTCTGTTTCTTGAAAGTCTTTCATGGTGGACTTGAGACCATGAAGTCTTTGAATTCTTAGAGAAAGTTGCTCCGACAATTTCCTTCCAAGGGCTTATTTTGTTCTTTCAACTGAAGAGATGTTAATGAACACACACTGTTACAAACAGCTGTTACTGCCTCATACTAGAGCTCATCTTCACCATAATAGCTCTGCTGAAAAGAGAAAAGCAATCTCCTGGTGTGGATTCAGTCCTGTGTGAGCTTTTGCTCTCCTTTCTTCTTCGAGGCTCTGTCTCTCACCCAGAAGGGGCAGTCTGCCTCTACCTCCCATCTGCTCTAGGTTGTCCTGTGTTAGAGGGATCAATGACACAACCTAGCCTTATCTTGTGTTAGGAAATTATAGAGGTATTAAGAATGCGGAAAATACCTTTTCTCTCCCTCTCCTCCCACCAGTCTACTGCAATCAGCACAAGCTTTACTGTAAATACAGTGATAAGAGGCAAAAGCAGCAGCAGGAGTCTTTTTACTGGTGTGGCTTATTATTACTATCTGAGAAAATAAACTGCAAATGCAGTACTGAGATTTGCTAGTTACACCACTGCCCCAGTAGCTGTACCTTGTTTGGTGGAGGCAAAGAATGACATTTGAAACTGTGCAACCAGTGAGTCAGGATTTTATTAAAAGTGTCAGTGCCCAGAGGAGTAAAGAAACTTGGTTGTAGGTGCCTAATAAAGGCATTTGATGACGTTTTGAGGACATCCACATGCATATGGGATCTTTCTAAGCAGAGCTTCACAAAACTCCATGTGTGTGGCTTCTCATTCCAGCTTGCCTCGGTTGGGATACCAAAAAATCCAGGGTTGGGATACCATCAGGCCTTTGTGGCTGAAAGGTACTTGACTGTAATAGTAAGTGGCTGACTCAGTTTCAGCCTAGTGGCCTCCTAAAACTCTCAATATGTGCCAGATAGAAGGAATTGTTCATCATGGAGGTATCTTCAAAGAACCAAATTGAGGTCAGCACATCCTGGCATGTAGAGTACCAATCAGTCCTCTGAGGCTGAGTCACCATCGAATCTTACCAGACCAGACTTTGAATCAGGTCAGAGGATCAGTTGTTTATTGTCAAAATCCTTAAGCTTTCTATCCCTCCTTGACAGTAAAGCTATTTAGTTTTCTGCCACTGTTTCAAAGTGTTACACTTTCAAAGTGGCCTGTGCTTGACTTCTCCTTAATATCGCTCCCTGGAGAGAAGCAAACACAGCATCGCCCTCAGCCAGGGCTGGGTGTCCGTGACCTTTACCATGCTAACCTGCCCTCATCTTGCCCGACAGCATTAATTGCCTCTTAGGACAGCTTTGTCGCCAGGTCTGGGAGGTTGAGACAGACAGCTCATGCTTCCGATAGTCAGGAACTAGTAATAGCCAGTTTGGGTCCCGGTATGAGGGAAGGAGAGGCTGGTAATACCCCTGCTTCAGTGCCCCATTAGAGTGCAGGAATCCTCAAAATGTGGGTTAGTTTCAGCTGAGCCCCCTCCCTCTTCAGCCCAGGCTCTTCCTCATCTTCTGTTTCAGCTCTGCACCACAACCCACGTGAGGAGGGCGTGATGCTATTTATTCTTGTTTCCTCCCTCTCTGAGATCCTATCAGAAACACCAGTCTGAGTCAGAGGCAGAGGCTGTGACTGAAATGAGAGAGAAAACTCGGAAATGCGCAGATTTTAGTCCAATGTGGCTATCCCAGCTTTGTGAAGGAAAACTGGGCCTCAAAAAATGTGTGAGATACTCAGCAAAACATCAGCTAAAGAAAGACTACGTGAATTAGAAACTGCCTAGCAAGCAACAAGAAAAGGAGTGGCTGGCTTGTTGTAGGTAATGAACAGGACTCAGAAGAGCGTTGTAGCATGGGTGTTACGTGACCTTCTACCCTCTTGCAATATCTGCTATTTTTGGACATTTGCTGAGAAGAATCCCTCCAAGATCACGCCTCTGGTTTATTGGGTGGTGACAGCTGGGTTTTCCAGCACAAACAGAACTGTGCTACAGTGAGAGGTTTCCAGCAGGGCTACTTTTTCACATGCATTTGTATGAGAAGTCATCTCAAAGCCTACTCTGCATTTGGCAGGTAAGGGCAGGGTACCACAAACCAACAATGTGTCCAAATACTCTAGTCCCAGACATGTAAATCTAGCTGTTTTCAATGTGTTCCCATTACACATTAAGCAGCACAGATCTGGAAGGATCTGGAAAAACTTTCCACATCCAGATCTCCCCAGTAAGAACCATGTCTTGGCCAGATTGCATTTTTATTGCCTTCATTGCCTTGCTGAGATGATATCCCTTGCTTAAGGTGAACTGTGTGAGTAATGGTACTTCAGTAAAATGGAGCCATTTACTTCTGCCCAAGTGAACTGGTGCTTAATGGTCTGTACAGTTATATGACCTCTGGTTGCAATCTGATCAGATAGCACAAACTAAGTGCAGTGGAGTCTTGCTGATAGTGTGAGGAGAATGGAGGGTCAGGATCTAGGGTATTGCCCCAAGTAAGGACAATTGGTCAGTAGGCAGCAATCTTATATCTGAAGCAGGAAAGGCCCCCACTGCTAGAAAAATCTGCTGCTGGCCATGTCTTCAGTGAAATATGTAATTGTGAGAGCTGGATGCTTTGTGCACTGGTTCTAATCACCTGGGTTTAATTTTAATTTGCAGCCTTATAACAGTACACCTTTGCCGTGTTCCAAATGTTATGACTTAGTTTCCCTTCCCTCAATTTTACTGTGCCCTTTAGTTCCATATCTGATAGGTTATATACAACCTTCTCTTTCACCAGACAGCAGTACAGGGCCAGACATGTAGCCTTGCTATTTGCAGCTAAAAAGCTGCTGTGGAATGGATGCAGGATGCAAATGTAAGTCGTGTATTATCATTAACCAGATCTGCCATTCAGATGTGTGAGCTGGGGGCATCTCAGTCCTTGCAGAGATGAATGGCTCACAGACTTTACTGGCCTGATTTGTCCATGCAAAGCCAGTCAACTGCAGCAGTTTGATCAACACCACCTTTAATTCAAAACTTCAGCTTAGGCATCTTTGCTTATATAGTGCTAACTTGAGAAATGCTTTCATTTGGGGCTTTTTATTATATACAGAAAAGAGTGCCACAAGCCATTTCCAGAGCATTTGACCTCATTTGCAGCCTGTCAAGTGGGAGAGAGGCCGTGAAGCATAAGGAGAGTGGTTGGGACCAGGCAGGGAGCATGCAGCAATGTCCTAACAACAGCAGCTTTCTCTAACCCAAGATTTCCTGTGCTAACATCTCGAGGAATCCTTGGGTATGGCCTGTTACCTGAAAGGCACTTCATGCACTTGTGGGGAGGGAGGAGGTGAGAAAAAAACCTGATGATGCTGCTTTAAAGTGAATTTAGCATTGATGAGAGTTACTTGTACCCAACCTTAGCGCCTGAAGCTTTGTCTTACCCACAGGGTATGGGAAACAGGCAGGGCTGGAGTAAATGTCCCTGTCCTGCATTTGTTCTGAGTGAACTGAGACCTTGCATTCATACTTGTGAAGAGCTGCAGGAAAGGGGCAGGAGTAAGTGCTAGCCAGTTCTTTCTTGTGGACCTTTCTGGGGCCCTCATCATCTCTAATAGCTAAACTTCTTACAGACCTCAGAGTATCAAACCCCCCAGTACCAACTCCCAGTAGCCTGCTGTAACAGTGCTTACCCCAGTTTCAGGGAAGCAATGTGAGGGGGCTAAAAACAGGTGACTTGGGCATGGTTATGTTACAGGTTTGCGGCAAGACAAGCAGTTATGTCAGAGCCTCCCAAATCTTTGCCCTTTCTCTTACATTAGAGCAGTTTCAGTTGCCAGTTCAGATCTCAGCCACATAACTAAACAGCTAATTTGGGCCCATTGCAAGTGAGATGTGAACCACTGAGGATCAAAAGTCGTTTTGCTCATTCTGCCTGCAGTCACCAACTGGAATTTGACAGCTGAGCACTGCTAGTCTGTGCTTCATTTAAGCTGTCAACCTCCTTGCTGAAGTCAAGGTCACTGGGAGTAGCACAGTAAGGTGAAGAGGCTGTTACTGCACCCAGGAGCTACCCGGGCACTCACAGGGGTTGGATTTCTCAGCCCTTCTGCTGCCCAGTTTTCACAACGCACATCTAGGTTATAACCCCAAAAGTGTTGCAACAAGTTGCAGCTTGGAGCACATGTTGTCTGCAATGTTTGCATGGTCTGTCTTTTGAGCAGCTGGGGCTGTCCCAGGCACACCAGCAATGCAGGTGACAAAGGCAGGATGAAGCTCCCATCCTGTTGTTACCCAAATGGCATCAAGTATAAGCTCCCTGAAACTGAGACCTGCCTACCTACTCCTCTCCCAGCTACCTGCAGCCTTTGCCCAAAGAGCCTGGGACAATATACCAGTACAGATCAATGGTGCATGACAAAGAAAGGGCAAGCATCGGAACTGCGCTGGCTCAGCCAGCCGCTCCCACCTGGCCCACCAAAGCAGCCATCTGCATTCAGAACCTCACCCATAATTTCAGCCCCTGTTGGCTTCACAGGAAAAACACTGCAGGGTTTCCAGGAAGCACTTGCACAACAGCCGATACTGGGTGAGTTGCAGGCCGAGGCAGACGCATCGTCAAAGCAGTGTTGCCACATGTGTTGCAAGGATGAGTGAAGAATATTGGCATTTTGTGTCATTCATACCCAGAGGACCATGTTCTCTTTCCAAATGCAGTCAAAATAGAGGGGAGACTGGGATAAACATGGTTGTGACTTCAATATGCCAGTTATGAGTGGGAATGTGTGCCTGGCATAAAGTCAGTACATTCAGTAATGCTTATGTTGCTTTCATGCTTGTAGAAAACTGTTCAGTGGATTAACACCTAGGAAAGGGTAGGGACCTTTGCTTTAGGAGAAGGGTTTTGACCTGGTGGTGTGAAATTACTCTGTTTTGAAAAATTTCCCTTCATATCTGACATTTGCTCTATTTCTACCCAGGAGTTCTGACCTAACCAACCAATCCCTCATGAAGGACAAACTCTAATCATATGTAAGCACAACTGGAGGATAATATATTTTCTTTCACAAGGATGAGGAGGAAAAGCAGTGAAAAACATAGAAACTGAAAGGAAAAGCCCACTCTTTACTATGAACCAGATGTCTTCCAGCTGAGGAGCTGTGTATGGCTCACAGTGAAGTGGATGAGTGCTGGGATGGACAAGAGGGCTTGGAGGCACGCATCTGACTGGCCTGGTCATGGTCTTGTCAGCTTTGGTGAAACATTGGTTGATTCTCTCTGGAAACCATTTGCTTTTCACCTACCTGTTGTGTTAGTCCTCAGAAAAGCTTGCCTTGGGAAAAAATGTCAGGTCATCAGCCTGGTAAGTCAGGCTTCATGTCTCCTCTCTCTAGACCTCTCTTCCCAGCAGAAGAACATTTGTTGCAGCCCCACAGAATCCACAGCAGAATCTCTGCTTCACTTTCCCTGGAAGTGGGAACAAGTAGAACACTAGAAGAGGGAAATGAGAGAAGATCGGGCTGGGACATATCACAAGAAACGGACAGGAAAAATGAGATCTATGTGTGATCCCAGGCTACAGGATGGGTATGTGAAGGAAAGGAAGGCACGGGACTTCTGGGGAGAGTCTTTGCCCTAAGGGAACTAGCTGGGAGACATGTGAAGTTTTAGTAGAAAGGTCTGGAAGGCTGAAAGTTGTTAAAAGGCTGTTATGAGCAGGGAGACAAAACAGTATTCATCTTGGAAAATGGGAGGCATAGGGATAACTGCGGCCCTGTGAAGAGCTTCACGTTTGTTTCTTTAGATGATCCTTGCTTAGTTAAGCTGTGTACCAGTATTTATAGCACAGCCCTGCTTGTGCTATAACTTAACCCTGCAATGTTAACAAGTAGCTGTAATGGCTGGCCCCAAACCACGTGGGTCACGATGCCACGTGGCTTTCCTTCTTGGATAATACCCAACAAGGAGCTGTAGCAGCTCCACAGGTCCCATCCCCACCCCTGTCTTCCTGGAGGCCTCCCAGTGTCCCGGGCAGCTCGGCATGGGGGCTGGGAGGACAGCGGTGCTGGTGTAACTGGTTTGGTCAGCATACCAGACCAGAGCTGGTGCCAGACAGCAGCGCTCCAGCCACGGGGCTGCTCCTCCGGCCCCTCCTCGGGGCACGGCAGCAGAAGGGTACCAGCACCCCGCACCTCCTTGGGATTTTTGTGGAGCTGGGCAGGGCCATGTAGGCGAGGGAGCAGGTTTCCACCGATGAAGGGCCCCATGCTGGCACACGGGCAGTGGAAAGCCAGCGGGGCATCAGAGCGAGCAGGAAAGAGTGTGTGCCGGTGCCAGGTCCAGCTGCAGGTCAGCCCAGGTGACAGATGGAGCAGGGGCAGAGCTATCGCACATGAGGTGCCTCTGCAAGGCCGAGCGGAAGGACAGAGGTGCTTTACGTCAGCTCCAGCCACGTTTGCACGGGGTCAATGCACGGCACCGCCCTGGGCAACATCGGGTGCCACGAGCTGGTTTGCAGGAGAGCAGTGTCCTTGCAGAAAAATGTCTCTCGCGGTCACTCTCTTTTGCTGTCCCAAGTTGCCCTTAAGGGTAGTGGAAAAAGCCAAGGGGGAGAGTCCTGTTCTGCAGCATTTTCTCCTTGAACTCCAGAAGGAAAGTTGATGTTGCTGTAAATGCAGCAACACACTTTGCCACTGAGGCAGTTCTGTGTGGCTGACAGAGGTTTTGCCTAAATGTCACGCAGGAGGCCAGAAATATGTGGTTCTAGCCTTAACAGCTTTTTCTGCTCCTCCTGCTCTGAGGACTGGCATGAAATGATGAAAAGGGCATCAGGCAAGGACAGCCACCCCTTGCCTTCTACCAGTCAGTCTCAGCTGGGGATTCCTGATCTGGAGGTCATTAAGGCAAGGAAGCCTCCTTGGAACAAGCACAAATACCAAATCCTAGACCTTGAGCTGAGACTTGGTCTTCTCTGTTACCACCTTAGAAGAACAAAGCCAGATCGGATTATTTCCTTTATTTTTCGAATTCCTTTTGTCTAGATGTCCTGATGGTGTGGATTAAATAAAGATACTTTCGGGCCTCTCTTTTTTGAGAATTTTCATATGTTGCTTGTATCCTGGGAGCAGACAAACTTCCCACCCCTCTTACCACAGATTGTATGGGTTTCTTAATCCTTGTTTTCCACAATGCATTCCAGTGAGAAATGTGTCCTGCAAGTCGGTAAGTGTATTGTCTGAGATCATCCTGCCCTCCACAAGCCAGGACTTGTGGAAAGGAAATCTATTCAGAATAGGAATGTTAAATGTTTGCTGCTGACTCTCCCACTGGGGGCTGTGAGTTGTGCCAGGGATTTTCCACTGGCTCTCCCTACTCCAACTTTTCAGCTGGGTGTATTTTCCCACAAAGATGTGGTCTCAGAGGGGCCATCTTCACTGCTTAGTCACTCAGGTAAAGAAAATGGTTAGAACATGGTTCTCATGCTGCCTCCTTCCTACCAGGCACTTGGCTTTATCTTGCATTATAACTGAGATGAAATCTTTTTGAAAATTTATGTGTCAGCACTGAATTATTTATAGTCATGTCAAACATTCCAGAGTGTATGGATAAAACCCAGGATAAAGTATCCTGGAATGCCACTGATGACAAAAAAGTGTTTTGCCAGTAGAGAGCCGACCAAGATATGTAGACAAAGATGGTTTTGCCAGCTGGGGGGCAGGTGTGTTTATTTTATCAAAGTCAATACGTCATATTTTATGATTACCTTAATAATCACAAATATAATAATGTAATTTTTTCAGCAGCAGACTGCAGCAGAAGATAAAAGCCTAGAATTATGTTTGTGAATTTGACTGGAGTAGATTGCAGAGTGTTCCAAGGCCATATTTGTTCCCTTCGCCAAAGCAAAGTATTACTTAAATAGAAGGCTGGAGACACTGTGCTGCAGCTGAAATATGATCCATTAGAAATGCCTGAGAAATGGCAATTAAAATATCAAGAAATTTTAATTCATTTCTCGCAAATAAAACTAGGGTAGGAGAGGTAATTGTATGGGTGCATAAGCTATGAATGCAGATCTTACTTTGTAGTTGGTCTTTTTCTTTATATGCTATTTGTCCTTCTTTAAAGAGTAACACAGGCCTCATACATCTGCATATAAAGTATGCAATAATACATTATCATCCTGCTTGTCCCTTATTAATTTCCTATTTAAAAGTTTTCCAGCACTTGGAATGCTCATCCTTGTATTCAAAAACTGTTTGACATTAGTTGCTGCCCTCCTCTCTTCCCAAAATAAATAAGTTCTCCACATCTCATTTTTGTCTCTGTTCTAATATGTACTGACCAGTTCACTCTTACTGCCTTCCACTAGAGTAAACTGTGATTGATAAATCATGTCTTCAATTAGAAAAGGTCTCTCAACCCTCTCAATATGAGCATTTAGGAATTCTTGCTCCCTGCTTTGCTGTGAGTTCTCAGTGCATTGTTCACATGAATGGGTTGGACCCTTGTCAAAGGAGTAGTTAAATCACAGCCAGACCTGAGAGGGTTCAAGTGGGCAAGGAATGATAGCCTTTCACCTGTTTTGGTCTTCTCAGTCTTATCATAGCAATATGTGCTTGCTTGGTCACTCCCTTTTGAAAAACAGTCAGTTTGCTGAAAAAATAGATCCTTCGGTTTGCTTTCCATTTAGACAAAACCAGTCTTGATTCCAGGAGTCTAGAAATGCACACTTTGCTTCCCACCCTTCAGCCAAGGAAGAGGGGAAAACAAATATTTGAGCAAATCCATCTATAGTAGTGTAATATTTTACATGTCTGTTTAATAGACAACTACAACAGTGAGGGAAAACTCTGACAAGTCACTGCTGGGGAGTCCAGGCACTTTGTGTTGTTTGTGCTCTCAAGGATGTGCAGCTTCCTTGTTGTCCTGCAGAGTTTGCAGATTGGATTGCGATATCTTGGTGGGTTTAGTGCACGGGTATAAACTTATTTTCTTAAAATACTTAGAAGGAGGCAGAAACTTCACAACTGTAAAGGAAACATTGGCATCCTCAAGGTCCTGAGGGGTGAAGACAAACCCCTGAAGGGAAATATTAAATAAGAGGTGGGAAAATTGGAGTTGCTGCTGTTGGCTCCTCAGCAAAACTGTGTGGCTTCTCACACTGGAATGAATACTTGTCCCAGGGTTTGTTTTTCCCTTTCTAAAGGATAATGGTGATATTGATAACATGCATATGGATTATTCTTTATAGAAAATTTTTGCTGTCTGGCTGGGGTATGCTAGTTGGGAGTATACAGGAGAATATGCATCAAACTCATCACAGTGCTGGCCCTAAAATAATTTCAATTATGCTTGGGGAAAAAAAAAAAAAGCAGCTTAGTCTATTTAGGTAGCTGAGAAAATAACTTCTCTGTGGTATGAATGGCGTCTTCATTACTGAAATATTTTTGTCAAGGCTCTAGTAATATATAGATATACTGGAAAAGTCCTTTTTGTGTAGACATACCATAGAGGAACTGGATGTCCAGCTTGCTGAGTTGGTCACCTAGGTACTTAACTCTCTTGGACACATTCAAAATCACTACGTAAAGTTTCTCTTTTGAACTGACAGTTTAACACATTTCACCATGTTCCCCACCACCCCAGTGAAGTCATGATGAACAATATGGTATTGTCTTCAATCTGAAGTCCAGCCTACCCGCTGGTCACCCTGCCTTCAGCACTGCCTTTCAGACATACCCCAGGCAGCAAAGCTGACAGAGGAAGCCTGAGCTGGTCTGGGGAGAAAGTGGAAGAGTAGGGCTAATTCTGTCCACAACAGGCAGCAAAGCCTACGTTTTTAACAGGCAAATAGAGGGACATTTCCACTTAGTGACAACACCTGCCCTGTGATGCAAATTAAGTGGAAGATTTGCAGTGTCGTACCAGTGGGTGTAGATTTCACTTGTTTTAAGATACACAAATGTTAAAGCTATTTTTCTCCTTCTTTTCTGCCTCTGGAGCTAATGCATTTAACTCTCAAAGAGGACACAGCTGGTTGTTAGTTTCAGCTTCTCTTGATGTTCATTTTCTTTTTAAACAAGCTTCCATATTATTCTAGCTTAATTATATCTTTCTGCAGATAAAATCATTGGAAAGGGTCCATCCCCCTCCCCCCATTCTGCTCTGTTTCTTCCTTGATTTCTTTCACATGTCCCTTCCCCAGTGAATACATCTGAACCTTACGTGGTGTTAATTAAGGATCTCAATTACATATTTGTCTTTGCAAAGCTTGCCAGTGTGCACAGGCAACCATGATTGATTGACAGCACTCGAAGAACAATGGAAAAGCCTTAATAAGGCTTGGCAAAGCAGTACAATCAGTGGGGAGCATTCAGAGAGGAAGAGCTTCACACAAGGACTTCAGGAAGATCTGTGCTTGGTGACTTTTATTTTCTTAATCAACATCAGGAAACCTGCTGCAGCTGGTGATAAAGTAGCTCCCCCGAAGCCCACCACTAGATGAAATAACCACATGGCTTGAGGCAGAACAAGCTGTTCTGGAACATGCACTTTTGTGGTTATTCAGGGAAGTCTTAAGAAACTGTGGCTCTTCCCAGCAGAGACCTGCAGCTGGGAGATTTTGATGTTGGGCTCTGCAGCTGTGCCAGGACAAGGTGCTTGCTATGGTGGTGCAGAGAGTCCCCTCTGGGGTGGGATACTGAGTAATTGGCCCAATGTTACACACATCAGTCATCTGTTCTGCTGCCATCCTAAGGCAAAGCTTGAACAGAGTGGAAGAGAAGAAAGTCTGGATTTACCTCAGCTCACACAGGAAGTCTTCCATAGTCAGGGTGAGCTTCAGTTGCAGCCACTGCCCTGAATGTCGGGCGAAAAGCTCATCCTGGTTCTTCTCACCAGGCACCATCCACAGGGCTTGCCTGTCTCACGTGCTTTGGTCGTCTCTACTACCACCAAATCTGAGTACACAACAGCTTCCCTCGAATCTTTGCATTCTCCTCACACTCCTAGGGAGCTAAAAACTGCTGCAAGCCCTGCTTTACAGGAGAGAAGTGGAGACGCAGAGATGTCACCTCTTCAGTTTCCTAAACAACGATGAGAAATCCTAAGGCAGAACTAGAAACTGAATCCCTGCTTCCCAGTGGTGTTCCTTGGGCAGTTACCTCAGGGCTTTCCTGCCCACGGGGCCAAGTAGCACATAGTAAGGGGTTGCAGTGGTTCAGGGAAAACTCTGAGGAATCACAGTGGACTGGGATCTGTTACATTTGGGAGCAGTAGCATAACGTAGCAGGATTGGAAACTCTTTTCCCTCCATCTGTCATGCCTGCAGTGGCATTTACGCAGGTAGATCTCTATGCCAAGGGGTCATGTTACAGCCCGGTTCTCTGTTAACCATGTTGCTACATGTTTTTGTCTCACCTGTGTACGCAAGTCCAACCCATGTTACAGCTCAGAGGACAAATTCCGTGCTAGAACAGAGTTTGACCTCATGTATACCAGCAGTAATGACCACTATTGCAGCACAACTCTCAGGCATGTTCAGTTTTCTGTGCAGAGGTCTGCTCACACTCATGAAGAAGGCCACCAAAGTGAGGTGTGCACTGTAAACCTCAGGGATTGGGAGGGAGGGAGGGGAGGGATGTGTGTAATGATATGGCAACTTATAAAAGTTTGCAATATCCTTTTAGGCAGTTGCACAATTGTTATTTCTCGCCTATTTTACCTCCTCCTCCTTGTCCTGCACTTGTCTCCTGAGTTGAGAAGCACAACAGATCAGGTGTTTGGGTGCTGGCAACACTTAGGAGACAGAAATCAATATCTTTGCCTGTGCAACCCTTTGCATCTGAGTTGGGTGAGCCCCTTAGGATATGTCAGCACCAGGTGAACCAAGTGCCTGAGAAGTGCTACCTTCCTGGAGGCAACAGCCAGATAAATTAACCCAGGGAGAACATGGCATGACTATCTCCTGAGTGATTTAGAGCTGGTCTCTTAAAAGATGTTGTCTTGGCTGCATGGATGGCTCAGTTATTTATAAAACAGTTGGTGAGCCCCTGTGGTTAACAACCCTCATCATTAAGCTAAATTAGTACCAATGCTGGAAGTTTTACATGAAAAATGGGCACATTAGACCACTCATATATGTTTATATGTCTATATATCACACTGTATGGTCTGGTACCCTCTCTTCATAGGTGGTTGATAGCAGATGTTCAGAGAAAACTGAAAGAGAAAGGCAAGCATGTAGTGGTAATTCTCTGGTGTACTTGCCAGGCTGTGGGTTCTTGAAAGCTTCCTAAAATCTTGCTGTTTAATAGCACTTAATAGATCTATCCACTACCTCATAAAATCATTTTTTGAAATCTATTTTAGGCATCCATAGCACTGCTGGCAGCAAGCTCCAGAATTTAATTATGCATTTGATGAAGCGTTTCCTTTTGTTAGCTTTGAATCTGCCACCTCATAACTTTATTTTATGTCATTTCTTCTGCGTAATCCTGCCATGTGAGCAAACTGCCTGGAAGTCATCAAGAAACTTTTCAGTCTGGTATCTCATCTATAGCTGCGTGCCTGTACAACTGTTGTGGTTGTGCATATGTGTCAAGAGGGAGTTTTTTTCACTTAACCAAGTCCATACCAATATAACTCCCAATTTTAATACCATTACAATAGCCTGAATAGGTCTGCCAATGATTTCACTCTTCTCTCTTCTTGGAAGTGAAAGTTTTGCCAATGTACAGCACTGATATGAGTGTGACCATGCTTGCTCAGAGAGCAGGTATACTCAAAGGAGCTTGTCTTTCAGCCACAGCTTTGTACAAACACTTTTCCAGCACTAGTGACTTTTACCAGGGAGGTGTTTTTACTGTGGAGATGGTGTGTGTTAAGGCTCTGCTCCAAAACAGCTGTAACTCACAGGCAGAAAAGAGGGCTTTTCTGCAGGAGTGATGCCAGCAAGGCAGCTCACCTTCTTTGCTGTCCAGATCCATACACAGGCCAATAGAAGTATTTGGTAATCCAGCCTTTGGAGCTAAATTAGCCTGACAGAATGCAAAGCTGTCCTCCAAGTGATTTGAAAGAAAAAGCACAAATATCCTCATGAGGTCCAAGGAGTGTCCATGCCCAATACCTGCACTAATGGCATGAAGTTCACTGAAGGCCTGTGCCTATGATTTGCATAAAAAGTCATGTCCCCAAGACCATATCTGAATGTCTGATAAAAGACTTGATTTTTCAGGAACGCTTGAGTTTCTATTAAAAGCAGTGAGAGAGATTGTGAGTTCTGCTCATTTGAAATTCAAGTCACTTACTCAGGAGTCTAAGTATGCGGTTGGACTTTTATTTTATGATACTGGCCTTTGTCTTGGGCTGTCATAAAGCAAACATGATAAGCTAGCAGCCGGCATAAAATTTTCAGTTACTTTCTAAATATTACAGCAGCAGTGAACTGAGCAGAATTACTGAAGGGTCAAAGGCATAGATTAGAAACATCATTAAGGAATGTTAAGAATTACTGATAGGTTCTAGTGTCTTTGTTTTATTACTTCCCTATCTCAGTCAGGTCTGCAAACACACTGATTCACGTTTAATTGAACAACAGCTTCATTGTGAAACCTGCCATTCTTAGCTGCAGTATAGAAAATATCTTTAAAAACACCACCCCCGCTTTCTAAGATTGTACAGACAAAGAATTACAGCTCATCTGCCGTAGGATATACACTACAAGTGGCATCATCTTCCTTAAGTCTTGTTTTCTCCATCACATGTGGTGTGACAAACAGCAGTCTGGGGACTTGGGTGCTGTGAGTGCCTCTGTGCAGAAGGGCTGCCTTGCACCTGCAACAGGCCCCCTCCTTCTCCCACTGCTCTTTTGTGCCCCTTGTGTGTGTGCTTTGGTCATGACCAGCAACCTCTGGGCTGCTGTCCTGAAGCTGCGCACTAGGGCAAAGCAGGCGATGTTGTGTGGAGGTGTGTAAGAGTGACCTTCTCCTGGAGTTCCCAAAACCCTGCCCATGCTCTGGATTGTGCACAGACAAAAGTGTCCCACTTTCCCAAGAGCAAGCACACAATGAAGCATGTTCTGCTTTCATTCTCCATGGGCTGCAACATTCACTACATATGATCAATTGTGTATATGTGATTGCTCTCATATAAATAAATAGGATTCTTTGGCTCTGCAGAGCATTTGGCCTATATTTCACCACTTTGCTCATGAAGCTGAGCTGGATAGAAGTATGAAAAAAAGCGCCTGTGAAAGCCCTGGTGTTGACACAGTTATGTCACAAAAAAACCCCAACAAAACAAACAAACAAAAAAATTGTCTCAATACCTGATTTTATTTTAAGGGATATATTTCTTTCGTGCTCTCAGCTGTGGCTTTCACTGCTGTACTGGCAAGCCCCACCTTGAATAGATCATCCCCTGCAGAGATAGCAGGGTGCACAATCCAGCTTGGCTGTGACTCCAGCTGTGTGGTGCTGGTGCCTACCCAATCTAGGAAGTAGTCTGGTGCCCTTGGCACAACTTCTAGGAGTGGCAGGCATCTCTTGCAAAGTTTAGGTTTGAAGAGGATGCATGAGAGGCTTTTGACCTGCCTCTGATTTCAGATACTGCATCCATGTGCTCAAGAGTGTGTTCACCTCAGCTTGTTTCAATTCAGGGCATACAGAGCACAGTGCAGTGGAAGATGCAGTGGTTTGGAGGAGAGTGGATGGTCCTTTAGGTCAGATGACAGATGCAGCACGTATGCAGGATGACCCATGCTGTGTAATAGATCCCTGTGTCTGCCTCAGACCGTGTGAGATTTCACAGCTCTAGTGTCACCATAAAGTTAACTCACCAGAGTGATCTAAATTGACATAACTGAGCTAAAAGTGACAGTTCAGTACAGATAAGCTCTCTGTCTTTTAAGTTGGTTATTTACATTAGATCAGTCTGTGTGAGTCACAGCATCTAACCTAACAGCCTGTTCCACTACCTGGGTAAGAATTTGTCTGGCTGTCATTTTTTGCCGTTTTTAAACTCCTCATACAGTCAAACTGTTAGAAGGAGACTGGAAACTTCTCTGGACCACTGAGACCTTCCCTCCTGCTCAGGGTTTTAACCTTTAGTCATTTTACTTTCAGCTAAAATTGCTGAAAGCTCTTTCTTCCCAGTCTGTGCACTAAAGATTATGAAAAGCTAATAAGAAAAGCTAAAACTCATTTGCTCAGAAAGAATAATTCCAACTCTCTTCTGTGGCAAATGAGAAAATTAGGCAAACTGATGCATTTGTCATACTCAGTTGAATATGCTGTTTTATTCAGCTTCACATAAGGGTGCTGTAATAAGGATCTGGGCATAGGTCCCTGGGAGGTTAATAACTCCAACATTGTTTCTACAGGGCTTATCAGAGCACTGTAGTTTCCCAGATGTTGGACTGGCAGCCTGAGGAAAGATCTAGGCCCAAGGGATCCTGACAATAGAGAAGGCAGGATGGGTGGGTATCTGTGAATGTTGCAAGAGATCATGTCTATAGACCTCCACCTAAAGACCTCACCCAGCTCTACTGTGGACCCCACGACCTTTGGCCAGATGGGTCTATGAGTTATGGTGCCAAACATACTGTAACTATAATTTGATTTGTGATTGTTTCTCCCAGTTCTCTAGTAAACATCTGTCTAGTGTGGCCAAGGCCAAGTCACTTTTCCCATTTCTTCCTTTCTGCCTTAGGCAAAGGTAAGAAGTAGTACTTCTTGTCCTTGGTATTGTGTTAACATCCAGCACTGGAAAACTGCTTATATATATGTTCTGAATGTTACTGATAATCCCAGAATGCAGAGACAGTCCAGCACAGTAAGTCTGCTCTGATATTTGAGTCACTTAAATAAGTCTCAAATTAAGACTAAAATATTTGAGAGTGAATTACCTAGCCTGTAGAGGCTATTCTCCATTTTTCTCTCTTGCTCATTTTTGTTTTATTCCAACGTGTATTTGAATTTCTCTGCACTGCCCAGCCTCATTCTGCCATTTGGGTGGGGGAAGAGAAAAGGCTAAATTTGTGGCTTATATATGAAGAAACCTTTAAGCTGCCTACCAGATTCTCCTTCTGGCTCCTGTGGAGTGCCTGAGGCTGGGATCACCCTGTACAGCTTGCAGGCTTTGGTATTCCTGTTCCAACTGCTTTGCTGGCATGTTGAGGTAGACAAACAGACTCACACTCTGACCTCAAAAACCTAGGCATAGCAGTGACAATAAGAGAGAGGTATTTGAGATTGGGAAAAATTTCAGGCTCCTGGAAAGGTATGGAGTTTTCCCCTCTTTTTTTAAAAAAACTGCTGTATTCCAAAGCTGCATCTTCAAGAAAGCAATGACTATGGTTTTGCACAGAAAAGCATGACTGCGGGAGGGAAAAAAAGATTATGAAAAAGTAGTTTTCTAAAAGGAAAATTAGTTTTAATGGAAAATACATATCCAACAAAATGCCTGGAAAATTTGACTGCAGCAAATTTGTGACTTGATGTTTCAGTCAAAGATAAACTACCAGGCTGACTGAAGAAGTAATGGAATGAAATTATACTGCCTGTGTTATGCTGGAAGGACAGAATAAATGATCCCTAGACTGCAGTCTCAAAGGACTGTGACATTTTCATGAATTTTCTACACAGTGTTGCTTGGAGCCAGACAAGACAACAGCTAGCTCACTCTTCCCATCTTGCCTGTGCTGTTTGGGTATGTTGCAAAGCCTGACATGTAAGGGGTAGACAAAGAGTGCAGTGGGGCTAGATCTGCAGAAAACATTTCCAGCAGTGGTAGAATGATCTTGGAGAGAAAAGCTTCTTACCTGAATACTTGTGGATGTCTGGCCTCCCCAGCTTCTGCTCCTGGCACCTCTTTTGGATGATCCCAAACAAGTTCCTTCCCTCTCTTCAGTGGCTTCTTTACAAAGGAAAATGGAGAGAAAAGTCATCTAGATGAGCTAGAGGCATGAATTTCAAATAGGTGAGTCATCTGCAATAAAGTGGACACCTTTAGTAAGAATAAGGGCAGGCTAAATTAAACATTCTTCTTAAGTTAAAGTGCCCACATGCAGCTTTAATGTAATTTCATTAAGTTTTTTAAAGTTTAATTAGCTTGCAAAGTTCATTCAAATTAGGTTTTCCAAGAGTCTTCATGTAGGTAAACCCATAGTTTTTTGCCCCTGATGAAATGGGGACTTCACTACTTCAGAAACGTGATGCTGCCAGACTCAGTTCACTAATACCTAGAAAGCACTTTGTTCTTGGGAGGCAGGAGGCCAGACGTCTGTCACTGTCTCTTGTGAGTGCAGCAGGCAGGGGCTTTGGGCAGCTGCACGTGGCTCTGTGCAGCTCCCAGCTGCGGCCCCCTCCCAGACACCTGCCACCTAGCAAGGACAGTGCCATCACCTGCATGGAGCCAAAACACTGGCTCTGCTCTTTCTTCTGCCACCAGCTTCCCATGTGCCACTCATACCCACCAGCTAGAAATGGGGCCATAACAATATATATGCATTTACTCTTCAGTGTGCTTTGAAGTCAGTAGAGGAGAGGGGGGTTTTCAGGCCTGTTTTGAGTGACTGACGTGGGTGACTTGCCTGTGCCATGTCATTATGGGAACTCAACTGCCGCAGATTTCTGGAAACCTGATCCCCGAGATAAGCGAGGAAGAACTGAAACAGCAGTATCTGCCCAGTGCTTCAGACTGTCAGCTCAAAGGCAGGTCAAAGCCTCCATGACCTGAAGAGGGCTGTCAGTATAAGGACAGCTGCTCTCAGTCATAGGCACCCAGTGGGACCTAAGTGGAGGCAAAAGTTACATTAAACAGCCACACTGCTTTCAGAGTCACATGAGACCTACTGACATGCATTTTCTAAGAGACTGATGACATTTTAAAGCTCTTTGAGTAAATTATTTGCTTTACTTTTATAACAGGATATTCATCCCACTGCTTGTTGTGGGAATCAAGCCACTGATCACTGTCTCAATGACTGAAAACA
The DNA here is from genome assembly GCA_035222235.1 of Margarornis squamiger. Classification (NCBI taxonomy): domain Eukaryota; kingdom Metazoa; phylum Chordata; class Aves; order Passeriformes; family Furnariidae; genus Margarornis; species Margarornis squamiger. The sequence continues at coordinate 21,730,670 of JAWWTY010000001.1, forward strand.
TTCTCCTGGAGAATAAAATATACATCTTTATCATTAAATTCTGCCTCATCAATAATGCTGGGACAGATTGTCTTACAAAGATATCAGGTTTAAGAGAGCAGCCTTCTTATGGACCACACCAGTGTCTTTCCAGATGGCATTTTGAATACAATATAGATCAGGGCCTTTGCTATCCAATCCATTATGCAATTAATTAATGCTTATAAATTAAGTATGTGCCTAGCAGAATGAGTCTTTCCATGTGGCAAGCCTCGTGCAGCAAGGACAGACTGTGAGTCAGTGAGTCACCACAGGTGACATGGAGGCCACCTCAGTCTGTCATTTCTACTGAAACATGAGAGGCAATCCCCATGTGCTAGGAGGCTGCATCTGAACAAGGAGCTTGGTGTCAAAGATCGCTCTTTATGTACTCTTATGTTATAGGCTAGTATGTTGTCTGGTGGTGTTAACACACGGGTGACTGCTCAAATACCACCACGACAGTAAGATAGGTACCTCAGTCATCGGGTAAACTACCATGTGTCCACTGAAGTTTACGGCTCATTTGTGATTGCATGCCCCAGGGGAAGGCTGATCTGTGGTGCCCCTGAGGCTCATGCTGACTTACACAGCAAGACCTGGGACAGCTTTCAACCATCCCCTTGAATCATGATGAAACGCACCAGTGGGCAGACCAGTGCGGGCTCCAGCTGTGCACTGTGCGGCTGTGAGACCTGCCCTCACCTCTGTGCAGCTGTTGGCCTCTAAACCTCACTCAGGTGAACTTGCAGAGGCTGCAGTCACACCACTAAGCTGGAGGGTGAGCTGCAATGTCCTGGATACAAACTGCTTCTCCAAAGTGAGACACAGATTAGGCTGGGGACTACGCCCAGTTTACATAGCTACCAGTGTACTGCCTGGCTTGGGAAATCCCTAGGAGGCGGACTACTGGCACCTGGGAGGCCACACTGGTCACTGTGTACTTGCCCTCTTCTTAGACTCTTTTTCTCAATATTTGGTACTGACCACGACTGGAGAATATGCACTGGATTTAATGGACCTTTGGTGTGTTCCTGGTCTTGCCAGTCTTACATTCTTACAGTCACCAAAACTAGTTTCTAATAAAACTGGTTAGCTAAGACCATTTTGATACTGAGTGTTCATTTTTGAAGTGCTTTCAATATCAGCCAATAGTAGCTAATCTTTGATTGCTAGTAGTGACTGCTTTTTCAAAAGGAAGTATGGATGGAAAGAAAAGGGAATTTCTGTTCAGTTTCCGGTTCTGGTTGCCTGGGGAATTCTTTTAACATGCAGAACAGATTTGCATGTTGGTATTTTGGGGATGTTTCCCACAGAAAAAAAAAAAAGGTGCAACTCAAAACTCTAGCTGACTTAAGTGTTTTGTCACAATTATATCCTCTCAGGGTTTGTGTTATTTAGCTGATAAACAGGGTTTAAGTAAGAGAAAAACAAAGGTATCACCTTATGTAAACAACAGCAGCATCACCGCATGCTACCTGCTCCATTGTTACAGCAGGCATGATGGTTTGCTGCTGGTGTTCACTCCCCTGTGCCCAGCACTTGTGGTGTCTTATTCAGCCAGAATTGAGAGTTTCTGAGAAATGCCTGATCAGTCTGTGGACACTAGTGACAAAAGTGCCCAGGTTCTGTCATGCTGTTCCAGAATGGATTCATTCTGACACAAGTCTGGTACAAATGTCCATGTCAAATGTATCCTGGCTATATGAGCAAAAAGACCAAGCAGATTTTCCAAGGCACACAAGCATTTAAAAACAAACTGAGGCTCATCCAGCTTTTCAAATCATTCAGGTCAGGTTCTTAACTCCTACTGATTATAATAAGAAATTATATGACAATTATAATGGAAAAGGGCTTTTAAAGCACCTGTTAGATGGGTGTCTGCCTTCTTTGGCCTGTATGTGAATGCCTCTCAGGCTGTGTGATGTGCTGCAGTCCACAGAACTGGTTAAAAGAGAAAAGGGAATTTCACACTCCATCGTGGTTACCACAGCACTGAATTTGCATCAGGATGAAGACAAACAGTTTGTCATCACAGCTGCATGGTGTCTTTTGTCATGATAACTAGATGTTCAGGATTGTAGAGAGATTCTCCAGTGAAAATGTGTTTGGTTTTTACCTGTAATATGTCACTGTGTTGCAGGTGATGGTGCAGTGTTGGTCATCCCAGGATGTCACAGTGGAACCAGAAAACCCCAAACAAAGCAAAATCCATCAAGAAGCCCACAGTGGGCAGCAGGCTTTCCTGTGTACAGGGACATCTGCATTCAGTTGGTAAGAACTTTTAGTGCAAACAATGCTGGAGTAATCTTTAAAATTATCACATACATCTGTGAGTTGTTTTAGGGAAAGGACCTCCCATGAGGAGAAGGAGAAAGGCCTCTGGCAGGCACTATAAATCATGTAGCGTCCCAGTGATGTTTAGGAACAAGTTGAACCTTAACTTACCAATCCCATTGGCAGCTCCTGTGTGGTGCTGCTTAGATAAGTCTTGCTTCTGATGGCTAAAGAGAGAAATGTTTTTCCACTCTGATTTTGGGGTTTTTTTTAAGCTCCATTAGAGCAGGCCTCAAAATAGTTTTGGAGTTTATTTAGTTCTCATTCTTTGACTTGGTTTTATGCTGGATGTCCCAGGCTGGGGGGTGCTGTAGACAGCAGAGTTCTAACCAGAATAGACAAGCAGACTGGTCCACAAGTACAGCGTGCCACCAGACACCCTGTATGGGGTTTATGGTTGGGACTGAGTGGAGAGTGAAGCCTCACGATCTTGCTGCCAAGACAGAAAACTGATGGTAGCCTGTTTTACTGATCACAGTGCTGCTATCTCCAGTAGGAACTGAATGGGATCATTTTGTTTGGACCAGCAGGGGTGAAGCCATATCAGCCCCCCAGACTTGTGGCTGAGGTCATGCAGCTGCCTAAGTTTGGTAGGTGCATACCAGGAAACTGGTTGCCACTCCAGTAAGGGCTCCAGGTGCCCATTGTCACAAAACATGTGTTGTTCTTGCTGACTTTGTAGCTAGTTCCTGTGTAATGCTGCTTCCCAGTCTGGTGATCACTTCCAGACGTGCCAATGAAAACAGAGTATTTTCACGTTATTTTCTCTGAGATCAGAGTAATTTTTCCCACATCAGGCAAAAAGAGACATTCTGGCAATACCATTTGACTTCTGCTGCCTTCACAAGTTGGCTTTGCATCCGTCAGAACACTGTTGAGAGCTGGCAGCTTTCACTGTAGCATCCACCAGAACTCTATAGTGTCCACCAGAAGTATTCATTGCAATTATCAAACGCCAGGCACACAGCATGTTGTCTCTGTTGCATTCCCCTTTTGTGTCTCCACCTGCCAGCCAGTCCACCCCAGAAATCTTTCCTTGTTCTGCTCATAGTCACCAGTTCAACAAGAAGTGAATCTTTTTTATATCACTGAGCATATAGGCCTTCTCCTGCCAGGATTGGTCAAAAGCCTGCATCAGCTGGTCATTGTGGCAGGAAAAAATGGTTCAGCCCTTGTAGGCTAAACCAAATCAGGATTGAAACGGTTAATTGATTTATTAAGGACATGTAATTAACTGACAATATGTGAACTATACGTTCAGGATCTATGTCAGCAATACATCAGTTCAACCACAAGGTTAGACACTTAGAAAACACTAATAAATTCCTGCAAGTTCCTAAACACACTTTTGCAACCAATCCCCAGACACGCAGGCACCAACCCCTCTGTCACTGATGTGAGGGTCACTTCTAGGAGCACAGGTGCCCCTACTTACACCCCACAACCACTGGAGTGGTGGCCACTCCAGCTCTAGGGGTGCCCACAGTACTCCCTACAATCAGCTAATGCACCTGCTGGCTAATGCCCCCCCTCCCAAAATGTGAGTCCCTACATGCTGCACCCCACAGGATTGGGCCACACGCTGGGTGCCAGCTTCTGACGGTGTCTCACAAATGGGAGCTCCTGCTCTGTGATGTGCCAGGCTGGATTTTGACAGTCTGAGACCTCTCCCTGCTCCATTACCATTTATTTGTGTTCCTTTTATATGGCCTTTCAGACCAACTCATTCTTTGTCTCCAAATTGCCTTTGGCATTCCCTGGTTACTGTTTAATCCAGCTGATGGCTGCCATCCTCTTTATCATGATCAGCTGAGGCTTGGTGATTGTTTCCCTCTTCAGCAAGATCAGGCTGGGGCAAATGCCCTCTCAGACACTTTCGAGTTTTCCATCCGTACATGCTGTTTACAGTCACTTACGTATCTTATCAGATGTTGTCTTGCACATCATTTTGCCAAGGGTGAGCTGTGCAGGCACTCCCACACAACTATCAGACTGATATTAAAGAAAAGAGTAGTGGCCACATGTCTGGAGTAGGGGGGATGTTAGTTCTACATAATTTACTTTCTCAGGGCTTACCAGTTCATGAATTTTTAAACTCAGTTAGCTCAGCTTGCATAGCTATATACAATTAATCTGTTCAAATGTAATCATTGTGCTCAGAGGACCACAGCATATGTCTTTAAGTCTAATCTCTAGTGACCCCAAATCTGTGAGGGGGACAAGGAGAGGAAGAAGGAAGGCTTGAAAGCTACTTTTGTCATACTGTGTCATTCTGGGAGACTACATAAGCTGCTTGATCCAGTTTTATGTGTAGCAGCCACTGAGTGGGCTTTCTTTCTCCTGAACCTCCCAGGCAGAAAGTTGGAGGATAGTCCTAAGCCAATGTCCTACAGGACAAAGAAGCTGCCATGGGGACCAAACACCAGCATGTGCTTTGCTGGGACATGGAGGGCAGTTCTCAAGAGTCATACGTGTCCCCACCGAGGCCTCTTGCAGCTCCCGGAGGAGTGAGTATAAAATGCCTGTTTGCCACCAGGCATCTTGATTGTGGTCTGCAGGGCTGTGTCAGCTCTCATCACCTGTTTTGTTCCTCACCCTCCCTCACCTGTTGTGTGTGATGCAGGCTTGGTGCCAAGCTCTTGAACAGCTGTCCTTTCCTAGCTCCTGGGCATGCCAGCCTGAGGAGTTCCAGTGCCAGTGTTTGCAGTGGCAGCCCACAAATAGTAACTACTTGAGGCCATTTTGCCCACTTCCATCATCTTATAATTAGCACTTGGTCTGGCAGTCTGTGAGAGTCGCTCCCTGCCCTGGCATGCCTGTCTCCTGAGCATATCACAGCATCATCCACAGCTACCATCTGAGATGTTTTTGATCACGCATTACCCAGAGTTCCTGTATGTGACCACCAGCAGCACAGCCTCATTTCCCCTCCAAATGGCACTAATGGGCAGAATAGTCACCAAGCCAATCCTTACTTTGTTTTGCTCTGTGCTGGGCACTAGTCTTTTCCTGCTATGTTAGAAGTAATTGTCCACCCTCCTGCTCCATAGTGAGGCAACTTTCCTTCCCCTAGGTGCTTTCTCCCAGTCCCACAAGGCCCCAGGAAAGTGGGAATCTCACTGATGGTTGTGCCTGAACCCACAGGAGAAAATCAGGGGGCTCTCCATATGCTAACTGCTCAAAACAGTGAAATAAACCCTTAGCAACTTCTTCTATGTTGTAGGTTGTTCCTCTGTAGGTGCTGGTGCACAGCTTTCCTCAGCCCCATCCTTTGTCCTGCAGGTAATCTCTTGGACATACATTGCTTTGCACATTTTGTTCTTGGCAGTTTCCAATGTTGTCTCAGGCCCTTATCGCCTTAAAAGATCAGATCATATAGTAGTGGCCTTAGAGACAGCCTGATTGATATCTGAACAGCCAAACAAACAGTAAATCTGAATAAAATTTGGCACCTTGTTGCCTATTAGTTCTGCTGTTCTGAGAGGATAATTCACAGACATCAAGTGAAATGTGCATACCAAGCATGCATGGGACAGAGTCTTCAGTTGTGTCAAAGAGTTTGTAGGAATAGTCTGCAACCCTTGTGAAAGGCCTTTTGCCCCTTACAGACCCTGCAACCCCCAGCCTGTGCAGCCATGAGGATTTGATATCACTGGACACTGCCAATCCAGCAGGACTTCTCTGAGTATTTATACAGAAATGCAGATGCTTGTAGGAAGAGGAGAGAGTTTCCCGGTGATCCTTGAACAAACACTGAGGAATCCAGGAGCTCCTGCAGCTCGGCTTCCACCAGCACCACGAGAGCTTTTAGTGATGATGTGTGCTCAGGGGAAGATCATGTTTCTGGGTGGCCATTTACCATGTAATTTTGATACAGTTATTTAGATACTCTCTACTTGCTTTCTCCAAACTCCTTCTCCACGGTCATAGAAAACAAAGCTGTGAAAGAGTGTATTCCCATTTAAATCTTCCCTGATTTTAGTATCACCAGGGACCTCCCTGAATATCCCATACCTGTTTTATTTTGAATGACCCCCTTGCTCAGGCAGAGGGCAAGAAGGAGAGGACTGCACCAACTGTTGCTGTTGCATGTGCCTCAAACTAACTCGTGGTGTTTTCCTTTGCAGAGCAGATAAACTGAGTCCTGGCTCACAGATAACACAAGACATATAGCATTCAAGTGCAGGCTGTCTGATGAGTATATTTGATGCTTGGGTGACACCACCACACGCCTCTACATAATTCTCAAACTGCTGCCCTCTCTAGGGTGCCATACCTGGGCTATAAATTGCACCCAGGGCATTGGAAGGAGAGCTGGTTCAGCTCCCCAGTGGCCAGTGCAGACTGGGCAGCCCAGCGGCTGAGAAAAACAGAGTAGTGGTGAGAGCAGCAACTGCGCTGAGGTCTGGGGAGTTAAAAATGGGTGTTTTTTTCTTCAGCAGTGATCATCTATTTATTGGCTTGATTGTAATCACAGCTGCCTTAACTTGTAACTGATACTGTCCTCTCTGCAGTGTAGATGATGTTCGCTTGGGTATCAGATACTGCTGTCTGTGTTTGCTTTTGTTATCACCCACCATCAGCAGGTCTCTTTGAAAGACCAGCTCTGACCAGACACCAAGGAGAAAAGAGAGATTTCAGTTATCCTTTTCCTGTGACTGACCAGCTCCTTCCCATCACATAAACACCACTGAGAACTGATTCTCCTAACCTAGGATGCAAATCCATGTGGCACACCTGGCTCCCTTTGATCATGTATGATGTATCATGGAGCATTCAGCAAAACAGACGCTCCCAATTAAACACATACAGCCTTTCAGGCACTGGACCTCTCTATACCTCTAACGTACAAGCCTGCATGGCTTTGAGAAGTCTGGTCTTGTGCCCAAAGCCAAGGAGGTCATGCTCAGCCAGTGCCATGTATGGTGGTGTGACCTTGAGGGTATTTGACCTGTCTGGACCTAGTATGGGTCCAGTAAGTCAAGGCTGACAGCCTTAAAAAGGTCTCAGTTGCTTCTTGACCCCTGACTGCTAGTTTTGGTGGCTTAGGAAGGGTAGGAGACAATGGTGGCCGCTTCTTGAGACCTGAGAAGAGCATGCTGAGGCTCGGTGGGTGGCAGGGTGGTTATCAGTTCCAGGCTAGGTCATTTTTGCAAGTAACCTCCCGAACATGCACCTGATAGGTGGTACCAAGGGAAGGCCCATCTTATATGCATTCACAGCAATTCCCAGATCTCAAAAAAACAAACAAAAAAAAAAAAAAACCAAAAAAAAAAAAAAAAAAAAGAGGATGGAGTTCAAGTTCAGAGAACGTATCAGTAGCTTAAGGGCAAGAAAATACATGGAATACAATGTTGCAACCCAACAGGAAATTCGGAGGTAAACCCAAGTACGCTTGGATTTACAGATGTAATTTCAGTGTCCCGCAATGGTACCCCGGGATCAAGGCGCAGTAGTTAGCTGTGATCACAGAGGTGTCCCCACAGAGAAACCCCACACCCCTGGGGGTGCGGCAGTGGCGTTTGTGCAGCGCCCTGAAGGTCACCCGGCAAGGGCAGCTGCGGCTGTCGCCTGTGTGAATCGTGTCCCCCCCTCCCCGGCTCAGGGCACGGGCAGGTCCCACCGGCCCGGGGACCCCTGGGGCCCGTCCCTCCCATCCCGGCAGGTGCTCCCGGCGCAGAGGCGGCGGAGCGGGGCGGGGGGAGCGCTGACCGCGCTCGATATTCCGCAGCCGCGCTACACGTGAGCCCGCGGGAGCGCGGCGGGAGCGGGAGGAGGGGAAGAGGGGAGGGAGGGGATGCTCAGCAGCGCCCGGCCGATCAGCTCTGTTGCGGGGAGCCGGGACCCGCAGGGAGCGGGTGGGGAGGGAATGCCGGGAACAGACGGGCACGTGCGCGGGACCGCGCGCACAGGTGTGCGGGGAGGCGGGCGGACTCACACACACATCACACTCACACATCACACACACACATACACATATCGCACACACACACACACACATCACACTCACACATCACACACAGGCACACATAACACTCATAACACTCACATAACACACACACATCACACTCACACACACACATAACACTCACACATCACACACATCATACACACACATCACACTCACACACACACAAAACACTCACACATAACACACACACACACACACACACACACACACATCACCCATCACACACATAACACACATCACACACGCACACACATATATCACACACACACGCCCCGACACAGCCCGGCCCGGCCCAGCGGGTCAGAGCTCCGGTGCGCGGCGGGACGGCCCGCACCGACCCGCGGTGCCGGTGCCGATGCCGGTGCCGGTGTCGATATCGATACCCACGCCGATGCCGATACCGATGCCGATACCGATACCGATACCGGTGCCGGTGCCGGTGCCGGTGCCGGTGCCGGTGCCGGTGCCGCAGCCCCCCGCCCCTGCCCGCCCCGCCGCTCCCACCGCCGGCGCGCCCCGCCCGGCTTGCTGCGCGCCCCTCCCGCACACGGCGGCCCCTCCCGCACACGGCGGGCCGGCGGCGCCCATTGGCGGCGGTGCGGGCGGGGCGGGGCCCGCGGTGTATATGAAGGGGCGCGGTGCGGGGAGCGCGGCTGCTCCGTGCCCCGTGCGCCCCGCCGAGCTCCCCGCGCCGCTCCCGCGTCCCCCCGGCCGCTCCCCCGCTCTGCCCCGCCGGGGCGGGCGCACCCACCCGCACCTTCCCGGTGCCGCGGAGCCCGGCCGGGCGCTGCCCGCTCCGGTCCGCCCCTCCTCTCCCCGAGGGCTATAGACCTCTCCACGCCGCTCGCCCGCCCCGCCGCTCGCCATGGCCCGCGGGAAGGCCAAGGACGGTGACGGCAACTGGAAGAAATTCATCTGGAACTCGGAGAAGAAGGAGCTGCTGGGCCGCACCGGGGGCAGCTGGTGTGAGTGCGGGGCCGGGGGGCGGCGATGCGGCGGGCGCTGCAGCACGGCCCCGGCGCTCCGCCTCCGCCGGCTGCGGCGGGGCTGCGGCCGGGGCGGGGGGCTGGGCACGGGGCGAGGGAGGGACGGACAGACCGACCGACCGGCGGACGGAGGGGGCCCCCCTGCCCGCTGCCCTCGGTGCCCGGCGGGACCGGGGCGGGCGGGCGCTGCCCCCCGAGTGCGGCTCCAGGTGGGGCCGGGGGTGAGGCAGGGTCGGGCCGACCTTGTCCGAGGGCGCCTCGTCCTTGGGTCTCCTTCCTTTCCCGGCGGCTGGCCCGGCCCGGGGGCATCGCCGTCGGGGGAGCCTGACCTCCCAGCCCTCATCTGCCTTCGACCGCACCGTGGCTTTTTCTTTTCTTTCTTTCTTTTTTTTTTTTTTTGTATTTTCTCTGGATAAATGAAATCGAGCGAGTTTTACTCCGCCGAGAGGGAGCAATTGACTTTTAATGTCTCCGCAAGAAGGAAATGGCTCTATGTGCATTCCTGATTGAATGCTTATGATGTATTCACTGGGTGCTGTACAAATAGCATTTAGACTAAAGAGGTTTTTAACAATTTCTTTACGCAAATAGACAGTCTTCCAGTTGCTGCCAACCACAGCTGGTGTTGCCACCCTTGTGATGTTGAATTCAGCTCCTGTTGTAATGGATCAGCCGGAGATGCCACATCCAGAGCCGCCAGCTCTGGCGGGCGGACTAGAGCAGGCATCTGCCGTATCTTTACGTGAGCAGAATTGGGTTGTGGGTGCGCATGGATAGGTATTTTCTGCTCCTGAGGCACCAGGCAACTGCGCAGTGCTTCAAACGCGGAGGCTGAACCAGGTCCTTCTCCCAGAGTGCCTGTACCTATCCGCCTAGGACTGATTTGCATTTGCTGACTCGATCTGCAGGCTGATGATCAGATTCTTCTGTTATAAGCCTACCTGTTGCAGGAGGCTTTCTCGTTCAACCCTGTGGTGCTCGATTGCTAGACCCACTGCGTATTTTCTGAGACCTGGGAGTGGTTTTGACCTTTAAGGTGTCTTTGGCGTTTAGAGCATCCTGGCTGGGAACCTGATTAAATAAGCTACCTCCCAGCGTTTGCCTTTTGATGTTACAAAACTCAAAGGCATTACGCTGCAGACAACAGCATTAGTGTTTGGTTTGTTACAACAGCACCTCCTATGACCGTGCTCTGGAAAAAATTTCCACACGTCCCTGACGTCACGGCCATTTGCTTTACGCTGCCTGGATACCAAAGAGTGCTTTAACTCCTGGAGCACCACGTTACTTCACCCAGCTCTGCCCTCCAGCCCTGGCTGCCTCCTCTGCCTCTGGTGCACAAGAGGAAGACAAAAGGATGGAGTGCCTTTCTGACAGTGTCCCTCAGCCTCTGTGTCGCTGACTGTCCCTCCTGCTCGCCTGTCTTTCATAGACTTTAAACCACCAGAACTTCCAGCTTTCATTGTGAGGCTTCTCTAATGATGTAGCTTTTTTATTTTATGGTGGGGGTGAGGAGGACTACTTCCACCTACTGCTTCTTCCCATTTCCTTGTAGCTCATCACTTGAGGTCCTTCAAATAAACCACGTCCGTTTTGTTTGCAACTATATGAGGACAGCCTGAGATCAAGCAGGCTCGCTCTCAAGTACGCCTGGTCTCTGCTTGTTCCTGCAGCCTGATTAACATATAGTTGTTTGGCATAGGCCTCATAGGCAGCCTGGTGATGTGTAGTACAGCATGTTACTGTGCAGTTAATCAGTTGAGATAATCCTTGTAAACTGGTAACTGATACCCAGAGTCTGAGCCATGCTGCATCTCCAGTCTCCTCTCTGTTCTTCCCACCCGTGCCCCCCCCGCCCCGGATTGTTCTAGACATTCCCTTTAGACCAAAACTACATTCAATCTTTATTATGTAATTCAGTCTTTAATTGGTGTGGCTAGTGCCAGAGTGCCTTTGTAGGCACGCAAGGCTGGTAAATGTGCAGTCCTGTGACTGTTAAGAGTACTTTCCTACATTTGAGGTGGAGTACTGGAGCTAATTGGGCCTGAATTCTGTTCCTGTTGTCTTCACTGGAGATGATAGCCTGAATTACTAGGAGAGATCAGGCTTTGCCATTGCTTGTAAACCTGAATGAAACATTTACTGTTAGTGCTCCTAAAAATAGCTTTGAACCCCAGAGCTGTGTGGAATGGGTATCCTTCAAGCACACCCATAGTACGGCTTTTTGCTATTGGGTGCTTGGATCACTGACAGTCTGTCAGCTGCAAGAACCTGTCAAGGTAGTGCTGGGTCAGCCAAGGGATCCTTAAAAAAATACATGAGGGAATGTGGTTTAGTCTTTATAATCCCAAATCCTGATTCATGGATTTCTAGGTTATCAGGGGCTCATGCTTCCTGCCCCCCAAACAACTGGAGCGACTACGTTTCCTGTCTCCATCAGGGTATAATCTCACTGTTACATATATGTCTTTGCAACATCTGAATTCACTGTGCTGGGCTCTTCCTTGTGAGTGGTGAAGGTTGGAAATTTTGTCCTGAAACGTGACTGCCACGAGGGCTTGATTTGATTCCTCTTTGTTTGTTTTCTCTTGCAGTTAAGATCCTCCTCTTCTATGTCATCTTCTACGGTTGCCTGGCAGGTATATTCATTGGGACCATCCAAGTGATGTTGCTCACTGTCAGTGAATTTGAGCCCAAATACCAGGATCGAGTGGCACCTCCAGGTAACTAAATAGGAGACCCGTGTTTGACTTGGTGCAAGCTGTTCTGGGGAGGCGGGGTTGGTTACTCACCTCAAGAAGGAGGATGAAATAAGCATGTCGTTGCTGCAACACATATTTGTAGGGGGTGGGTATGTTCTCAGCCTTCTGTGTTAGCAGTACTGGGGCTTGAAGGCAATCCTGCGAGAATTAAAGGTTGCATCACATGAAAGATGTCTCCTCTTTGAGAGGAGCTTGAACCTGGTTTGCTTTTCCCTTCCCCTAAGCTGAACTGATAGAGTGAGGCTAAGAGGCGTCGCTTTCGGGAACTGGCTGTATGAGGAAGCTAGGTTTGATTTTTTTCTTTCTTCATAACCCCTCTGTCTACATGGGTAAGTGAAGGGACAAAGGTAAAATGCTGGCTTTACTGCGCATGCCAGCTTCACCAAGGAGAAAGGGGACAATACCAGTTCTGGGTGTGCTTACTGAATTGTATTATCCAACACTAAACTACAGTGTGTGATCCAGAGGTGGGGTTAGTCTTCACTAGTGGATGTTTCAATTGACTGTGCTGTGGAAGATTAAAGGTGGATGTTGTAGTTGCTAATATGTGACCTGTCCTTACTAGGGAAAAAGAAACCTCTGCTCAAAATTGATATAATGGCCTTAGCAGTGCCTATGGCCGGCCTGCCTTGGGTAGGGGCAAATGGAGCGAGTAGCCCTTGCCGCAGGTTCCCAGCTCCGCCTGCCCGGGCTGTGCTGCGCTATCCGATCCCCGCCGCAGCCAGCGGCTCGGAGCGCGGGGGGGAGCTGCGCAACTGCTGCTTTCCCACATTACAAATGACCTTGAGGCTGCTTGGCACTGGGGATCCTAACGATCCGTCTCCAGTTGCTCTGTAAAACAGTTCAGAAGCTTTTAATAACAGTGGTATTTAAGTGACAATTGTGAGGCTGATGGCTTGTAGCTACAGAAGTTGGCTCTGGTGCTGCACTGTGTCTTCAACTGCGCTTTCTGCAGTGCTGCGAGTCTTTGCCCTAAACACGGGGAATGAATTGTCACCATCACCAAATGGTGTTATAGCTCAGCAAAGGATAATCTTTAGCAGATAACTGCTTTTTCACCAGCGTTTTTTAGAGACAGAACAGGGACTGGAACTGCTGTGTTAGTGTGTGACACTTCGTGTACCACCATGGCTGGGGTAAATGCTGCCTTAAGCACTCCAAAGTGGCTCTTTTTTGTCTCTGCAGCCGACCCTGACATTTGCAGGAAAGACTGTCACTGATACTGCCCAGAGCCATCAGCCGCATCTGAAAAGCGAAAATGGCTAATGGTGGGGTAGTTGTTACTTAATAATGTGTTTTTCCCCGGCTGAAGTCCAGTGGTCTCACCAGACGTGAAATAATTAGCAAAGAAGCTCATGGATCTTGGGTCTCATCCAGATAGACCTGCTGTTTAGCCAGATGTCACATAATTACTCATTCTAGATAAACCATTCGCTTTCTGTGAAATAGCAGTTTACAATTCCAATTTCAAAGCAACTCTGGTAAAATTTCTGTGAAAGATTTCAGTCTGCGGAGGATTTTTATTCATCTCTTAATTCCATACTGTACCAGTTTTTCTGGGTTGTTTTTTTTTTTTTGAACAAAAGGAATTGAATTTCAAGATGCTCTTGTAGCGTGTACTGCAGAAATCAAAATGGAGGAACAATGAAAAGGTTGTCAGGAATCTTTTGTAATGGGCTTTCAGGGCATGTACTAAAATCAAGGAGAAAAAAATCCAACTCCCTGAATATGACATGGGCAGCCAGTAAGCAAAGGCTTTGAACCAAGCTGCAATGTCACATGCATACAACTTCAAGAAAATAATTATTAGATAATAGCACTAGGTCCTTTTGCAGGGCATCATGCGACAGCTCCTACAGATGTGGACAAGCTGGGTGTAAGGCATGGTGAAGGCTGGTTCTTTTGTGTCCAATATGTTCCTTGTCCTGTAGCACAGCAGCCATTAGACCACAAGTCAAAAAGAACCCTTTGATGTAGGCTTTCAGAGAGATGGGCACGGTAGCAAGTTGCTGCACTGCTGTCTTTGGGAGGTCAGCAATGCCTATATTCCACTGCTGTGCAGGAGTCTCTCCTGTGCTACAAGCACAGCTACTGTCCTGACAATAAATGTGTGGCCCTGTTCACTGCTGCACTTGATGAGCATCAAACTTGAATTTCTTGTGATCTAAGACATCTGCAGATGATTAACTATATAAAATAGGATGTTGAGCAATTCTAATTCCTGGTTCCTGTGGGAAAATTTGCGAGCTGAATAATTATACTGGCAGCTTGATAGAGCCCTGGATTTTCTACGAAGCCAGAAAACTTAGTTTTATTTTTGTTAGAGGTCTCTGTCCTTCTTTGGCAAGTCCCTGTTGTGTCAGCCCAGAACACTTGGGAAAGGGGAAACTAGACTTCCCTGCAGAATTTTCAGAAGAAAGTGGTATAGGGGCTGCTAGAATATCATTCTTGTTCTGAAATACAACAGATTTCATAACAGCAACAGAACCTACAGGGTGTTTTATTGAGTTATTGACATGGTTATAACATTGAAAGCCATAAAGTGCTATTTTTGTAGCCAAGTGTCATTAATATGGTAATTGGTTTCTGCATTGAACACAACAGGAATGTTATACAGGGCTTCAGGGCAAGCTGAGTATTGTACCTTTCCATTATACTATTTTTTTCCTTCTTTTGTGTTGTGGGTGGAGGAAGGGATGGTGCAGTTCACCTTGTCCAGCCCTGCCATTGCGACAGCCCCACCTCCCAGTTCCACGTGTGCTGCAGGCTTGGACTCTGCTTTAGGCACAGAGGACTTACCCTGCTCACAGGGAAGGATGAGGATATTGCCTCTTAAACAGTGTACTGAGTGTTTAAAAAATAATCCTCCATTCTCGTCCTCCCCTTCCCCATCCCGATATAAATTGGGCTGTGTATCCTGCCATCTTGTGGTGTGCATCCTGTGGAACAGCATCCTGTCATCCCATCACTGGGGCTGGCTTAGGGGACAAAGCTCACTGCTGCCTGAGGCGCTTTGTAAGTGGAGGCTGGAAGGAAGAATCCCTACTCAAGCCAGGGGATTTCAGGTGTCCCTGCTTCAAGTGCTGCCTGGGCAGTGAGTGCATCATGGAAAAGGCCGCTCTGGTGTGTGTTCCTCACTTGGCTTATTTAGCCTGGAGAGCAGCAGGAACGTGGCAGAAAGGCCTCAAAGGAGCATATGCTGCCTCCTGTGAAGTTGCACTTTTTTGCTTCTATCTCTTGTTGTCTCAGCACCTGTGTTTGGAAAAAATCTCCGAATCTCAAGCTCCAGGGGTGTTACTGTCAAGCAGGTTTTGCTGCATTTCTAGAACACTTCCACTTGCTTTTTTGCACTTTGAGGATGAGGTAGAGGGTGACTGGAAGCTTGGAAGGACATTTCTTGGTATGGAGGCTTTTAAAATCTATCCTCATTTAGGGAGGTGGGGTGTAGCAATCACTCAATTTGTCACCTTTGTCATCCCAGGAGCATTCACTCATTCTGAACCAAGATTACATGGTACTTAGAAATAAATGACCTTTTATCGTGAAGCAAGAGAGGTTACTATGGACTTACACAACCATTCCTAATAACAAGCCTGACTTTCCCACTTTTAGTTTCTTCCTCTTCACCCTCAGGGCACATTCACCTGAAATCTTGCTCTTAGAGCTTAGAATGATAAAATCTATGTGGAAAATTGGTTTTTAAATGAACTTGAATAAATGTGATTTTAATCTGCAACAGTGTTTTGGAAGTGGAACTGTAGCTGGAGGAAAAATACTTTACATAGCTTTTTTAGTGGTTTATATCCTTGTATTTTCACAGAAAGCCAACCAGAAAGTGGCATTTGTTACCAAGTCAAGGTATCGCTCATCATTTATGTGGACAGTGCCAGTCAAGTGAAGACAGGAATCTTATTTCCCAGCAAGGAATTCTTAAAAGCCAGTTGTAGCAATTTTCTAGTTTGGCAGTATTTTAGCAGTAAGCTATTTGATTCTTTCCTGTGGGAGGAAGAGTATCACCGTGTGTGACACCATTATGCACCTCTGTGGCAATAGCATGAGATGTGGAACTGTGTTACATAGACTGCAGTCTGAAGGTGGGGAGGAGATTTAGACTCCTGGCTGTGAAAGCACTTGAGACTTTGTTTCTGTTCTCCCATAGGACTTGGTTATGAATGGCTTCCTCATGTGCATGAAGCCCTAAGAGCTTCATTCATGCTGGTAACTCACTGGAGCCACGCACTTCCTTGCATGTCCAGGGGCCTATGGGAGGGAGCACTGTAATGGCTCAGCTTTGTAATTTCCCTTGTCCCTACTTCCTTCAGTTACCTGGTTGGGGGTGAGAGAATGTTCCAGAAAAAATAGTGTTATGCAAAGGTTATTTCCTCTCATCATAAAACACACTTTTTTTTTTTTACACAAGATTGCTTAAGAATAATTCAGTGATAGTGCTGCTCTGATAACAGCACAGAAACTTTTATTTTGGCTATGGGACATATGGGTGGAAAATAAGGAAGTAATAAATCACTGCTTAGGGCTCTGCATCCAGTCAGTTGCAGGCATGTCAGAAGGGAGGTTGTGGTGAAAGTAAGTAATAAATTTATCCTAATTTAAAAATGTATTTTTCATGACAAGTCTTTCATCTTCATGAAGATTTATTTCCTTCCTTCATAAGTGGGAAGATTGATCTCCACTTTGCTCCTGTCCTAAACAAAGAAAGCACCACTGTACCAAAGCCTGGTCTAGTCTGCTTCATCCAAGTACCTGGAATTGCCCCCAGTTAGGCAGAAAGCAGCCCAGCTATGGCCACAGGCTACCTGGCAGGAATGGTGGCTCCCTTGTGCTGGACATTGGAACAGTTGTGTGGTGCTGCTGCCTGGGCTTCAGTGCAGTTCTGTGAAGGCTTGCAAGACAGGGATGCTTTGGGGTGGGAGTCTGTTCTCCCAGCCAAGTCACTTGTCTATGAGCAGAGGGCTGGCTTAGGACTGTACTTATCAGTGGCCAGGCTCTCCTAAAGAGAGAACAGAGATGTTCTACTGAGTGGCTTTTACAAACCACGGGGTGTATATTGCTGACCTTCATTTCACCTTTGCCGGGCCTGTGTGAGTGCCCTTATGCATTACTTTGGCCAAGACAGGAAGTGGAGGTGGGGAGGTCCTGAGCAAAACTAATAGCTTAACAAGCCTGGCCATGCTTTCCTAGGTTGGTTTTTTGTTTGGGGGGTTTTTTGTATGTATACACTTGAATGACACACCTGTAACTTGAACTCTGGAAAAGTCAGACCCAGGAGAGTACCCAAGGTCTGGTCTGCCTCTCCTGCAATTCCAGACAGCCACTTCAGGTGACTCTGAGCCTGTTGCTTCCCAGCTGAGTGGTAATGTGAGAAGGGCTTGGCAGGATGGGATTGAAGTCCCTTACTAAAATTGAATCAGGCGTATTTAGTCTATATATATTTATAACTGCTTGTGAAGCAACAAAACAAGTAATTGCTTGAAAAGGGTTTGAAAGCCACTGACTTTGGAAGGTAGGATGTAATTCTGCTATTGGAATAGTGAGTTGCTTCCAAAGTTTTAACACTCAGCCTGGTCCATTTGGACCAGAGAGAGTTTTGGGCAGTTAAAGCTGCTTCATGGAATAAAACATGAAACACCTGAGCTCCTTGCTGGATGTATTGCAGTCTTTAGCCACCAGGAGCTGTGTTTAGGGGAACAAAGCTAATCTTTGTCCTAGGTTACAAATTCCAAGTTAGTGGGCAGTGGAAGGGGGGCTGGGGGGATTGGTGAGTTGGTCTGAGGAGGGACTAAGCAGAAGCACTTAACTGGCTTTGGAAAAATTGCTGGAGTCACAAGCTCTTGTGGGTTGGGGCCAGCCAGCTAAGCTGCCTGAGTTTTGCACCAGAGGAACTTGCTGGCAACAGGCCTGTTCTGAAAGCTGTCAAAGCAAATGCTGCTCCCCTGCTCCTTTTCTCGATCTTGCTAAAATGAATATGACAATCTGAATTGAAGTCAAGACCTCAATATTTACAGTGGCTGCCACAAAAGCAGCATGAACTCAATTCCCATTACTTAAGTTTAAAGTGTTAGCCATGCATCAATATAGTCAATTAAAATGTGACCTAGACATTGCATAGGAGCAACTATTTCCAAGTTCCACAATGAAGAACAAAGGAGTTGGGGCTCGTCTATAGTCCCTTTTCTTCTCCATGCATTATTTTTCTATTCATCCTTCTGGAGTCTAAAGCAGAGCCAGTTAACACAGCTCAAAATCTGTAGAGTCTTTTAAACAACTCTCCTATGTGGTGGCATTTCCTACTCACCTACTTGGTGATGAGCTTCTGATGAGAGAGCTCAGAAGATGAGTTCTCCAAGCAGAAATACCCAGTTACATAGTGGAGGCAGGGATCAAGCTGATGAATTTACTGAGGGAGAAAATGTCTCCTGCCCTGCATCCTACAAGACTACACAAAGGCAATGTGGATTACAGCTAGCAGAGAGTGACCTGAATTGGGGAACCTCTTGCCTTTTATTGTGAGGGTTTCCAAGTGGACAGCTCAGATGTATCCCAAACACAGTGCGGTTTGCAGGCTTTCAAGTCAGTCTGTTGGGGATATGTGCATTCTGTGTGGTTGGTCTCGTGTGCAGACAGCTTCCCATCTGGCCTTGAGGAGGTGGAATTGCATAGTGGACCTGTGATTGACTGTTTTCCTGAGGAAAGCTTTGACTTGTAGCCACCCTTCTGCATTTTGTGATTTTTTTTTTTTGTCTGCTTACCTGATGCAAACATTGTGATAAATATGTAAGACTGTTGTTGGAAAGAGGAGCTAAGAACTCCTCTAGTGAGCTCAAGCTGTTTTGTCAAAGTTCTTAAGTCTGAAAAATAGAGATTATTATTAGGAGTTATGTTCATGGTGTGCATTGTATTGCCCAAAGGCTGTGTAGCTCTAAGGTGTACTTAATGTTTTCTTTCTGATTTTGCTTTTCTTAGGACTGACTCAAGTCCCCCAGGTTCAAAAGACAGAAATTGCCTTTACTGCCTCTGATTCCAACAGTTACGAACCATATGTAAGGAACCTCGAGAACTTCTTAAAGGCCTACAGTGCTGATCAGCAAACTGAAAACATAGTATTTCAGGACTGTGGGGGTAAGTCTTGATTGCTTCCTACAGGGCTCTGACTGATGTCTGTGTCTGCCTCACCAGAAGCTGAGGGTGAGCAGTGGTGGGCTTGGTCTTCAGCTGTTCCCTTTATTGTAGCCAGCAGCATGTTGGTAAACTAGCAGGCTCTGGCTTCAGTCATATGGCTGCTCGTTAATTTTGTTTGGACAGACCACACTGGTACATACTTAGCAGCTTACTGTAGAGGTTATATGGTTGAGAACTCCCACGTTCCACTTGGAGAAAGTTGCAGCTGACTCTCTGAAGCATGTGGTGCTGACCTTATCCTTTCTGAAAGCCACGGGGGTTTTTACTGATGACTTTGCTGAAGCCGGTGTTGGTCCTCTTGATGAGAAGCAGCCAAACATCTGGGAGGTATTAACCTTGAAAATGTAATCATGTAAATGAGACTATCACCTCATAATATGTGCATATTAAATCTGAGGGGAACCTGCTTGTAGAAGCTGACCAAAAAAAAAGTCTGAGCCAGGTGGTTTCAAATATGATTTTTTTCTCTTGTGTTCTGGAAGAATCCTCAGTTATAAAACAAAACCCTTGAAAACCTGCTGGTCTGGGACCAGCCCCCACAGGAGGGGCAGTTGCATGTAGGTCTTAACTGTGTGTAGGTGTCACTGAACTGCCTGGGCGAGGGGGAAATCCAAACTACCCAGGGAAGTATAGGCAGTGGTGTTTCTGACAAGTAAAAGATCGCATTGCATATGGTTTCCTTTTCATTCCCCTGCTGTGCAGACGCACCTACTGACTACAAAGAGAGAGGACCATATAATGATGTCCAGGGCCAGAAGAAGGTTTGCAAATTCAAACGTGAATGGCTGGAAAACTGTTCTGGATTAAGCGATCCCACCTTTGGGTACAAGGATGGCAAACCATGCATCCTTGTCAAGCTCAACAGAATTATTGGCTTCAAACCTCAGGCAAGTATCTCTTCCCTTTCTAGCAGAAGGTACTGAGGAGTTGGCTGCAGATTTGCTGTGCCTGCTTTTCGGTCTTTGAAAAGAGATCAGTATTAAGCCCTTTCTAGAGAGGATAAATTGTGAGATGATTTGAGGAATTGAGTTTAAAAATAGTTTTCATTAAAAAGCAATGAAAACTGTGCACTTCAAGATGGTAACAAGTAGCAGTGAACCTCATAGTGCAACGTTCTGGTTATTGATCTGGTAACTTCTGAGCCTGTTAATGGAGTTCCTGTAATGGGGAACATTGTTCAAACCCATAAACCCTCTTTTAAATTCCTGTATGCTCCCATGGGACCATCTCAGACCAACTCTATCTGTAGTAATATCAGTACATTGTCTCATGCCCTGATTCACTCCATTCTTTCCTCAGGCAGTGTAAACTTGTCTGCCTTGCTGAAACTGCTTAATTGATAAGTGCCAATATTAACTACCAGACTGAAACACAGACTGTAAACTACACTTGAAAGTCAGGCACAGCTGCAAGAACGGTGAGATCTATAGGTTATTTAATGTGGTTTCCCAGAGGCTATCAGATGTCTCTGTCACCTGGTTGCTCTGTGCTGCACCTGAAGACAAGTTTGCACTAATGCTGAAGGATGTAAATCTGGGTATGCATGGCTTTTACTTCTGTTTTTTAACCCCCAACATTTAAATGCTAAAAATTTCTTCAAGAATTCAGTGTCAAAGCACGTGCTGTTGAATAAGGTGGTGTGCAAAACCTGCCACTCCATCTTCTGGATGGAGAACATGGCAAAACACTGCCTTCATCACCATCTGTCAGGGCAGTCGAGGACAGGGAACGGTGCAGTCCACCTAGCAAGTCCCAAGGACCATTTTTCTTCTAGGGGAGCCTGTCCCAAGCTAAAACAAATGAGTTTTAGTTCATCTGATCCGTGGTGGAAACAGGGAGCGCATTTTAGCAGGAATGTGCTGTGCTTGTTATGTGGTGGCTGGGGGATGACATGAGATGTGCGTGTTTGATGACTCTGCGGTAGTGAAGGGTTTGGTGTGTTCCTCTTTTCTTTGCCATGAAGCTCTGGAGAGCCCCAGACTGCGTTAGACAGCAGGGTCTAGTCAAGAAATGACTATAAATGCTTCATTTAGAAATGACGTGTATCCAAGGCAGTACTTCTATTCCTCATTACACATTTCAGCAGAGACACCGTAACTCTTGCGTTGGGCAAGGTGTGTGTAAAGCAGATCTGAAACTGCAAGGTTGTCAAGCAAATCTACTGCACTTAAGAGACCAAAGACCAACTGGGTTAATGGTTGGACTATCAGAGTTGGCACTCACACCTTGCCCTGACATACCCAGAGCTTTTGTCCTTCCTTGTAGGTGGTGTCAAAGTTCAGCAACATCAGGGTGTGACTGTCATTCTTTGTTCTTTCTTGTGCATTTCCAGTCCTTAATGCACACACCTGGCAGGCAGGTGGCAAATCCTCCACAGTGCATCTCTTCCTGCCACTGCCTGAGCTTTGCACAAAAAAGCCCCACTAGCTACAGGCACTCTGCTGTGAAACACCCCAGTGACACCACAGAATTAAAAATAGCCTGAACTGCTTGTATCCACAGCAGGTAAAGCTGTAAGAACAGGTAACAGTTCTGCTTGGGTTAAGTTCTGCTTCTAGCTGTGTAAGACTACTTGTCTGTCCCAAGAACCCACCAGGAGCTGTTGCCTCTGGAACTGCTCTCGAAGGGATTCCAACTAGCATTTTCAGTACTGCTGGCCTTTGTTTCTGCAAAGGTGCTCTGGTCTACAGAAGAGTGTCCACTGTGTAATGCCCCTTTATTCTGGATTTCTTCTAGGCTCCGCTAAATGACAGCCTTCCTGTGGAGGTTATGGCAAAATACAACCCATATCTCATCCCTGTTCACTGCACTGCCAAGGTAAGTTGAAATATAGTAGAGCACAGTTGTGAAGCTGCAGGGGATGACAAAGTCTTTGTCCAAGTGTAGTTATCCCTCTCTGCCTTTTGACAGACAAATTGGGGTGGTTCTGGCTTGGGGTATCTCCCTCCTCCAGAAGAGGAGCTGCTCAAAGTCCCACTGATGGATGAGTTAGTGAGCAGGGCCAGTAGCTAAAGGTATCCTCAAAAGTAGCCATTTTGCTTCCAAGTGCTGTATTGGACCTGAAAAAAGGATTCCAGGGAAGAGTTTTCATACTTGTCTGAGAAGCAGCTGTGAAACAGCAAACTTTAACCAAAGACTGTGTATTGGTACGACAGGAAGCTGTGGTGATTTCCGACTGCATAAAGTGGCTGCAGCTTTAAAAAAGCAAGGCCCTTTTCCTGGCTGAGGAAGGTGCTTATAGTGTGTGTGCTGATCAGACAGTGACGATGTGTCCTCTGTACCACTGGGACTTCCTCGTGCTGTCCAGGTGGGGGTCAGCGATGACCAAAGCAGAGGTCACGCCCTCGCTGGAAAACAAATGCCGCTAGGGGAAAGGGCTGCCAAAGGAGGAGCGTGGCTGATTGTCATGGGTTGTGCTTCCTCTTCCCTGCTCTAGCGAGAGGAAGATGCAGACAAAATAGGCACGGTGGAGTACTACGGGATGGGCGGCTACCCTGGCTTTGGGCTGCAGTACTACCCCTACTACGGCAAGCTGCTGCAGCCGCGGTACCTGCAGCCACTGGTGGCCGTGCAGTTCACCAACCTGACCTACGACATGGAGGTGCGCGTGGAGTGCAGGGCCTACGGGCAGAACATCCTCTACAGCGACAAGGACCGCTTCCAGGGACGCTTTGATATTAAATTTGACATAAAAAGCAGCTGATTGTAAGCACAACTCTCTTCCTCCCCCCTCCTCCTCCTAGCCATTTAAAAAGGTTAAAAAAAAAAAAAAGAACAAAAAAGAAAACCTACTAGTCTTGAACAAACTGTCATACGTATGGGACCTACACGTAATCTATATGCTTTACACTAGCTTTCTGCATTTACTAGGTTAGAATGTAAACAAAGTGTAGCAATAGCGACAAATATTTATTCTACTGTAAATGACAAAAGAAAACAAAATTGAGCCTTGGGACATGCCCATTTTTACTGTAAATTATGATTCCATAACTGACTTGTAGTAAGCAGTGTTTCTGGCCCCTAAGTATTGCTGCCTTGTGTATTTTATTTAGTGTACAGTACTATAGGTGCATACTCTGGTCATTTTTCAAGCCATGTATTGTATCTGTTTTCTACTTCTTGTGAGCAAAGACTTTTGCTGTCCAAGGTGTAAATACTCAATGGGACTAGAACTGGCATGATACTTCTCATTATTTTGTTCCTTTTCAAAGAAAGGCCCACCTGTGAGACGATATTTAACAGCACTCCATATGGCTTCTGGCTTTTCTGTGGTGTTAGGGTATTTTATTTGGAGGGGTGGCAGGGGAAACTAACTTAAGTGAAGTTAGAAAGAGAATAGATGATTGTGTACTGTGCTCTGTAGCGAATGCTGTCTCTCTCTCCGCCTCTTCCCTCATCCTCCAGTGTGTTGTGTGAGAGACTGGGTCAGACTATCACTCTGCAGTGATAGGCATAACTCTTTGCTTTGTATATTTTCTTTTCTTTCTCTTTTTTTCTTTTTTTTTTTTTTCCTGCTGAAGGCATCGCACACTGTGGTGCTAATGTCTTTATTGAATGTTTTAGCCATTTTCATGGTGGAAGAATTTTATATTTATGCAGTTGTACAATTTTATTTTTTCTGCAAGAAAGTGTAATGTATGAAATAAACCAAAGTCACATGTTTGAAAATAAAACTTTATTTTAAACTTTATAAAAGCAATGCAGTACCCCATAGAATGGTGTTAAATGTTGTCTAAAGTGCAAAACTCTATGTTCTAACATGTAATAATAGCCAGGAGTACAGTGCTCTTGTTGATCTTGTATTTCAGTCAGGTTGAAACATTGGACAAATAAATGAATGAACACACTGTTCTGTGTGCGTGTCTTTTGCAGGGGGTGAGGATGGAGGATGTTAGTTGTCCAGAATCTTGAAGAAGTACTGCACCTATTTCAAAGAGAAAATACACCTTTATCAGTCCCAGAGGGTCTCATCAGAAGAGAGTTGAAACCTTTGAAACACTGAGCTAAACCATCAGCCCCTGGTGTCTGTTAGTGACTTGTTTTCCCCTCTCCCTGCCATGGATTAGATAATGACTGCTGTGGCCATGCCTGTCAGGAACCCAAACAGTCTATTCCCCATTACTGCATGCTCTTCACATCTGGACACATAGGTCAAATGTTCTAACCAAAAGTACAAGTAAAATAGTTGATCCTCTGTGCACGTTACAGCTTCCAGCAGCCATGTGTGCTGTGCAGCCAGAAGGGAGGGCACACACTGAGGTCACAAGAGAGTTTCGTGGCAGCAACCTGTTCTGTGTTGGTGCTGGGCCAGTGGCTAGCGCTGAGGACAGGCTGTGCCTGATGGGGCTGCTCAGATGTGACAAAACATGGCAGCTGGCTTCCTGCAGGAGTCAGGCTCACTTTATACTGCGTGACACAGATTACCAGGGAGAATTTCTCTGTGTAAAGTGGCAAAACATGACTACCCTAGAGCAGGCAGCTTGATAAAGACTTCCTAATCGAAACATGCAATACTGGAAAAGCAAAACGCTAAACTTTTTGCCATTTGCTAGAAGGAAAAGTCTGGTTACAGTACAAGCCACGCTGGTTTCTGCACCCCTTAAGCTGTTTCATGTTGTTCCCAGGGAGCAGGTGCCAGCAGAAATTGTACTTTCAGCTGTTTCATTTGGTGCTCTATGTTTATAGCAAGGCAAGGATTTATCAAAAAAGCTGAGATGGAAGTCCTACAATATTCCCTGACGGAAGCTCCACCTGCAACAAAAGCTTCAGGAAAGCTAAGCCATTTTGGTTCCCAGCAACTGGTGGATTCCTCCTGCTACCATTTTGGGCGGGAAGTGGGAGTGCTGTTGCATGGCTCAAGGTTTGGTAGGAACAACTGTCCCTACAATTCAATTCTTAGGTGCACAGTCTGTGACAGTTAAAAAAGCCCCACAAACACAACAAAAAAAGCCCCAAACCAACCAAACAAAAAACCCAACTGCTTTATTTATATAAGACCCAAGTCATGGTTAGTTTATCTCTTTTTAATTTTCTATATGAATATGAAGTCCAAGCAGGAAATATTAATAAAGATACTGGCTTATTCCAGGGGTTGGGACAAGCATTGCGGAAAACTTAGAGTGCTTGTGTTGGCTTCAGTGAGCAAATGTCAAAAAGGTCTTAGGAACTGCGTATGAAATTAAGCAAAAACAAACTTTTACCCAACACCTCTGCCCCAATCAACTTCTCACATCACATCAGTGAAAGCAGGATGGCTGCTCAGATCACTAATTAACCAAGCAGGAAGGGCAGTAGTTACCCCAGCCACATGCCTGGCAGCCACCCACTGAAAAGACCCACGTGTTCATAGGCTTCAGGACAACTCTGATACCAAAGGACTGCACTCCAGCACCCCCACACCGCCCTAAAAGAAACACAACCCACATGGTCAGATTTCCCCCATTGGAAATGCTGCTGTAATTCATCAGACTAGTAGAGATAACACTCTAAAAGGCTGCAGGATTATTAAAAAAAATCCTGAACAACCAAAGTCCAAAACAACCTCACCTCACTCCCTCATCCCACCCCTGCAACAAGCAGGTGTAGAGTCTTGGCTGGCCAGCCAGCTCGCCCAGGGGTACCAGTACTTTTGGGACACAACAGCCTTGATACTAAAACAACCTTTTACAAACTGGCACTGACACAGTCTTGCTGGGCTAAGTGGCTGATCAACAGCCCTGGGGGCAGGGGGCTGCAGGCAAAGAAGGGGGTCAAGATGTGCTTTACCATCAAGATTTTTCTTTTAATCTGTGCTGCATTGTCTGTAAAACCCTACTCTCCTCAAAAAGCATCGCTTTCCTTACTGCCTAATAGGACATTATGTTATAAACTGCCAGTTTGAACATGTTGTTCTTTCTGCCAGATTGACTCAACATAGTTAAGTATAATTGTAGCCATTAAAGTGAATTTTATCTCCCTTCTTGTTATATGGACACCTGCATTTCATAGTTAAGAGAGACACACAAAAACACTAGTAAAATAAAAAGCAGAGAGAGAGACACACACATACATATTTAACAAGAGCCTTTAAGGCTGTGTCTGCATGAACACTTGCACTAACAAATACCAGCTACCAGTTTTACAGCTCTGAGCCACTTCTGGGCTTCTGTTCCCAGCTTGGCCCAGGGCAGCTGGCCAGCACAGGCCAGGCACGACCCTCAGCGTGTGTGAGGAGCTGTGCCAAGAGCAAAGAAAAAGGCCAAGTGTGGTGGAATTTGTTCCTTTGTGGGTAATAACTCCAAGTCCAGCCTCAGCCTGGGGTGCTGATACAACTGCTGCCACCACAGCCCATTTCCCTGCAATGGGGCAGGTTTAATAGAGCTGAGTCAATCCCCACTCCTGCCTGGGCTGTGTCAGATGGAGCTATGTGGCCTTGTGGCCTCTCCTGGGGTTAGGTCCTGATCCAACCCTGCAGCACACACCGACACAGGTGAATGCCATCCTTGCCTGCTCACTTGCCATTAGCAACAAAAGGTATTGCACTATTTTAGTCCCTAAAGGCCCCTGATTTTATGCAACCAATTTTCTCAGGCCAGGCTGAACAACCTCAGCTTATTTACAACCTGCGCAAAACCTCTTCTTCCTCAATTAGTTTTTATTGGATTACTGAAGATCCACACACACTGTACTGGCAGGGCTCGGACATCAGAACAAGCACACTATGTATCTTATACTGTGCAAACTAGGTGCTGGCATGTTCTCTTTATATATTATTATCTTTATGTGGGTCAGCTGCCACCCAACTCCCAGTAAAACCAGTTAAGAGCTGGCATACCTGCAGTACACAGGAAGGATCCTTCTCTCCAAGAACCTCACCCTGGGGAGCATGGCAGTGCTGGACAAGAACCACCAAAACTTAAGACCATCAGTCACCCCATTCACATGACAAGAAGAATGGTGTTATGCAGAAGAACCAAGACCAAGGATCTCAGCACTACCAAGAGATTTGGAGTGCCCCAACTTATGAGGCCCCAGCTGGAGACAGCTTGAAGAACCCCCATTCTAAAAGCACCATGTCCTTTTCCAAAGGCCTTTAGGACTTGGAGAGACTTGCATCGAGCATCCAGATGGGGGTTAGGTATTCCAATGTACTCTGTATTTTAGGAAATACAGTTACTCTCTTTGCCAGGTCTGAACATAGTACAAACCACAGAAAAGGGAGCTGTGCCTGTACAAAACAACAAGCCTCACATTTGCCTGAGGCAAGGTCAGCCTCTCTGAACCAAGCATACCTCTGGTCTCTTTACAGGACCCAAGGGTGACAGAGCACAAATCCATGGAGGAACAGATCTGAAAACAATCCAATGCATTTCACAGATGCCACCCAAATGCCTTTCAAATGATGCTAGCATTCAGGTGTGCTCACTCCTTCCTAAGGATGAGAAGGGATTAAATTAACATCAGTACTCCCCTTACAGATCCCAGGAACTATCTAACCTGCTTTACAGCATTGCAGCTATGCCCTCTCTAGCTCCTGTTCAGGGACAAATAACAATAATCCTCAGGAAGTATCAACGGGTGAATAACCATGACCTTCTGGCTCTGACTCTATAAACTGCTTCATCAAGGAGGGGGTGAGAGCTGCTTCAGTTCTCTGAAGTTTTGCTTGTCACACACACTCTCTGCAAAACTCATGTAAACAAAATTGGTCACTCCCTTCTGAGCACTTCCACTCAGTACCCCAAAGTTTCAGGAGTCAATACAGTAGGCAATAACAAAATCCAGTCTAATGCCCTGGCTGAGTACAAACAACTATCATCTGAATAATGTGTGCCCTAAGAGCATGGAAAGGTTGAGCAAAATTTAAAAGAAAGAAGAAAAAAAAAAAAAAAGGAAAAAAGAGGGAAGCAAATCAAGTGAGACAGCCAGTATTCCAAGGGAGAGGAAAAGATCTTGGTATTAATGCAGGACACAGCACAGGCACAAAGTGTCCTGGAGACTTCAAGTGTAAGAATAACAGGCACCTACAATTTAATTCTCCTCCTGCCCAGAAAACACATGAAACAGCAGTCCTGATGAGAGGTGCCTTCTGAGCACCGTTGGAATCAGAGCTTTTGTCTACAGAAGAACAGAACAAGGCACACCTTGAACTGCACCAGTTCTTCATACAGGCAGCATTACAGCTTTCCTCAAAGAGAACACCAGCACTGAATGGGTACCTCAACATTCATGGTCCAGTCCCCTTGTTCCTTTGGGCTGGCTGTTTTTGGTAAGAGGCCCTGTCAGCATCATTCATGGCAGAAGCAAGGGACTGACAGAGAGACATACTAGCAAAAAAATGCTGAGTTCACAGATTCAATTCTCATCCATCACCAGAAAGATGATGGCAATTTCAGTCCTCCTGCATTTCTGCCAAACCAAAACTGGCAGCTGGCAGATATAAGGCTTTTTCAGCCCTGTATTCATTTAGAGCCTGTCAGTAATCTCGGTGCCTTCCATGCAGCTGGACAGACACACACCAGTACCCTTTCCCTAAAACCACCACAAAACTGTATCCCCTTGGTTCAGCACAGGATCATCCAGGCACATGATCCAGAGAATCTTTGCTGACCTGAAGTTTCAGCATCAGTACACTCTCCCCAAACACTTAGGTCTGATAATTTTTTACATGTTATCTCAGTTCAGGTCACAAGGAGAAACAAAAATCTCTTTTTGCCCATTAATCTTGGGTTTTACATCAGTGTGAACTTGTCAATGCTGTTGGCAAGCACACTTGCTAACACCTACAATTCACTTCAGTTACAGTTCACTCAGCTGATTCACATGACTAAATCATTAGATTAAGACACTGAAAGCCCCATACCATCCTTTCAGCCACAAGCAGTCCAGAAACAAAAACGGTTGTCAAAGAAGAGAGTCTACTTACTCACCATAGTATGTGTTTGGAAAATATTTTCCCACACAAACCTGAAGAGGGTTTAGTCCCAGGAAGTTTGTTTAAAAAAAAAAAAGGAAAGTTCATTCCTCCCGCCTCTCTCTCAAGCATCATGCAATGCAAGAAATAAAGCTGGCCAGGCTGCCCAAGGCAGAACAATTTGTACACATGCACTTCAACTGTTCAAGTTAATTTCTTAAGCAGAGCTGGGACAAAATTCCCTATGCACCAAAGCCCCCACCTTTGCAATGGAAGGTTTTATTAAAGAAACACTACAAGGTAACACAGAGTGCATTGTGCTTTTATGCTGTGTGCCGTTAACACAGTCACCTCAAACACTGCATATGGTTATGTTCAACTCTGAAAACAGAGTAGAAGGGCAATGGAAGCTATTTGGAAATAAATAAAATAAAAGATAAGAAAAATCTGAATTCCAAACAAGATGGAAATGAGAGGACAAGACAGTAGTTCATTACACCATAATCAAAACACTAAGAAAGGGAGTTTTGTGCTATTTACTCTGATGAGAAAAATAAGTGAATCCCCAAACTTATTTAAAATAACACAGTGCTGTTTTTAAACCATACTTAACTACCGTGCTGACTCAGACCACTGATTTCTGAAGCACAGATACTTGTAGATTTAACAAGAAGGTAGAGGTTCAGTGAATCTCCCCACACCACGGCATAAGGCAACTGCTCAGTAGCTGGAGCTGAACATTTTAGCCCAGGACTCTCCCACCAGTTCTACTCCTTCTTTAGCAACATCTCTGGTCACCATCAGAACACATCAGCGGCCTGGTAGAGCCACTGGAATGAAACAGCATGTAAGACTCTGGCTCCCATCACATATGAAAAACTACAACATGAAAGTACTGCTTTCCTAAAGATCCCAAGCAGCTCACTGAGTCAATCACAGAGGATTACTGCCTCTGCCCTTCGCACTTATCCTGTAAGACACTTGCTAGCCTGCCTCAAAATCACCAGCTCCTGTGAAGGTCTTGTAGGATGCCTGCCCTTGAACCAATGAGCTTAGCTGCAGACAAGACACGAGGCACACCATAGCAGGTGCCAGTGCAAGCTGCAAAAACACATCCTGAGCACTGGGCAAAAACACTGGAAAGGGCCCCTGCTGCTAGCACATGAAGCATCTAAGTGAAGGTGGCTTTGGATGTGTTCATACAAGCCACAGGCATTGCCAGTGCTGAGTGAAGGCTCTCCAGCCTGCTCAGAAAGCGCTGACAGTCCCGGTCCTCATGAGCTCCCAGATTATGGCTGACAGAGGAGAAAATGGTCACGGAGAGACACAACATATTTCCACCCACAGCACAGATTCAAGTGAGAATGGGAGCAGTCAACAAATGAGGTAGAAGGCAGCCAGTACTTAGAGCTCTTCCCAAGCAAACATGATGTTCTGCAGGGTATTATTTGGGAGGGGGGATCCTAAAGGCTACACCTGGCAACAGAGTAAAAGTTATCACAGATGTGACAGTAACAAAGTATCGTGAAAGAAACTACAAAAAGCACTACCATGGGCCTTCCATGCCCCATCACAAGTCCCTGTGTTGACTGTGGCTCTCTGCGCTGATAGGAAACACCCCAGCAAATTAATGGTTTATATTCCCCCAGCACTACTGCTCAAAGTACCTTCTGAAACATGTCACTGAATATAGGCAGCTCCATTCCCCTGTGGAATGGCTCTGTATTTAAAAGGCCAAGAGTTTGTTTCCAGTCTCAGCAGCCTTCTGGGATACCAACACTCCTGTTGAGTGCTAAACCACACACTGTCGTGGCAGAACTAGGCTCTTGACACCTCAGCGGTCGAGTTACTATTCAATAGCTGGACTGAGTAAAGCAGCTACCAGAGGAAGCCCAGAGTTCCTGGTTTGTGGGTGGACAGTCTGAGCACACTGCCTCTCCCCAGAACAGCAGTAAATGGCATCAGTGTGGGAGAAAACTTGCCCACTTAGCAGCTCTGGCCACTTAAGAGAATTGCCTCTTGCTCAGAGACTTCCCTACATATGTCAGTACATCTCACATATAGTTGTAGATACATCGTTCCTGCCTATGTGCCAGTGCACTTAGGGTTAAAGAGCAAGAGGAACGATCCAGCTCTTACTGAAACCAGAAGATGCTGGGTGACTTCGAGGAGCCCTAGACTACAGCCAACACCCTTTCAGGTGACCACTGCCTTCCTGTTCTGTGTTTGCACAGCTGCTGGCACAGGATCAACGTAGCCAGTGTCTAAGCCCTCAGCTCTATGACAGCACAAAACCAATTCTGGAATGACGCTACACTTTGAATCATGAGTTATTCTTACTCACTAAAGAAAAAGTGGTTTCTAGAACATGACAAACTTCTAAACTTAAGACAGCCCATGGTGTTAGCAACCATGAGAGACAGGAAATCTCGTTCACAGTCAGAACAGTTAACACACATTTGGCTTTGGGTTTTTCCTCCCATGTTTCACATATATTTGAACGTGTATGCAGACAGTTGACTCAAATTCTCCTCTTAATTACTGCTGGTTTACAATAGTCAATCAAGAAAGCTGCACTGACTGCACTGACAAGGGAAGGGGCACAGGAAGTACAGATATAGCTCATCATTTGCCTATTTCATCTCTGAGACATAGGTGGGAGGTGCAACTGGCTGAGGTCAATTAATAGGAATCCAAGTAAAAACGTATGTGCATCTCACAACAGTGTGTGCTACCAGACAACAGTACTTCTCTTATCCCCCAGATAAACTGCAGGGCCCCTAACTTCAGAAATTAATTCTATTCTGAGCTTCTACATGGCTGTGTAACTACAGCATCCCCTTACTGCTTTTGCTGTATTAGTTATTCCCCTGGGCTTTTTTCTCTTCTTTGCTGTAATCTGCCCATTGTGCAGCTGCGTTGCAGCCCAACTGTTGTTATGCTTCATCTGGAGGAAGAGGGGTAATGAAAAGAGGACCTGGGCTTTTTGGTCTAAAATGAAAATGCGCTGAGAGAAAGAAAGAAAGCAGCCTCAAAGACACAAACTGGGCCTCTGATGGGCTATCAAGAATTGTCAGGCCTTCCCTCCGCCTTGACCTCCTCTCCACAAAATTGCCTTGCTCAGCGCAACACAAACACGTGCCAAAAGCCAAGCCCTGTTTATCACACAGGTTACCTTCAGGATCAGGTGAAACTTAAAGAGGTCTGGGAGCTGCTTGGTTCACACTCATTAACTTCTTCTCTCTGGCACTTATAAACCTCAGACTTGGCAGAACAAGGAGTAATTGGACCTCGGATTTTACCCAGAAGTGGAAGCACAAGAGGAGAACTATTTCACAACTATGTTTAAACAAGTTTTTAGTTTGGTTTGCCTGTCTGGCCCACAAGTATAATAATTATACAACCTATGCTCAAAATTAGGTGCAAGTGACCTAAAAATACCATAATTTATTTTTTTTAAAAGAGAAACTACCAACATGTGTTCAAAATTCATCCACCTATTATTACTGGTTTTAATTCTTAATTTCTCTTTAGATAGGCCTAGGCAAAGAGCTTACTTAATTCTCTGTACAAGTATATATGCAGCATCAGGAAAAATTGTGAGACAGCAATCCAGTGGTGGCTAACATCTTCTGATATGCAAAAACACCACCAAGTAAGATTAAGGTTTTCTACACTCCAGATTCTTTCCAACATGTTCCCACGGCTGTTGGATAAAAAGTTTCAGAAAGTTAAAATGGAGAAGTACTTGAACCATAATAACCATTATCTGGCAGATCTCTCTAGAAATCATTTTGTACCAAGAGAGACTGAAATTTCCAACCGACAAAAATAGCTACTGCTTTGATGAAAACTTGCAAAAAAGAGTGCCAAAACCAACCTCACTCAAACCTCCCAACTTTTATTTCTTTTCACTGGAAATGATGAAAAGCATTTTACCCTGGATTATGCAGCTCAGTATGGGCCACTAATAAAAGACCTTATTGCAAAACTGCTGTATGACTGAGTGAAACAATGGCTTCTTTATTAAAATATTTTAAAGACTCCTAAGGGAAATGCAGCACGGCTGGAATGCCCTCAGTGAAAGGTTCATTGCCATGCTATGCACTTCTGCTGTGTAATGTTTTACAAGCTGGGCTGCCCCGTGAATGGGGAGAGTTAGTTCTCAGCTGGTAGAGGCAGCTTGCATAATATCAGACAAGTTAATCGGTAACAAGCAATGCAGGAGACCTTTGTTCTGAGTGTGACATACACAAATTCCACAGTAAGCACATTGACGCTTCTGAGAGTTATTCATTGACATGCTTTATTAAATTGCATGGACTAAACCTCAATGCACCAAAAAGGACTAGTTTAACACAGCTGCATCCTTCTGATGCCTTCCATCCTAAACAGCTGCACTATAACCTCAACCCACAGATCAGCTCATGACTGGCACGAAAGCATTTCCAGGGTGCATGATCACAAGCACCCTGCAGCATGCCCTCATGTCAAGACAATGGCAGCAGGGAGGCGAGGAAGAAGCAAACAGGAAAATGCAAGTTGGCAGCCAGCAGAACACTTCTGTAACAGGACTCTTTGGAAATGGTTATGGGAAGTATGTCTCCTCGCTTCAAGGAGAGTGCTCTCCTGTCCACCCTGAACAGCTTGCTAAAACACCACCCCCTGCTCAGCCTCCCTGAATAAACGCAAAGGGAAAGGAGGCATAAGGCATGCCATGCTTCTCCTGGCACTATCTGGAATGCCAGACCAAGGACAGCTGCCCTCAAGCAGGTGGAAGACATGCTGCTACAAAAGCTCAGGCACAGCACAGCTCTTAACACTAGGTAGAGCATTTATTTAATACCAAGTCCGAGGAAAATTATCACGGTTTTCATTGTCCACAGCACTTGCCTGGAAAAAACACATCTGCTGAACTGGCCCATCCTATAACTGCTTATCATACGGCATCACCTCCCATCTCCCCAAGGCTGGATCCAGGCAGTTGAACTTCCAGTGCCAGAACTTGGTGAGCCCCCACCTACCAGACTGTCATAGCTGATCTGTACAGCCAGATGACATTACTGGTTTGCTCTAATGCCTTAGAAGCAGCAAGCCAGTCTCACTGGTGCAAGGCTGGGCAAGGGAACAAAGAGCTTCCAGCAGCACATTGCACAGTCTACCAGTCCCCAGCCTTATTCTTGACCACTGCACAGCTGAAATTCAAAGACACAATAGTGAAAAAATCTGACCATCCTGACAGCTCCCTCAGAAGACATACAAAACCCACTCTTTCTTTGATAACAGCAAAGTCATCCCCCTTTGATAGGTTATTTTCATGTCTGTGGGTGCCACAAATAGCTCTGAGGCAAGGGAGAAGGCCAGCAAATGATACTTGAGGAGGACCTCGCTACTGCGTGGCTGGAAAGCCGCCCGTGACACTGAAAACTGACACGTCTCCCCCCACAGTCCCGATGCCCAAGGAGGAGCCTGACGGCACCCGGCAGCCCTGCAGTGGCACGCATGCAGCACCCTGAGGCTACAGTGGCCAGAGACCCATGGGCACATGAGTATATACATGTATAAGTACACACAAATACATGTATGACTACTAAAGATTTTGTAGCTATGCAAAGAAACCCCATGAGACCGACTGATTGCCCCAACACCATGGCAGAGGAACACAAAGCCAGCGTGGGTGGCTCAGCTGGCTGCACTGCAATGGAGAGAGCTTTCAGGTTACCCCAGATGCGTGCAGTCTGTCATCCTCAGAGGGTTTTGCAGCATTACAAATGCCCTTATGGAACTGCTCTTACACAAAAAAAAAAAACCAAAAACCCAAACCAAAAACCTTGAACTGCAGAGTGTGAGCAACAATTTACATGCAGAGTGTGCCAAAGCACAAAAATACTGGGTTTGCTGCATTTGCAGTTCTAGGCTACTGTTTTTTTAATTATGTAGACTCCTGCATAATCTGAAAGGTACTCAGCCACTTGAGACCCAGTGAACTGAGATGTGTGTACAGCACCACCTCCTGTGGGAAGTTTTACTCACTGTACTTCCAGGGACGTAAATACAGACTTCACTGACTGATTTTTAATTTGCCTTCATTTCTGTAAGGAGGCATGTAAACTGTGAAGTCTGGTAGCCAGGACACCTTCTATGGAGTACTTTGATTGAAAACTATTCCAGGAACAACGAATTTCAAGGAAACTTGTTTTGTCTAGAGAATGATGATTCAACAGATCCAATGGTTTGCAAGCCTCTATTTCAACAAGATATTTATCAGAAATGTTCCTCAGGTCAAAGATGGTGAATTGAGAAAGAGAATCATCTTTCACCATATGTACATGACACATCCCTAGTCTGCTAAATAAAGCAGTTCCTTGGCATATAAAATATGCATGTTCCAGTCCTTGCTTTACCTGACTCAGAAGGAACATTAATGCAGGTGAGTACTGAAACTGTTTACTCCAAAAGTATCACCTTATATAAAATAGAAAAAACAGACAAGAGGTAGAGCACTATCTGCTTTGAATGTGAGAAACAAATGCAACCCTCTGCTCTGAATGAATGTTCTATGCATCATCAGTGGATCAGAAAAATTAAGAAAGTGCTGTTTAAGCCTTCACTCATGAATCACTCATGAAACCCCGTCATCTCACAAATACTCCATTGCTATCAGTCTCCCTTCTCTACTTCCTTCTTTCTTTCCTCTCCTCATTAAAATGGGAAACTGATGACAAGGCTGAGAAAACGGTCTGTTCTGAGCTATTTGTGTCTATCCATTGTCACTTGTGAAAATACATTTTGTACTGATACGAGGACACACAAGTCTACAAAGTGAAAAAGTAAGTGCCTGACCCAGTAAGTCAAACAACTCTTCTAAGAGGCTTTGGGGCAATATTCACCCTCCTCTTTTGTCACAAACTAGTAATGAAAAGAGCAGCTACAGCTCTACAGCTGGAAATGTACTGATTTTTCCGTTGCGACCAGTTGCATTTTAGGCTCAACTGCATCTCCTCTCCTCTCTTAAACCAAAGTGAGTTATTCATTAATTCTGATATTCTTCAGTCACTGCCTAAAATGTGAAGTAGTTTGCAGAATAAAAACAGGAGTTAAAGGTCAAACTGGTGGGAGCAAATGCTCCTATTTGCCTTTGGGGTTGGTTTGTTTGTTTGAGGGGGGTTTAAGATTAAAAGTGAACTTTCCTTTTTTCTAGGTCCATGGAAGAGAGGTCTAAGAGAAAAAACACTGAAAAACTGCTGTACTACATTATTTAAATATAATGTTCTAAACTAAGTGCACAAGTTGACCCTTATTTACTTAATTAGTCCTTGCTGTTCCCAAGACAGCGTTGTTCTCTCTCTTTTCCCCAGGTACTCCTTGGTCATGATTTTTGGGAGAAAGGTCACAACCTTGCACTTCCTAGTGACAGTTAATTAAGTGCAAACTACCAAAGTCACCTAGAGTTTGCTATTAACTTCAGGAAGCATTTCATCTAATCCTCAATTACCTATCTCATCTCCTCTAAGACGTCTCCATTTATGGACAATCAGACAGCAGCTACCATTGCAAACTCTGCAAATTTCAGTTAGATCTGAAACTGTGGGTGATGAAAACTACAGAGAAGGGTGGAGAAATCTTAAGATAAACAGTATCTGGCACTATGGCTACCTGAGTTCTCAGGAAAGCACCGGTGTGCTCCCTTCTACACAGGAACACACCTTTATTATGCTTCCATAAACACTGTGCACTTAAGGCCCATGATAGGATTGTAGACCAACCAGGTATCTCCCCTTTCCATCTCCGTTTGGTTCTGGGAGTTCAAAAGTCACAAAACCAATTAACACACCGACCAACCTATTCAGCTTTCTATCCACAAAGTGGCAAGAGCAGCAGTCCCACCATCCAAGGTCCTCTGGGCACTGCTGACCCTGCAGATGTGCACACAGATCATGTGGCCACAAGAGAGTCAGGACTGTGGCAGGGACCCCTGATAAGCTGCTTTAGCATTAGCAGTGCAAGTACTCCACACACCAGCTTTCTTTGTACAAGCCCACTGGGCTCAATTTGAGCTCAAAGATACTGGGATTTCCACTCTGCAGCCCTTAGACCTGTAGGGAAAGGCTGCACTGGAAATGAGAACCTCTGGGAAACGGTGA
This sequence comes from Margarornis squamiger, assembly GCA_035222235.1. Classification (NCBI taxonomy): domain Eukaryota; kingdom Metazoa; phylum Chordata; class Aves; order Passeriformes; family Furnariidae; genus Margarornis; species Margarornis squamiger. Next base: position 21,767,977 of record JAWWTY010000001.1, read on the forward strand.
CTCAAACATCAAACATGGCCAAAGTTGTACAAAAGCTCTGACACAAAGGCAGTAAATATCTTTATTCATGTTGTTATCAGACAGGCTCTTGCCTGCTTTGAGTGGGAACAGTTCCCTGAGGCCCACCTCTCTGGCTCACCAAGATTTTCAAAAAGCTTACATCACAGTAACTTCTCTCCAAAAAAGCTTTCTGGGTTTTAGAAGAGTAGTTATGCTATTCTCTATTCTGGAAAAAAAAAAAAAGGCAAAACCCCCCAAACCACCATCACCAAAACCCAGACAAAATACACAATAACCAACCAAAACCCAAATGAAAAATCCTCCCCTAACACAACACCAAAACAAACCAATTAAGCAACCTGCCCACTCCCAATAAAATGCACCAACATATATGTAGTGGGAATTGGGGGGGGGAAAGTGTGTTAGAAATTTTGTGTCATAATTTAGTAATAACGATTTTGCAGTTTGTTTTACAAAAATTGTTGCATTTATGATTTCATTTTGGAGAAGAGACATATAAATTAGAACATCTTCATACCTGATTTCAGAGTCAAACACTTTCATGCCAAAATTTTGAGAAGTGGCTTAGTCAAGCTCAGACAAAATCAGCTCCAGAGTTAAAAATGAAACTCTGGAGTTCCTAGATTCTTGTGCCTGAATTCAGACTGCCAAACTCACCTTTCATCAGCAAAACAGGAGTGCAAGAATATGCATAAAATCTGGATTGTGGGGTTATGCTGGGTAGTATTAACACTGTACAAAAAACAATGTCACTGGAAGAAAGGAAAAGAGACTGCTGGGTATGAATTTATCCTAAGGTTTTAGAATGGATCATTCATCTTTGTAGCATAAACCCAGCAGGTTAGATTTCTCTCTGAAATTTACTCCAGATTCCTCCTCTGTTAATCAGCTGTCCTATAATGATACTGTAAAGCTTTTACAGGAACAGCAGAATTAATATCTCAGCAATATCTCCTACCAGAACATGGACACAATGAACAAACACTAACTACACATTGAAAGAAGTAAATTCCACTGCACCAACATAGTCAAGGTCAATCCCAGGTGCCTTACCTGTCTCTGAATTCACCTCCTCCGAGGCTGAGAATAACTGCTCTGTTTAACTCATTATATGAAATATTCAGCTATCCACTCGAGAATGAAGACCCTCACTACCACTTATTGAATAGCATACTTCTTAAAAAGGTCTGTCTGGCTCTGTTTCCTTCTGTGGTGGTCTAGCAGGGCACACAGTCACTCTGCCCTAGCCCAACACTGCTACAGTTCTGGGGACTGGGGAAGAAAGGTCTAGTTTCCATTTGTCAGCAAATGAGACCTCTGTGACTGGATTTAAGCTCCTCTCACAGAAAAGCTCACAGAGGAAAAGGTCCTTCACAAGGACGATGTGTGTGTGTGCAGTGTAACTTCTTTTCCATCAGTTGTGACAAGCCCTTGCACTTAAACAAATCCAGAGGTTACTGTTTACTTTGCTTACATATGTTTTCAGGCAACTATATTTCTTCCAGAACATAGATCTAAAGACACTCCAAGAATTAAAGTGCCAGCAGTAAAAAGGCTTCTGTAGTTTACAGCATAATGCTTGTTTGCAAAAAAAATCAGAATGAAACATTCACTGCTTTATTTACACACTAAAGAGCATTCAGCAATGTCCATTACAGCTGCTGGCTTAACCTGGACTGTTACAGAAGAAGCTGATGAAGAGCCATATTCTATGTAAAATTATGCCTATGGTAAAAAAAGGTTTTAGATCCCTCTCCCAAAAAAATATAATCAATGAACAATTGTTAAAATGATCAGACTGCAATGGGAACTGCAAGGTGTGTGGTCAGAGTCAAACTAGATCAAGAACTTAGCTCATGATTCAGCTGCAGGATTCAAAGGACAAACACATATAATGGAGACCTTGAGAAAGAATTCCAGCCTCAGTTCCTGTTTAGGAGAAGCAATTCCTGCCTCACTTATAGTATCTATAAACTCAATTTTAAAAACCAGCAAAATGGGGTTATATCTGCTTTGCACCAGGAAAGGAAAACAGTAAAGGAAAAAGACTGCCAACATGAAGAGAGAGACAGAAAATTCTGATGGAGTAAAACATTCTGAGAGTTGGTGAGACTTTACTTTTTCCCTTGCAGGCTATGCCTTTTTTTCTGCTGCCACTGAAAAGCCATGACTGAGGAACTTCAGGCATGTGGTGACAAACACATATCTGCTTGTTTAAATCCAGTCCCTTTGGGAAGGAACAAGAGGTGTTGACTTTTAATGACACCTTGGAAATGCTTTAAAAAGATGCAACTTTGTTGAGAGTGGCTGCCATTCTAAGTGTTGAATTTCACTAGTCTGTGCCTTAAACTAGATGCAATTTCCTAGCCAACAGGCACTTAAACCCATAGGTTATTTCATGAAGGGAGATGGTGATGCCTTTAGGTCTTGCTCACTCCCCAGTGAAACCACCATTTTGGCAGCATAAAATTATCCAAGCCAGGACAACTCTTGCTGCTCCATCATTCTGCTATAGCCTGACAGGAAAACACTCACAAACACATGCAGACAATAAAATGTAAGCTATGGATGTGCTGGAAAAAGATCTGCAGTGATGCAGAGATCCATCCAAGATACACTTAAACACCACTTCAACCCCTTGCAAAGACCTTAGTTTTGAGGCACAGGATTAAATGAATGAACATACTCTGATTTTCATAGTGAGTACTTCTGTCTTTATAAGCTCCCTCAATTCAACATGTCCCCATTTTACTGGACCTCAATGAAAGCATACAAAGCAAAAATTAGACAATAACTAGTAAGTTAATATAAAACACATGAAACACAAACTGATGTGCATAAGTATGATGCACAAATAAACCTGGACCCTATCTGGAGAATTTGAATCCCTAGTGCCTGTAATATTCCAAGCTTCACACAAGCTCCCTGCAGAGACAATTCAGATCAGGAGTCATGGTGGCCATCCAAGGGCCAAGAAGGTATCCCTGCAGGAGCACTTTTAGGGCTGATATTCAGTCCCAAGGACACAAGATATGCAGATAAAGAGAAGACTCTTGACTTTTATTTCATTAAATGCTTCATTGTACTATATTCATTCAAGAAAACTGCATGGATGAATTATTTACAGTATCAGAATTAACTGAGTTAAATGCCCTTAATAAACTCTCTGCTTTTGTGTCTAGTCTGGTCTCCAACACCACTACTCTACTTATCAGCTTAAAAGAGTGTCAGTAATAGCTTTTCAGTTTACAGATTCCAGTCATATTGTCTAGCAGGTCTTACCTCCAAAAGCCCATCTTCAGGAAGATCTGTGCAGTGAACAGCATTCTGAATCTTGTCCTTTCCAAAGACAGCACGCAGAGTTCCGGGTCGAAGCTGACGGGCTAATTCCTATTGAACACAAGCAGACCAGAAGACCTCTGTGAACCACACTGTTCCTTTACATCATGATGCAAAAGAATCTTATAAAGTAAAACATTTCTGTTCTACTAAAATGTGTGTAATACACTAGAAAAGAAAACAAAGACTGAGGGCAGCCCTAAGGAGAAGGACGTGGGGGTGTTGGTAGACAAGAAGTTGACATGAGTTGGCAATGGGCACTCACAGCCCAGAAAGCCAAACATATCCTGGGCTGCATCAAAAGCAGCATGGCCAACAGGTCGGGGTAGGTGATTCTCCCACTCTGCTTCCCTCTGGTATGGAGTACTCCGCCTGGAGTGCTGCATCCAGGCCTGTGGCCACCCAGCATTAGAATGATGTGGATCTGCTGGAGCAAGTCCAGAAGAGGGCCATGAAGATGATCACAGGAATGGAACACCTTTCCTATGAAGACAGGTTCTTCATCCTGGAGAAGAGAAGGCTCCAGGGAGACCTTGTAACAGCCTCCCCACACCTAAAGGGGGTTGCATGTACTGACAGGACAATGGGGAAAGGTTTTGCACTGAAAGAGAGTAAATTTAAATACCAAGAAGAAATTTTTTACTGTGAGGGTGGTGAGACACTGGAGCAGGTTGGCCAGAGAAGCTGTGAATGCCCCATCCCTGGAAGTGTTAAGACCAGGTTGGATGGGGCTCTGAGCAACTTGGTCAAGTGGAAGGTGTATCTGCCTATGGCAGGGGTGTTGGAAATAGATGATTTTGAAAGTCTCTTCCAACCCAAACCATTATACAATTCTATGAAGAGAGAAATTGCAGCTTGCACTATACACATAGACAACTGTTGAAAAAACATGACCAAAACTATGAAAACTACCTGCTTGAAATTGGGCCTATCAAGCCACTTTGAGTGAAATACAGGACCCTTCATATTGCATATATACCTGCTAGCACCTGTGTAACCCAATTAGCTCCTGTTAACACCTTTGCAGCTCTCAAGAACAGGTGTGTTGTCCTTAGTGATCAGACACAAGCACTCTACCTTGCAGATTGCCTCCCCTAACACTGAGCTACTTGCCTCAAAACCTGACATTTGTGAATTCCAGCTCCTGAACAGCCTCTCAGTCTTCTCCTCTGACACTGAGCAGTTCCAACATCTGATCTCCTTTAAGGATCAGTCCAGACTCTCTCCATCCTTCTCTGTTCTTTGAAATTAACATTTCAATGCTCTTCTTCATCTACAATGCCAAATACTTCCTCAGCCTCTCAGAGGCCTTTTTACTGCAGCAGATACTCAGGGCCTGAGATAACATTCCTCCCCTACCTTTTTACTGTGGTATTTCTCCCATCTCCACAGAGGACCGCCTTCACTGGCTCTCCCCTCCACCACACATTCTTTCTAGCCATAATGCTGTCCTGCTGTACTTCTCTGCACTATCATCTTGCAGTGTTGCCTTTTAACCCCTTTCTTATCCACCTGTGCTACACTTGTTGGCCTCTCTTCCCAGCACCCTGAGGCTTGTCTCCAAGCTTACCTCAAACACAACGAAATTCAGTGGTGATGGCATTAACCTGGCTTTCCCTCCTTAAAACCCTCTGGATGTTCTCCCATGAGTGCCTGTGAGGGGAGAGGTGGATGGGAAGCTCACCCTACAGCTACTGAACAAAGTAAAAGAATTCCTTCCTTGCCAACAGAGCCTCCATCAGCGCCTTTCTGAAAAGGCACTAGGTACGTTAAGGTGTGATCACTTTGGAAGTGGCCAGTGCAGTTTCACTGTGCCACTCCCAGGTGTTTGTTTCAGTGTCACAGCTGGAGGTTATTGTTCCTGCAGCCGAGTCATCAAACTGGATTGTCCAAGCATTTCTTAACTTTCAGTGTCAAATGAGTTCACAGTGACTTCATCGGTAGCTCTTGGCTGACCTGGAAAGTTTTGCACAGGTACAGATCAAAACCACTTGCATGGTGCACACTCTCTTCTGGGATGGCAGTGAATGTTTTAAACTAGTCCCAAAAGACTTCACATGATTCCTGTCTGACAATAACACCCTTTACCCGCCTTCGAGCATCACCCATTTGTCATGCCTCATTACTAAACTAAGACAATTGGACTTTTAAGGGCAAGATCCTCGCTTAGCCCAGCAAGTCCTAGATATTTTACAGCCATAACAATTAACAATTATTATGATCTGTTACCAACCCAGAAGACAATTAAGCTGCTGTGTAACCCAAAACATGATACAAGGAGAAGTTTCAGTTCCTCATTGTTACTGTGTGTACATCACAAATTATACAAGATCTTTTGATATGGATGTCAAGGACATTTGAATAAGAAACACTCAACATCAAATGAATTTTGCTTCAGAGGAAAGTTCAAGAGTTTCACTTTAAAAAAAAAAAGCCCCAAGGAGGAAAAAAACCCCTCCTCTACATGGTCCTCATTAAAGGCTTGAGATAAGAAAGTCTGCTGGAGAAACAAGTCACATGCCAGTTAACTATAGCTATGTGACACTTTAATCAAGCCTTCCTTCAAACAACTATTGATTGCAGTAACAACTAGCTGACAGGAAGCTGGCAATAGCACTGGAGCTTTCAATCATTTAAATGAAAGTTTGGGAATATTAGAAAAAAATTATTGTGGCTATGAAACCTTTGGAAACAATTTAGCAAGTGCAGATACAAAAAGCTAAAGCTTGGTATTTCATTTTCTGTTTATTTCCTATCCATCAAACTCTTTTGTTCAAACTGTTCCATCCTCCAGAAGTGCTGCTTCTCATGAAAGTTTCCAAAGATTTCCCTTGACCCATCTTCCTCATCAAAACCATTTTTTTTTATTTCTATGTTCTTTATGAGCAGCTATGGCCTCCTCACCATTTGTCCTCAGCTCTCATTTCTGCTTCACATCTTCACAACAAAAGACCTATTTCTGCCTGTGGTCTCACTCTTTCACTGACATGGGCAAAAGCTCCTACTGTTGCACTGCACAATCTCCTGTTCTTCAATTTTTCAACACAGTTTGCTGCACATTCTCCTGCCCTCCTGAAACGCATCAGCCGTCTTGCTCAAAAAGGGACTCGTTTTGTTCTGCCTGGGATTGCATTGGATCAGAAGTACACAAAGGTAGGTCCTCCAGCACTTTACATTTGGAATAATGCTTTAATACGACTGATAAGAATGTAAATAAGCCTTTCTTGCTGTAAGTTAACAAACAGGAAGAAGAAGTGTCTGCTTACATTTACACAACCAAAAGAAGGAAAATAATTGTCATTTCCAAAGTTTTTAATATTCCAACACTTTCTCACTACACAACCCAGGAACTACGAAGGAACAAGGCCTCTGTAAATGATGGAGATACAAAGAGCTGTACAGCTCATATATAGGTGTCCTTGTGTATGTAGGGCTGGAAATCTTGGTAATGTTTCAGGGAAGAAGGAAGAGAGTTCCTTACAGAACTTATTCCTCATAGCAAGTATTAATATGCAGTCTTCTGGCTCATGACAGGAAGCTTACCAATCATTTTATTTACAGAGCCTCATCTGCAACAACAGGGAGATACAAAGAGTAGGGTTTGGGTTGGTTCCCCCACCCCCCATTATCCCCTTTTATACCTTTTTCCTAAGTTTTCTGCAGAGTCTACTTTCTAGAGTATATGTTTTGTGCACTGGTTTTCAAAAACTTTTTGAAAGGAGTTGAGAGTGGGATGATGGAGGAGTTAAGAGCAGCTACAGCTCTACCATATGCATGACAAGAGACTACTATGTATGTGCTGGAACTTTACGTGCATGTGTCAACAGGGATGACACAAAACTGGCACCTCACACAAAGAATACACTGTCTGTGGCAAAACAAACCAGGGCTTCTGCATCAAAAGGTTTCATCCTCTTCGGTCTTATTCACCAGGCTATTTGATCACACCTTACAGGCTGGGCTTTCATCTACAATGAGCCCTTTGAAGATCCTCATCCTATAAGAGATACAGATGCATGTTTCTCTTTAGTGTGTAACTGTGTCCAGTGCAATACTGCCTGTACGAAGCACTCCTCATGTTTCTGAAATCTTTCTATTTCTATACAAATGAAACAAAAATGTCCCCAATGCCAGTAATATGTCAAAATCACACTGAAAAATCATAAGCATATTCATAAGCAAAGTTCATTAACTGCTTTTCCTCCAAATGGCTGTTCTTTTCATGGGCTGGATGGGAAGTTACATAGAACAGTAACACTTACTCCAGCCAAACTTCAGATTTCAAGAAAATGTAGCCCAAACTGCAAATTTCAAGAAAATTTGGCCAGGTTTTTAAAAGCATCTGTTCTGAATAATTTGGTATCTAGAAAGGCTAAAAGACTCCTACCTTTAAACAGTACAAATTCTGAATGGATCAAAATGACACAAAGGAACTTTTAAAGCCTAAAGCTTTGTTGTACTTGAACATGAACTACAAAAAGGGAACCTTGAAAATTTTTTACTGGTCCTCTTGAATGAAGCAGAATAAAAGTAAGAGAGTTTGTGATCAAACCCTCTCTACCCACAGTGTGCTCATAGGGCAGGTTCATTCTTTTAGGTTTGCTTTCAGACCAGCAGAATTCAGAGAATCTCTTGGGCTGCAACAGACTGCACAGTCCCTTTTAAGCCCTCAGTAAAATAGTTTTCCTGCTCTAGCTGAACCCTGACTTCTGTGCCTGCTCCTTGCTCTTCTTGGCATTCCTTATTCATCACGCTTTCTGAAGGCTTTATGTTGACTTGGTCTCACCACCTCTGCTTTCCGCACCCTGCGCTCATGAAGCTTTTTCCTTCTAGAGTTCTCCATGCTCCACTGCCATCATGAAAGTGATGGTCCCTCTTTCACTTTAAGAGTGCCAATTTATCCAGAAGGCAGTAGCCAGGCTCGGGCAAATAAGCAAGTGCCTTTCTCTTTTTAAGGACCAGCTTTGCCCTTGTCAAGAGAACAGAACACACATTAACTGTGAACAAACAAAATAATGTAAATTCCACCACTCACTGTGGAATTTGTCTGGCTGAACTTTAGGCACTGGAAAGCCTATTGCCTTGCCCAAGTGAGGCACCTGAACTTCCTCTACAGTGAGCTGAGTGTGACAAGCCCTTTCAGGTGAAAAAAACAAAACAATTTTGGAGTACAGCAGTTATGCAAGCCAGGTAGAAGTGCCTCTCTTTTCTCTCCTCATCATGACAGCTATTCAGTTGGCTTTGATTTTCAGGGCATTTTAGCACAAGTCATATCACACACTCCTGGCTGCCATAGGGAGTTGGACAAAACACTCATTCCTACACAAGCCATCAGCAATAGGCAATGTGATGAAAACAACACAGTCTTTGCAAAGCAGAATACAATGCTAGACAAGCATCTTCGGTAAAGCTCACTGAAGTTCAGAAACACCTTAACAATACGGTCACTGTGAGAACAACCTCAACTGATGAGTCTGATACATCCTTCACAGAAGTTCCCATCCAAAGGCAAATGCTTACCTGGCAAAACGAAACCTGTGGTCACAGGTGACCTCCTGCATGACACCAAAAAGGCTAGCTTGCCTTGTTTTCTTTGCAGCCAATACTCCTTCCAAACTCTAGCCAACCACTCGCAGTGTGTGTGCTTCCCCACTAGTTACTTCAGCTCTGTCCTGGTTTATGTTCCTCAGTTCCATGCAATAAAGCTACTTTGAAAAAAACATCAGCAAATTTCCTCCTCCTGCAGCAATTCAAGGTCCATTTCATCACCCCTAAATGCAGTGCTAAGCCTTCTGTCTACATTATGGGAGAAAAATCTACATAACATGGTGCTGTTGCCACTGTAAAGACTTTAACTGGGGAAGGATTTTGCCCTGAAACCTCAGGTCTGCCTGTAGAAGGGTACTTCATAAAGTGTCTAAATACAAAAGCAGGCCAACACTAAAGAGCATGCAAGAGGTTTCCTTCAGCTTACATTTCACAAACCAATCCAGAACAGAAGTCACTTGTTGACAGTGACACGTTGTCTCTTTCTTTCTGTTCCACATGAGCTGCAGCAACGTCATGTACAAATACAGTCAGCATCAAAGGCCTTACACAGACTTCAAGGGAGTCAGTGTTACCTTTGTACTTTCCACGTATCACAAGAGAAATTATCAAGCCAAAACAAACTCCTTCAAACACATACCCTGAACTTCCCTCATCTTTTAATCTTTATCACAAAACCAACTCAAGAACATGGAAAGGTTGCATTAAAAGTCTTTATAATACTTAGCAAAACCTTTTCTCCCCTTCGCACTGTGCATTTCACCTTGACTTTCAGGTTGTCTTCCTCTGGTTGATGGCAAAATACATCACTTACTGGCCATCCTGACAAGTTTCTCATATCTTTAACTGAGCCAAGTCTGTGTGCATACAGTTCTGTACTTGAAAGAACATGTCTGTAAAGGTTTGTTCAGCAAATGAAATGATCTGACCCAAATGTCAGTCAAATTTTCAATTGCAAGGCTGCAAAGAGTGCATCTGAGGCACAACTCCTTTCAAAATCAAATAGTTTTGCAACAGTAGCAGCAAGTACTCAAACCATAATTTATTTTATTATGAAAGCCTACTCTGGTTTGTGTCAAAAAAAATAAAAATCCATCTGCTTTTCTGTTTATTTTAAAGTCAGCCAACCTCTGAACCACCAGTCTGAAGCCCTGTATCTTTGGAAGTTTTGTTAACGGACCTAAAATTATCTTCCATACTCCAGTGCTGGCAGTTTTTGGGAACCTCACAAGTCTGTACAAGTTGTTACACCGTCTCCTTCTCACCCTCCATCCCTTCAGGCACTTTGAATCTCTCTGTTTCACTCCCACACGTTCCCTGCCACTCCTCCTCCCTGGCAGCCCAAAGGTGCTGCACCAGCTCTCCACAGGTTCTCTTCTGTGGGCAGCAAGCGTGGCACATTTGGCAGCCTGAGACAGTATTTTCACTGGTCTTGGTGCTTCTGGATGATGCTTAAGTGATTCTAATGATAACTGCCCTGCTCAGAAACATTCCTTGTCGCACTTGTGTGCTTTTCTGCCATTGCCAATGCACTGAATTTAGGAGGCCACACTCCTGAGTTAAGTGTAAACTAGACTGAATGAAGATAATTGACATACCAAATATAAGTTGGTTGCTAATAGAATAAAGATAAAATATCTAGCTATCTATCCAGTCGCATTATCTGAGTGCCACTAGGGATATTTATGTTACTTGACGAGCTGGAAAAAGGAAGCATTTAAAACTTAAAAGCAAATTAACCCCAAAAGACATCAGAACACACAGTATAACTATAAATTTCATGATTAGTTGCTCTACTTTAAGTTTTAAAGGTGAGATGGTCCTACTGATGCTTTTTCAGTGCCTTCAAGGCATCCAAAATATCACCCATTTATTAATTCATCTGTAAAACAAGGATAAAAAATGCTAGGCTGCAAAGGATATTTTGGGATTTTATTAATTCATGTTAGCAAAATATCTGGAGAGCCTCCAGTGAAAGTCACTATGAAACTGCAAGACATTATTTTTAGTCTGCAGATATCTTGGCTGAGTTTTCCCCAATAAAAACACAAATAATTATAAATTATCTTTTCCTCTGAAATTTTTGAGATGAAATTCTGCATTTGCAAAAGCAGTCCAGGTATCAGAGCTTTACACTTGGCAAAGCAGAAAAAAATGCTCTGAAATTCTACCAAGACTGCCTTAGCTGAACCAACTTCAGACCATCCACCTTAAGAGAAGACAGAGAAAGACTGAAAGACAAAATTCCCAAGTCTGTTGCAAACCCCCAAGATCCATTTCATTTGATGCTTCTGTGCCCTAAAGCCTATCCAATGCAACCTTGGAGACAACCGTGCTGCCTTCTCCTCCTGCATAGTTGTGAGCAGACCTGTTCTGATGGAAGGCATCACTCATTTTTTGTTTTACAGCTACTTTTTAAAAGCCTCTGATCTGTTCAGGACTAGCTGCATTAGCCACTGTGCCTATACATACTAACAGATGGTTCCTGACATGGAAAACTTACAAGAAACACAAAGAAAAGAAAACAGTAGCAGGGGTCCCATTTTTTGGAGCAGGAAACCAAGCCAGTGAGACAGTAATTTCCCAGGGGCACAAAGAAACACACATTTCACGAGGATCACAAGCTGCCTGTCTAACTTTTAGCTCAGATCTCTTGAATCCCAGACCACTTCCTCAACCATTCTCTCTCCCTGATTTAATCCTGCTCTATTTGTTGTGCAGCAGTCTGATGATAAGCCATAGTCTGCAGAACTCAGGCCATGCCACGTCACCTATGGGAACTTGAGAGCTGCTCAGGGAACATGAAGAACTGCTGCTCGTCCATCCTCCACACTGACCATGTTCTAGTCCCTTGATGTGGGAAGTCAACAGATGCAGAGAAAGGGAAAACTTCATTAGGAGTATCTGGGGGAGGTCCCATGTGCACATCGGATGCAATCTACCATACTGTAAGTGAAAGAAGCTGATAAAAATTCAGCTCAGGTGGCCCTGCAGCGGAACAGAGAATGTCAGCCTGAATCAAACATAACAGCAAGCAGCACCCCAAATTATTCAGCAGATTCTCAGAATTTGAATTAATCATTTTATATCCAGCTTTTAAAATGCCTTTGTTTAGCTAACAGCATCCCCAAGCAATGAGACCAGTGATACAGAATGAAAACTGTTGCTGCAGTTGTTCTCATGGCTGTCAGCAACTGCAGAGAGGAGGATTTATAATAATAACAACAACAACAATAATACCCATCATCATCATAAATGCAAAACAGACTACTTTTTGTTACAGAAGGAAAGGCTTAGGCCACAGTTTTTACCCCCACTTTGAAGCCTTAACTAAAGTAGCTCAAGCAGAAAATAACTGCAGATATGCTCTGGCCACAGCATATATTTCTTGCATTACTAAATTAGCATGCAAAGCAGTGAGGGAATTTCAGTCCATACACACCCTGTTGCAATGTACAGTACAAGGATACCACCTATGCCACCTAGAAAGCCAATCTTGCCCTTTTAGGGCAAACCCACTTGAGAAACTGATAAATCTACTTCCAGCAATGATCAATTCCTCTCAGGTCAATCTCTCTTGTATACCAGTTTATGATCAAGAGTACATAAGATACACTGTGCTCTGCAGTTCCTTTTCTGTTTGGTTATTATTAGCTCTACCACCAATTTATTAACCAAGCAGAGCCTGAATAAGCAGTCCTCTGGGATAAGAATGAAAGAAAAAAAAGTCACACACTTCCAAGAATTGCCTATTTATTTCAACCTACTGGCTGAAAAACATGAAAGCTTTTGGGATGGTCATAGTCATCTTCAGGATACTCAAGACTACATCATCATGGCTATATATATGGAAAAGTAAGTGTTCTACAGCCCTTTTTCTACACCTCTGTAACTTTCTTTATTGCACATTTTCATCAAGCACCTTTGTATGCTGACTCTTGCTAACTGCCATCTACAGAGCTCTAGAAAAAGCCCTTTCAGACTTTTCTACCTTTATTTTTAAAAGTTCTACCTTTACTACTTTCCTAATATTTTTAACTGAAATATCATTCATATTACTTCACAACTTGAAGTATATGTAACAGCACTACACAATCAGTATGTTCCAACCAGAAGTCAGGACAAATTCAAGTGAGGGACAAGGATATCTACAGTCAACAAAAACCTGAGTCAGGCATATAAGAAAATGCTCTTAATCTATTCAAATTAAAGATTCTACAAACACACAAGGTCACAGTGACCAGAATGCTAAGAAACTAAAGAAGGAGAAAACAGTTGTTTAGTACAGCAAGAGTATAATTTTCTTTCCCAGACAGTGACCTCAGAACTTCCCATACCTTCTGGAAACACTGCTCCCTTTTACCAAGGAAGGACTGAGCCTATGAAGTAAATTTTTTTCCCCCAAATGCTTCTTTTCTGGGATTTTATATATTCAAAAGCATTGCTGTCCAAGGCAAAAGAGTGATTTGCTGTCTTCTGTAACCAAACGGAACACAAGGGAAGCAAAGAAAATAACCATGTACACTGAAATTAACCCAGAACCATCATGGTCTCAAAAAGGCTCTTACCTAGTGCCCTTATGGACTGAATATATTAATGAATCTATTCTCAGAAACCTCAGCAGCTACTGCAGAACCTTAAATAGAACAGTCCAAAGGAAGAAGGAAGAAGAAAAAAAACCCTAAAAAAATTCATAGGGAATCACAAAGGAAGGTAGACATCCTCTGACTGCAGGAGGAGACTGCAACCTAGGAATTCTGATGACCAGCTCTGACAGTGTTTTCACGAGAGGGGGGATACTCTTATTTTTTAAAAGTATTAAAACCCTCCCATAGGCAAGGTAAATCACATTTTAACCCAATGTAGCTGTGAGAAAGAAGCCCTAGAGACAACTCTGTGGAATACCTTTGATCAGCCAAGCAGTGTAAAATTACACTGTGTATTTATCTATACTAGGTTGGTATCACAGAATCAGCTGATATGTTAGAGGCCTACTTATTTTTCTACAGTAGTGAGAAACAAAACTTTTCTCCTTAATCCATCTAAGATATGTAAGCAGAGATACAATAAAAAAAATGGTATTTTGAAATGTATTAGCTAGTATTATTTAAAAAAACAAATCAAGCAAATGCTAAAAGAAACTAGGCAAGCACTTCCAAAGTTTTGTGCCGTCAATTTTAAATAAAATACCGTCCATTCATACAAGATACTAAATTTGCAACACCACTCTAAAGCACGGCATGTGTTCAAAGCTTGGACAGAACAAAACCAGGAAGGTGCAATACAAACAGGATGTGGAAGCATTCATTTTGCACAACTAGACCTGCAGATGGGACAGTTATAACCAAAATACCCTGCAATCAGAAAAACTCACCTTCCCAAGGATGAATAGACAAATTTATGTAACTCAGAGCATTTATAAGAATTTTGTGTTCATCACATATTCTAAAAATATCACTTCTTAATAACATCCACCTACTACTTTGGGATGCACTTCGTCTGAGTGCAAAGGGAGCCTTTATGATCTCTAAGCCAGTCTTTCAGTCTTCTTCTTTCCCACCTACCTACACATACAATTAGTCGTTGTGACTTCAGATTAGGTTCAACGTCTTCATGTGTCTGCAGAGCTGAAGGGTACAAAGGCCTTGATCAAAAAACTGAGTTCTCTTAAAAAGTGAATATTCTAAGTGTGGCTTTAACTCTTATAAAAATGGCTAGCCCTGTGATGCTTTACAGGGAGAGGCCTAAAAACTTAGCTCCAGGATACTCTGGCGCATCAGCCATTCTGGAGAGCAGCTAGTAGGTCTCTCTGGTAGAACAGCAAGTCAAGGAAGATCAGTAATCAGTGCTGTAAATGCCTTGTGGCACATCCCTGCTTTCCTTCTGTCTCTGGGCTCATGTTAAGCTTCACTCTTTTTGCTAAAATAGGATAAGCTATTCCAGCCTGGAACCAGGCAAGAGGTACCCAGGAAGAATCAGTTCAAAGCCAGAGACAGACAGACAAGGGAAAGATAGGAATGCAGATGGGAGCCCTGAGGCTTCTGAAGTTGATGCTGCTTTCCAGGAGGGCACAGAGAATCTTCAACAAAATGTTAACTTTCTGAAAATGGCCAGAAATTGCAGTTAAGAAGGTGTCTTGTCATCAGGGGATACTAAAATATCACAGTGTCAGGTGGCAGAGGAAACTATAAAAAACCCCCTACAGAGGCTGGAAGAGCTTTGGTAGCCAAGAACAAAAAAAAAAAAGCACCCCAAAAAATAAAACCACAAAAAACCAAAACAAAACCAAAAAGTATTGTAGCAACTGGAAATGAGATGCAAATGTGCTCTCAGTCCTCTCCCAGAGGTCACCAGCACCTTCTCCCCAGAGGATGGAAGCAGCAGACTCCTCCAGTATTATGCCTCTGTGGTGGCAGTAGGCATGGTAACAAACAATGCAGTATCTTTTAGCATCTGCTTTACCAAATGACTGTAATTTGGGACCACTGAATGCAAGTCCAGTGACCTCATATGCAGGGTTTATTTAGGCAGCAAAAGTTGTATTGTTGACACGTTCAAGCTCAGTAGCTCTGGAGCCTCAGACAAGGAGTAGCAGATAAAAGGGTTTTTTTCCAAACTGTAACCTTGCCAACACGCCTCAATCACATTGGATTTAAGGCAGAGTTTGGTCTCGAGGGCTCTGTCAGTATTTAGTCTCCTGATGGAGACTGTCAGTCACCAGTAATAACAGCAATTTCCAACACACATGCACCTACCCATCAAGAATCAAAGCGAGCCTACAAGCTCCAGCTCCACATGACACTGAACAGCCATCATATGACAGGAACCTTCTGGCAATAACAAGCCACATTTAAAGCAAGCCACTTGCAAGCAAAAGGTTCTTCCACTACTACTGCTCTGATTGTTTTTCTAATCTCTGCACAAGGGCATATTTCCGTAAGGCTGAAATCCCTCTTCCTATCAAAGGACTGCCCATAACCTGCAAACGGTGGCTTGGAGAAGACAGTCCGCAAGAGAAAGAGCTCTAAGCAGATCACCTCAAAACTGTAACCAGATCATGTATATATGCCACTAAAAAGCACATCCACACACATGATGAAAGTAAATGGGGAGCAGTGGTAGGGTGTCAAGGGCTGGCAGATCTCTGCAGTACCTATTCAGAAACAAAAGAAACATCAGGAGAACTCAATATGAACACTGAATTTGTGCCTGTAAAAATTAATTCTTGGATTCTTGCTTCTCGGCTGCTCCCGGGACTACACACAGCTTTGAGAGGAAGAACAATTATGACATTTATTTATCAGTCATGTTCCTGGTGCAGTCAGTGCAGACTAAACCCATTTTAAACCAGGAAAGGCAACTCACTGACACAGATGTGGCGTTTGGCATCCACACAGACACAGCCTTGTCTCTGACAAGAAGCTGCAACACTTTTGGAGATAAATTACAAATCATACGCCAACATACTGACAGTCCAAAGCAGCAGTGACAACTCATTGTTGCAGTCACATTACAGGTGTGGGTCATTAGAGCACAGTTATCTTAACACTTCCTTTCTTCTAGATCCCCTGCCTGTGCCCAGAGGGCTGACATGGAACAAGACAGAAGAAGTGAAGTCCTGAACCCACGGAGACTTTGGGCTTTATGAATCAGCAGTATCAGCTCAAACAAAATGGGCTGCACTAAAGGGAAAAATCTACCTCCACAGACACCTCCTCAGGCAAGAATTACCACGTCTCCCAACTAAGAGGCCTTAGCATTGTCTAGGACACTTTTTCATTAGACCTGCAGAGGCTGATGTGGAAATTAAAAACTGAAAGGACGGAGTCAGATGACTGACCCTAAATAACATCTAAGCAATTCAGTCATGCCTTTCCTGTGACTGGCTTAGACAGCAGGATATCGTAACTGGTATTGATCGGTCCCTTTGCTACTCTAGCTGATAATGGTCTGGATCTGAATGAAAGTTTTTATTTTTATTACATGACTCAGACTATCTGAGGAGATAATCAATTACACTAAAATCTTATTCATTAAAGAATTAGATAGAAAAACTCATTTCTCTTCAGACAGATTATGTATTTCACAGTCAACACTCTTACCAAGGCTCACTAGGCTATAGGGAGAATTCACATTGAAACATCTATGAAGGTATTATCAGAAAATGAGTACTTGGAAGCTCAAAAAATAGTCTTTATATTCCTTTATATCTTCCACTGAACTATTCTTTATGGGATGTAATGTGAAAATGTCGTGCTCCTAATGTAGTTCTAGGAATGAACATGAGCATTTTTGGCCTTGCATACAGTGCTAGAGATTCACAGGAGGTCTACACAAACAAAAATCTTACAGGAACAGTGCTCTTTGGCTCATACTGTTATCCCTATTTAACTGATGTGATTAACTGAGGCAGAAACATATTGAACTTTTTGTCCAAGGTCACACAGTGAGGTCAGGAATGGAGCTAAAGCAGACTCCAGCTCTTTCAGTTCACTGCTTTGTTTTAAATCATCTAATCTCCCTTTCAGCTCTTTGATGGAAAAGTGAAAAAGACTGGTAATACACTGTTACCTTCAAAAGCGCAAATCCCCAATGTAAAAAGAGCACAGGTTAGGATTTAAAGCAAGTGGGCTTTTCAGCCCACTGGATGCAGAAATATTGCAGCACATCTCATCACTTTAATAGTATCTCACAACAGAAGGTACTTGAGTCACGTTTAGCATACTGCCAATCCCAGCTAAAAGCTCTCAAGAATACTAAAAGTTATGCAATCAGCCAGGAACATGTAGCTGATGAAGACTCCTGGAATTGCATGTTCTAACCAACTTTTTCATTTGTGTATGAAGAAAGTTCAAAAGAAAAAATAAAAGTAAGATACCTAATTTTGGCAGGATTTTACAAGGGACTTATGAACACAAAGTAATCATCTCAACAATGCCATGACAAAAATATTACCAGCAGCTATTTCAACAAAGAAGCTGCACGAAGATGATGTGAAAACTGAAGCAGTAGCTTCAGACTAGAATGATAACAAAAAGCCTCCCAACGCTCCAGAGGCCAAAAATACACAAACATTAGTGAAATGAAATATCGATGCCAGCTCAAGGCAGTGACAGGATTCCCTGGCCACCATTTCCCTATTCCAAGGTTTTGCATTACAGACTTTGCATCCTGGCCCATGTTAAAGCCAAATCAATGCAGATCAAATCAAATGAGGGTTGCCTTTTTTGTTGTTGTTGTTTTCTGCACTTAAACAAAACCACTTTCTTAATAATGTACACTGTGCTGCATTTACCCCCACCCCTGCAAGCACTTTCATTTCTTTACAATGAGGAGAAACACAGCTTCATTTCTGTTGAACTTGGATTGCAGTTACCACTCTCGTTTCTAAGTGACACTGTGTACTGAAAGTTCAAAAGATTTGTGTTCTGTAGTACTTTTATTTAATTACCATTTAAGTCCCCTTCCTAGGTTTATAGAACGGTTACTTCTTTACCAAAGCAATCTGTTGGTGCCTCCCATCCTTGAAAAGCTACAGCCTTGTGTGAAATTCAGAGATCTTTTGTTTTTAAACAGCCCTTTTTAACACTGCAAAGAAACATGTTCAAGATGGGCATCAGTATGACCGCTTGCCTTTTATAGGGGTGCTGCAACAACAAGTAAGTAGCAAATACCTGTTTATTATAGTAGATGTGGAGACAGCCTTCCATGTCTAGGGCTCACATATTAGCCACAGAGGTAGTTCAGAACAGAGAGAACGAGGCACAGAGGAGCAAGTCTCGCAAGCAGTCTGGGAACTGGCTGTGGGAACAGCTAAGCCAGAGGCTGCAATCGAAGACAAGAACAAGCATCATGACTTATCTGAAAGACTACAGGAAGGTCTCAGATGAGACCACCAAGGACACAAGGGGAGCTGCACTCCAGTAGCTTAAGCCAAGTATAATTAAGGATGCTGACACTTCAAAATGAGCACAGTGAGCCAGACGGCCCCTGGGTAGGAAAGTGCCAGTGGAGCAGAAGAACACAAGCAGCAGCAAGATCTGCAGAAAAGCATATATTTTAGTGCATATACCGTCTACCAGGGGCAAATGTTCCACAAGCCTGCAATCTGCAGCACTGAGCCCTTCAGTCAGGTCACAGTAATTTGGAGAGTGAGCACACCCAGCACAGCTCCTTACAGAGAAGTATCTTTATCCCCCTGCCTGCTTTCCTCATTTGACAGACCATTCTTACCCTACTACATAGAGGCTCAAAACAGGTTTTTGGTTAGTTGTCTTCCCTGCTACCACATAGGAGGTTTTAATAAAGTATTTATAAGCTGCTTTATAATGAAGGATATTTTTGGCAGAGAGCTTTACTGACCTGCAGTGCTAAAAAAATATTACCCTATTATAGAAAATAGCCCAAAGTTCCATTTCATTTTTAGCATTACACACTTGGTATAAAATGCTATCATATTGAAAAATAATCCTCAAAATAAAAGAATTCTAACTCTTTCTTCAACCCTAAACATCCTGCAAAACCAAAAATGGACTGAAAGGGCTGCTAACATTCATATCCAGTTTAGATATCTGAGTTGCCATGAAGTAATTATTACATGTGCTGTGTATCTAAGATATAATTAACATCACATGTGATTGAGAAAGATTCATTATATAAGTCAAATTCCAACACCTTTACTTACTTCAAACATCACCGTGCCTTGAGAGTAATGACAATTATTTCAATGGCACTCTTTAACAGGAGACAAAGTGACCCAAACAGGTACATTTTTGTAATTAACTTGGTCTTCACCCGTGTTTATAAACAGACTGCACAAAACTCAGGATCTAGCATATATAAACAAGTTATGGAGAGATCCAGATCTCTTAATGATAATGCACTCTTTGCATGACACTGAGATGTAGTTTAACCACTAGAACATCAAGTCCACATTATCCTCATGGTCTGTATATAACCCTTCTAGATAATGAAACTGCTGTTATGGTTTCTGCCACCGCTATTTGAGACAAATATTGTTGCCACAGTTGTGAGCTTCTGTGACAATTCCAGTTAGGAATGACAAAAGCCACTGAGATACCTTAGCCCGTTCTTCCTCAAGGACAAGCTTCAAACACTACCTGAAGAGAGAGAGAAATTTCAGGCAACGATCAGTCTTGAGAGCAGCTGTAGTTACCATACACATGCTTTATATGCTTGGAGAATCAATTAATTTGCAGTTCTTACATAAAACAGTAGACAGAAATATATAACACAGCTGTCTGTCTTCCAAACATGCCATATTAGTGAAACTGCCATGAAGACACTACCCAAAACTTACAGCAGTCTGCTTCCACTAGAAGCAGGTGGGTACTCATCTTCACTTCCCAAGTCCCACAGTTAGTCATTAAAAAGGAAACACAAACAGCATCAGTAGGTCACTAACAAGAGATCTGGGAGACAGGAAATTAGGTCCCTCCTTTGCTGTTTTCTTCTGCTACCCAGAGAATCCATGAGTTTATACATCCCTCAGATTCCTCAGCTCATCAACAGTTCCATACACATGTGTTGGATGGCTATAAAAGCTTTTCATGTGAGTAGTAAGGAAAAACAATGAAATTCCCCTTGTACAGGTATACTTGTTTTTCATAACCAAATGGAGTTGTGATGTTTTCAAGCATATTCTAACATATGAGGCATTAAAGAAGCAGACACATGAAAAGGATGTAATAGGCCCAAATAAAATGATTGCACCTTTGAAAGTTTTAAAGACCAGAAACCTTAAACACAGAACTTGAAATAAAAGTGAAACCACCATACCGTGTGCATTACTACTGATACATCATCCTGCAGTTAAAGAAAAATGGCTTATGCTCTACTTACAAGATGCTAACCCAGCAGAGAATAATCTGAATGCTACCAAAACAGAAGAGGAAAAAGAAGTTTGGATAATATTTTTAACTTTTGCTTTCTGTAATGGGAACTCTGGATCTGAAGAGAAATATACCCTTCCTTCTGAAAATCAAAGGAACCAACTGTCCTTTCACAGTTTCATCCTAGCAGAATGCCACAGACTGCAGTGGACTAACATTCAGTTACACTGGCATCCGCAAGCAGTAACCATTTGTTCCAGGGCTCCAAAGCCTTGTGTTTTTGAGCATTTATGACTCTTTAACAGAGAGCTTGGCCTAGACAGCTTTCCTTTCACATAAAGATCATCACAGTACTTTATCATCTGGTTTAGGTAAGATCAGAATTGTTGCTAAAGGATTTGCAAATTGGTCCACTAAGAGAAGCATTTGACCGCCAAAATAAAATAATACTTACATGTTTCTAATGAATGCAGCAAAGTGTGTGGCAGCCATACCATACTTTGATATTTTAAGTCACACAGCATAACATTTTTAAGCTTTCTTTATCACTCAAGAAAGTACTTACAGGATCAGAAGGACCACAGAAGTCTCTGAACACTTTTGGAGGGTCAGATGGCGTAATCTCCATTGCAATGCAAGGCCCTGAACACAACTCTGAAACCATCTCCTGGAAGGGAAAAAAGAGAGAAACAAAGCTGAGCTTCTTTGGGCATTAGCAAGGGTTGTATTCCTCCCCAAAACAAGGTCTAAACTTAAAGGACAGTAACAGTTAAAGAATACTGGTGCATTTAGGAAAGCAAGGATATGAAACAAAGACACCATTAGTATTCACAACACAAGAAATGTTTTCCATTTTGCTACCTAGTTTAGAAGGTGGAAATTGAAAAAAACTGGATATTCAGCTTCAACAGGATACTGAACAGTATATCACAGCATCCATAGTACTTTCATCTGGACCTGGATTTCATGGCAGTATCCCATAACTTGTCAAACTAGACTGAATCAATGGAATGCACTTTGCTGGGTTTTAAGCCTCAAAAATCACACTCTGTTCAGCCAGTTCCACAGGCAGCAATGTACTTTGCAGTGTTCCCTACAGGAATCACAGTATACAGCCTATATTTGTTTCCAAATATACACCCATCTGATGGCTTTAAGCCATTAAAATGTCTCCTGAGCTTTTGGTTCTCACTCTCTTTTCCTCACCTATTACTACAGAAGCAGAAACACATGAGCCACCAGAACTGTGCCTGTGGCATAACCTGTTAGGGAAAAAGGTTCTTGATCTGGCAACATTCTTGTGGTGTACTATGACCAGAATCCTGGCTACACTGAAATCATCTGTTTCCCTGGAGCCTCCTGGAGAGTAGAGAGACATTGTGAGTTCCGTGTGGGTGATGAAGATGGGTCTTACTTTTCATAAGCTTAAATTAACTCTGGGCATTAGTACCAATTTGGAGTTTGTTAATTAGAGGTATAGGTTTCACAAGCAGAAAGAATCTATTTTGATGTTCTAGTCTGACTTCCTTTTTTAAATCATGCCCTTATAATTGCATACTTGTCTAGAAATCTGGGCAGACAAGTTTTAAACAAATCAGAACAATTAAAGGAATCAAAACTAATGAGGAAAGAGGAAAGGAGAAAACATACAAAGGAAATAGGGCAGGACAGGTAAGAACAAGCAAGGTACTGCTATCATGTCTACCAGCCATGAGCAGATCAAGCCATGACAAAGAAAAACAGCATACAGAGTGGATATACAGAGCAGTAAGGAAAGCAAGACTGAGCCCTTCTCTGCCTTTTATGAATTGTGACAGAAACTAAATACACAAAGACTCCAAGTGAGGCAGCACTGTTCCAAAAAGTTGCTGTCCTCATAATGGATTCCATGCTGAGAACATGTGCCTAGTTTCCCCACTCTGAATTTTAGTCAAGTGCCTCTATCATCAGCCTGATCCTAGGTAATCTAGGTAGAAGTATTCCAGCGAGGACATGAAAAGAGTGCAGGCTAGTTTCATGCTCTACAACATGAATAAATATTTTAATTTTTAAAAACTGTGTTATCCCCAACAGATCCTCTGTTAAGAACAGGTCAAAGAGCAACACATTTCATTCTTTAAAGAAAGAGTAAATTGCCACAAAGTCACTATTCAGCACAATTTCAGCGAATTCTGTCATTAAAAAAATTGTTAACAGGAAAGCGGAGAAAAAACAGGCTTTTAACTGTAGCTGAATCAACTATCTGCAATATCCCAACAGCAACAGCAAACTGCAACCAAAATTACTCCTTACTCCTTCATTACAGCAAAAGTTGAGGACTGAAGACCAGCTGCCATAAAGCACAGCACAGAGGCAGGTGATACTGTGTCAGACCAGCCTGGTCTAATTTACACAGCCTCATCAAATTCAGAACTAAATTTAAATAGCAGACACTGTTTCTCTGGTAAGACTCTCAGTTACAGTTAAATAAAATTTTCTTTAGCAAATAGTTTATTTGTCAAATAGCAAGGTTTGTGGCCAGCCAAAACCACTCCTGGAGGTGAACCAAGCTCAAGCATTTGTAATTAACAAAGTGGATTCTGAGCGGACCTAAAATAATCTCACTTCTTTTTACCCCTGGCTACAGTTGGAAATACAAAGCAAAACAGAACCATAACTAATCAATAGTATGCAAAATCTCATGCAGGAAAGACCAATAAAGCTAAAATTTTGGGCAATTGTACAGCTTTCTCTTTTCACAAAGAAATACTTTACATACAATGTCAAGCCTTTATCTGACTGACAAGGGGTAACCAGAAGAAATGGGAGTAGAGTTTTTTTTTAAAGAATTTCTGGATGCCAGTATCTTCTGTGCTGAGTTATTTTGGAATGATAAATAAAATTTAGATCAAAACAGATGGTTCTGAGTCACATATATAAGGTCATATTCTTTCTTCAATATCATATTTCGCAACACACTTCTTCCTATTTGGCCTGCACTGACAATATACGTGGCTGTTCCCATGTGTGCCTTCTCTGGAAGTTCTTTTCAGCTGAGTCAATCCAGCACATAAAGCTTACAGGACGGAACCCTAGATTCTCACTTCTCTTGAAATTACGTAAAACAGACCTTATTTATTGACTTACCCTGTCTAAATATCACCTTCCCTTCTGAGTAACTCTCCAATTAAATTATATAACTAACATTTGCAATGTGTTAGAGGGTCAGAGATTGTACAAAAGAGCTGCAGAAAACGGTAGAGAATTTCCAATTTGCAGAGACTTCTGCAGTACCACAGGACTCTTCAGGCCCTGAAGTAATGCTCAGATATTTCCATATTTTAATTCTGCCACATATCTACAAGTATGCCTGTGCAATCTCCCTCTAGTCCTTGTCAAAAGTGATGTTATCAGAGGAGACCTTAACAGTATTCCCCAATGTGAGAGTGAACTAACGTTACTCCTAACCCATTTAAAGACAAATCTACAAGCCCTGCTGAAGTTAGACTGAACAATCATAAAAGAAGGGGAAAAAAAGAAAAAAATCCTTCTCAAAGTAGTATTAGTAGCTGTCTGAAGTAATATTATTAAATATGTAAAAACCTTTTAATAATTTAACTGTTTAAAAATGAAGAATAATTTGCATAGTACATAGTATGGCAATGAAACTAAACTCATTACTATGAGTAAATTAAATAGTAAAGTAAAAATTCCTACGAGTAGAATGAACCAAAATCCTCTGACAGAAGGTGATACAGAAATACAAGTTCATCTTCTTGTATTCTCATTGTTCTATTTGCAGTTAGGAAGTTTCATGAGACAGTACAACAAGGTATAATACAGAGTCGAGCATGTCCACTGGGATTACAGCATATCTTAAACTTCATAGATTTTTTTAAGATCTATAAAACTCATATCAATATATCAAAGAATAGATCAAAGTATCATTCAGAAAGCCTCAAATGCAGCAGCCCACTGTAAATAAAATAATAAATATATATTCTAGTCCAAACAAAAAAGATACAGATTTGACACATTTTACAAATTCTTTGGCTGAATAATTATCATGAAAGGTTCTCCTTTATTATGACACACGTTCCATGATTTTCAAGATCAATTATTTGAGAACAAACTAGAACTGATCAATACCAGATTCATTAAAGAAATCATATCACAATCCCAAGCAACAAAAAATGCAATCATTTTCTCATTTAAGAATATTTTATTTTCAAACAGATTTTTCTTATGCTTATGCTTAACTTATGCTTACCAAGTATTCAGGGACAACACCTTTGTAAATCTCATAAAATTCTTCCGCGTTTAGACGCTCCATGTTGAACTAAGAAAAAAAAAAAGTTACCCAGTCTGTATTAAACAACGACAGCAAAAATAGACAGACACCTCTTCTTAACCAGCAAATATTCAGAATTCTCTTTTAATTTTTCTTGGTAAAAGGAACAGCTTTATTGCTGCAATATGAAGTTTATCAAAAACTTAGTCAATGATGGCACAGGCAACACAGCAACACAGTATTTTCTTCCACCTGAAATCTAAGTAGACAACTTAGTGTTGGCTTACCCCACTAAGACATGCAACAGGATCTTTTTGCTGGATAGTAAAGGAGAGGGGTTATTCTTCATTTGTATGGGGATTTGAGTGATAGGGGAATTTCAGATTTTGAGACTCACAAAAATGGAAGGGTAGGACTTACTGGACTATTCTTGGGAACAATATCTGTGCCAAATTCCTTCAACTAATGAGGGTGTTCAGGGTGTCAAAATCCCTTCAGTATCTTTAAAAGCATTCCCCATAATTCATACTGATATTTTAAAAAATTAAGAAAGGATATTAACAATAATTTTGTTAATCTTAGCTAGTACATTTTGTAAACATATCTCAAATTGCTCCATAAGAGACAGATAACATTATCCCCCCCATCTAATTATAGGGAAACTCAGAGAGAGGTAAAATGTCTTGGCTCCAAGGTCACCAAGCATATATAAACAAAGCAGCTGATCAATCAAATAATAAAACACAAATATCACAAGGACAATGCCAATCCCAAAACACTGCTAGTCTGCACAAGGGTTTTATATTGCAGGAGGACACCTGTGCATTGCTGTGAAGTGCATACAGCACTTCTCCAACTTCTGTTTATCATAAAAACAAACACAAAAGGAAACCTACCATTTGCAAAGCTGAGATCTGAAATCCTTCCCTGAGGATGGCTTTTATAATCCTTCCAGTGAGCCCTGAAGAAACATGGAAAATACAGTATTCAATTTTAAAAAGCAGAATTTAGAACTAAAAAATATTATGCCAATATACTGATTATTTTCAAACCAAAAAAACAGTTTGTGTAATGCTGTGAGAGGAAACAGAAAGCAGAGCCGACTTCATATACTCTATGTTCTATATGAAGTGACATATTGATGGTTTCAAACAACTCAATTCCATGCAGCTGTTGAAAAGAATCTGCTGCAAGACCAAGACTGATATTTCTGATGAAGATCCAATGGCAAAACTGATGCTTCATCAGTAACCAATTAAGAGCACAGAGTGTCTTTTTTTTTTATACAATGTTCACTGGACTACAGGTCCTACTTTAAGCCAGAAACAATGGGGGATGATAACAAATATTTCCAGTAAATCAGCACAAACGTTCATGTCTTCTATTAGTGCAAAATAACCTACACCTTCTAAGTTTATAGCTCACAAATATGCTATTGCTGATCATACTGCTTGCTTTATTCTCTCCAGAATGCATCCTCAAAGACTGAATGATGTAAAACAAAACACTAAAGTTTGGAGAACAAGAACCACTGATTTTCCACTGAATGTGTATTTTAGATTTTCCTGTACTTACAAGATCAGGCCATTTTGAAGATCAGGTCAGTCAAGCATAGTACTCTGTGTGAGGGAATTTCATAGAATCACTGTTTTTATAGAAGGCAAATGCCTGTCCTCTAGTACAATTTGTGAGAAACTACAAATCTCTGAGCATTTATTCAGAACAGAATGAACCATAAAAGAACACCTTGTAAATGAATGACAACAGCAGGATTTGACTCCTCGTCGTTAAATCCTTTTATTAACTAGTCTTTAAATTGCAAGATATTTAGCACTACATAAATTTAGGAGATGAAAATAAAACAAAGTCAGGATCTAGGTTATGGTATGCTCAAGACACAGTCTGCTAGTACCCTTGGCATAGAATTGGTGAGATTCCTACCACATTAACAGGTCAGTGGAAGCTCTGAATAAATGAGGTAAATAGTTGGAGAGTTTTCAAAAATTGTATTTCCTAACGAAAAGGAAAAAACCTGGCCCTGAAGTATGTGCTAGGACATTTTTATGTAAAGGTTTATGTAGAAAAACCTTCCCTATACAAAACAGTGCATATTTCTTCCCAAAATCTTCAAAGTACTAAAGGGAAAACCTGAGATTTTGGCACACAATCACTCCATGCAGCTCTCTGTGTTCACAGAATATAGAAACAAGCGGAGGCAGGTGCAGTTCCTGTTCCACCATGGCTCACTAGCACTGGTGAAAGTTTCCTTATAACACTCCTGTGAACCCAGGGGAAAAAATTCCCCTTTTTTTCAAGGTGAGAAAAAAGAACAATTGCAGCAGCAAAGGGACGTTGAACAGGTTTGCCCAGGAAACGCAAGACTATGTCAGAGACAGAAACCAGAGCTCTGGTTCTTTTTGTCCACCTTGCTGGAAAGGCTGAGCATCTCAGAAGCTTTCACACAGGTTCCACTGAGGAACTGAGCCTACTTTCTTAACTCCAGAGATGAATGACCAGTTTATAAAGAGGTTAAGTGACGGGCTGGGAAAAATTTGGGAAATAAACAAAAAAACAACCAAAAAAATAAATGAATAAATAATCAATCTGTGACGGAGTATAAACATTTCCTCATTCTCAAACTTTAGAGACAATATTTCAGTCATCTGCTTCACCAGAAACCAAGATGAAGAAAGGGCACTGGCAGATAAATGGTCACTGCCACTTGCAGGGAAAAGGCTACAAGAAAAGTACAAGAAAGCTGCTTTGCCTGACAGATGTCCATTTTACACTTTATCAGTCAAGAATGGGCCACTCATAGACACAGCCCATA
The DNA here is from genome assembly GCA_035222235.1 of Margarornis squamiger. Lineage (NCBI taxonomy): Eukaryota > Metazoa > Chordata > Aves > Passeriformes > Furnariidae > Margarornis > Margarornis squamiger. The sequence goes on from JAWWTY010000001.1 coordinate 21,795,836, forward strand.
AGCATCTAATTAAAATACATCAGGTTCTGGGGTACTATGGAGACCTGCTTTTTACAGAACTGTCTTCAGCAGTTTCATGAGCTGTAAGCAAATCCCACGTTTTAGAGAAACAAAGGGAATTCCAAAATTTAGCTTTCTGGGCTGTTTCTCTATTGAAGTCACTAAGACAACATCTTTTCTGAAGAGAGGAGAAAGGCTCCTTCAATGACAGAAAACAAAGGAGGAAGGTATTTTGGATAAAAGACCTTTAATGCAAGGTTCCTTTATTAACTGTGATAAACCTATTGAGACTTTCCTCAACACTGTATTGCTGAGTTCAGTTTCACACATCAGAGCAACAGAACACTTTGTTCTGCTCCAGACAGATTGGCCATGCTTGCAACACCCAAAAGGCTTAACCAAAGGACTTACTGTCACCACTGGAGACAGACAGATGCCTCGCCAAAAAAATTCAAAATGCCTTAAGAAAAAGGCAGGAGATTTCATTTATGTTTGCAAAGCAGAATGTTAGCTCCACTTCCCAGTTGTGGGAATTGAGGCAGAGGAGGGAAAACAAGTTGCCAGTGGCAGCACAGATCTACAAATCAAATTAATTGGCCTCCCTTGTCCCAATTTTGGCAATACGAGTATCACTTCTCCTAGGGACACTTTCCTTTCAAATTTCACCTGAACCAAAATAGAAACAAAAAGCATAAAGGCAATCCCCAAGCAAGAGAAGAGCAGAAGCTCAAGACTCAGCTTGGGATATGTTTCAGCCTTTCAGTCAGTTTCATGACTGAATTGGGATATATCCTCTCCTTTGTGGGCAGATAAGGCTAAGGAAAAGAGAAACTAATTAGAGCGCCATTTCAGCAGCTTCCAATAATTTTTTTCGACTTTAAAATCCAAATCTGTAGTGAAAAAACAACTTTCTAAGGACCCTTCAAACAGGGTCAGTGCATGTTTAAAATGTGATTACAGTAAGAACGCAAATCAAAGCTGCAGATTAGGCACTAGTTATGATGACTTTTCAGTCACAAAGCACAAAAGAATCACAAGCATTACTAAATACAAGTGGGGAATTTAACACTAATCCGAACAAACAGGAAAGTGAGAGAGAGAAAGGGAGAGAGAAAAGGCACACATTTTATGTTTTCTGGGCAGCACTACGTTACTACACACTTAATACAGATAATCTTCCAGCACATTTTAATCAGACAAAATGCTAAGGTACCAAGACTTCCTCTGTTACATTTATCTTCTACAGTTTGTTGCTTTACAACAAGTAGTATTTGCAAATTGTCCTTCACTAAGAAACAGAAAGTAGCAAGGAATATATCAGACTGAAAAATGATACAACTGTTTGCAGAATTATGGACTGGGGTAAAATAAAACAGTTTTAAAAAGTCACTTTTAACCTAATATCACTTTAATCAATGAGAGGTAACAGCTGTGCTACTGGGGCCTTTCAGTCCCAGTGCACTATGAACAACCAGCCCTACAAATAGGAATTTTACATCCTCTTCCCTTTGTTCTTGGCCTGTTTCCCAATTTAACCATTCCGCTGTTAAAAGCTTATTAGGCAAGACAGCAGACTGCCTTCAAAGCAAGGCAAGAACTAGCTTCCTCATCTCAACCTCCATATGTCATTTTTTTTAAACCTTTCCAGAACTCAAAAATAATTCCTCTGGAAGAACAGAGTTTTTTTAAAGGGATACATAAACTTCCGTGACTGATCAGATTGATGACCCACCTAACCCAGTAACGTATTTCTAAAAGCAACCAGTACCAGATGCTTAATGTAGCACTAACTATAAGTAGCAATTTCATGTCTATTTTTGACATTTTAAAATGCAATTTTCCTTCCCAGTATAATGAAGTTATCTGATTCTTTATTGCCAAGTGTTAAGGTCCTGTCCCAAAACTCCAGAGAATCACGATCAGGCTTGTCTCCAAGCAAAGTCCTTTCTGTATTCTAGAAGACGGAAAAGTGGGACTTAGAGCTCAGCCCTCCTACAGTGTATTTCAGTTGACATTCTCGCTAATCTTTGATTCAGACAACATTGAAAACCACTGTGCAGTAAGAAAATGACAGATGTCCTTCTCAAAAGGTTCACTTCTTCCTATCAGTTGGTCAACCTATCCCCTGAGGAACAAGGTTTAGCTCTCTCTTTGGGTTTTTCTATTTAGGAGCAACACAACTCTAGACATTCTTACTATGCAACATAAATACACTGTTTCTAGACTGTCCAAAAGTTTGGTCATAATGATAATCTACAACTGTTGATTTCCCAGCTCCACTGAGTACTGTATGAAAAGGGACAGGCAGTCATTTTGGTAACTGTGCTCTGGCACACCAAGTGAATCATGAAGGGTCTCTTGAGTGACTCCGTGCCAAAAAGGAGAAGGAAAGCTCAAAAGCTACTCAGGCTAACCATGAGAAGGAAAAAAAAAGACAAGTGGGTACAGACAGAAACTGAAGAGGAACATGTGAGGAAACAGTAAGAGAATATTGTTCATAGTGAGAGAATCCAAGAACTTCCATCATTCCTCATTTCTATCTAGGCATTGTATTAAATGAGAACCTCATGAAGTCTGAAGGGCAGCTTTACAGATATTCATGGACAACCTCCTCAACACTGCAGCACTGGTGGAAATCTTCACAAACAACATTCATTTGAAAATACTAAAAGAGTGAAGACAAAAGAAATCACCACTGCTTTACTGAAGAACAGAAATCAGCATTTTGCTAGCACAAGAAAAATTATGCAGATAGTAAATCTCAGGGGGCCTTGAAACCAAAACAACTGAGCATATGATGTGACTGAGAACGGGAACTGATAGCAGGATTCAAAGGGGGTGAAAGGTCCAAGGCTTAATCCCAGCTGCAACTTTCTGAGCTGCTACAAACAAGGCAAGACCTCACTTGTGAATGCCAGACAGGGCATTAAGATGCAGAATGATGAAAACCTGTAGGGAAAAAAGGTATTCTGGGAATTGTTGCATGGGAACAGACGGAAAGAGTCATACTTAACATCTGGATACAAAGGCCCATACAGAAACTCAACTAAAAGATCACGGCCAGGCTACAGAAAGTATCCAGCAATTTGGCTGTGCAGTGTGTGCCATTTGAGATCTGAAGAAGAAAGAAAGATTAAGAAGAAAAGATCAGTATCCCTGCAATAGTTATGCTGAACTCAATCTGATAGTTGTATATCTACAAAAAACCAGAAAGGCTTAGGTTTCTCTTTGTTCTTGTGTTAAGAAAAAGTTTAAAAAGAAATATCCAGCTTGTTTTGCTCTTTCTTTTAAGATGTTCATTACTTTGTACTCCTTTAGCACATCCACTCTGATTTTATTTTTTTCCACTTAGGAAGATTACAGTCCATAACTCTGGCTAGAACAATGTTTCTATACCTATAATGACTTTCATTTACTTTTGCTTATTTCTTGAGTGTGAGAAAAACTAAACATGATAATTCAGCTGAGGCTGTACCACTGGATTATATGATAGCATTCAATATTGTAATTCAAACCATTCACATGGTTACTCGTATTTCTGTCTTTTTTTTATGTGGTCATCCCTGCTGAACACTGTGCATAGAACTTTTCGTGAATGGTTACAGTTGCAGAGAGGAAGTGGTTAAAATTATGTCTGGGAGCATGCACTAGCTCATAATTATAAACAATAACTTTAATCTACTATTGCTCTGTCAATTAAGTTAACTCTGGAGGTTAAAACCCTCATGAGATGCCCTATAATCTGTTCCAGCCTTTACTAATTTTATATTCCACTTCCTGTGGAAGGTTTGCCAACTCACTGTCCTAGATCAATAATAAATGTACTGCAAGCTCTATAATTTATTTTCAGCTTGGCAAAAGACTATCACATATTCCTACATTCTGTGTATTGGCTGTTTTCAGATCCAGTACCTTGCCCTTTTTCTTACTGATTTGAAAAGGACAGTAACAGAAGAAATTTCAATATATTTAGCTTTTGCTCCAATAGTTAGACTATGTATGGCCACATTTTTTCTTATTTTTCTAAAATGTTTTCAAAAAATTTATGGTAAATTCTGGTTCTATTAAATTCCCAGACATCAGGCCAGTTATAAACTATGAAGTCTTCCTTCATACTTAGATTAAACCTTCTTTCATCTAAATTAATAAATATGCACATATTTTCTAAATTTACTTCAAGAAAGTTGCATATCCCTGTCTTATCCATTTCAGGTTAAATAACTAAACCCTTCATGCTTTCATCAAGTTTTCACTGGTTTAAATCTCTTATTCTTTTTGCTCTCAGTTGATAATGTTATTTTGAAACAGAGCGCCCAGGAACTGGACATGATACACAAGCTGGATTCTCACAAGCACTGAGCAGGACTAGCAGGTCCACCATTGTGAACACTGATTGTGCTAATGTTACATCAATATTTAACCCATTTCTCTACAGACTTTTCACAGATATCCTGCCAGTTCTCCTCTGTTTTATATCTGTGCATTTATTTTCCCTTCTCCACAGTAGGGCTACGCAGCTTATATTCAGCATCATCATCTTCACATCACTTCATTTCTGCAGCTCATCAGGAATGATCTAAATTCTAATCACATCCTTCAGAACTGCAGTAGGCACTTGGTACCATCTGTGAACATTGCAAGCGTTCTCTGTCCTTCCCCATCCAAGCCATTAATGGCAATATTGACAAGAACTGGCCCCTGGATCGATGACAAGGCTTCATTTGTAAAGCCTTTTTAATCTGACATACTCATGTCCAGTCCAACATTCAGGAAAACATTTATGGCTATGCTGTACAGATCTAAATGTAGGAATCACTTCACTAAAGGAAAATTCTGGTTTCCTAACAGCAAAGGACTTTGACAAGGGCACTGATATTCAAGTGATTAGGCTATTTGGCTCTGTTATACCTTTCTTTACAGAAAACATACTTACAGAATTCAGAGATCAAAAAAGCATATTTTCCTTCAAAAAAGACATGCTGGTAAACGTCCATAATATCATCACTGAGTGATTAAATGAAATTATACACTCCTGATTCATCAGTTTCCTTGGTACAAAAGAAGTTTCATTAGCCTGAAATTCCCTGGTCCATTCTTAGAACTGACTTTTCTCTAACCCTTTAAGAGTGAAAATGCCAAAATGCAGTAATACTCATTTCTAATGTCCTTTTTTTAATACCATTGTCCCTGCACAGAAATCATTTTCATCAACATGAACCCCACTAATACAAGTCTACTGAACACAAATGGAAAACACTCTTTTTCCAGTTGGAGGATACTTAAAAGCTTCAGCAAGGACTAGTTGTGCCATTTGATCTGTTTGTTTCTCGAGGTATACGTCAGTATATCTCTTCCTTCCTGTCTCAAATTGTCAGAAAGAATTTCCAGATTCAGCTCACCTCTCCCTCTACCTTAACCAGTTCTAATGCAAAATACATTTTTCATAGTTCAAAAAAATAAATGTCACTTCCCCACTAGCCACTGAAAACCAAAGTATGAGCTGGGAAGCCAATGCCAAGCTGCTAAAACTTTATACAGGAAATAACCAAGAAACGTCAGCTTAACTTCAAAAACAAACATCCCAGGCAAGGAGTATCCATCATTACAACTACAGAAAAGAATTCAAAACATGGATGAAAACGGATGGACTACTGCTGCCATGGAAGCTAATTTTTTTTCCTAAAAAATGGTGATAGAGTGGTAAAGTAGGTTGTTTTCATTTTAATCACTTTTTCCTAGCTTCTCAAAAGAGAAAAAAAAAACAGCCAAAAAAACCCTAGCACCACTAGACACCACCAAATGCTTCACCACCCTACATATAACATATTCAAGAAAAACATAGGAAACAAACTGCATTTAATTTTGTAGAAATACATCTTCTGCCTGGGCAAATCTCTCTGCAAAAGAATGCCTGCACCTGAAAGCATAGTGCTTTGCCAGAGTTTTCACATGATTGCAGCACTAAGACTGCCATGTTGTGCGTGACCCAGAGGTCACATCTCAAACAACCCACTGTACTTTGAAGTATCTGCAAAGATTTGTGTTCTTCCTGCAGCTTTTTTCCATTTTGAGATTCTATCTTCAAGTAGTTCCTTACAGACTTCTAATTGTTAAGTGCACCAAGGCTAGTGCTGATGCCCCTTGGCATTCAACCTTGTAGACAAGACCCAAAGAGAAGTTCTGCCTACGAGGTGAACTCCACAGCATCTGCACTTCACCCTTCTACTACAAATACTTGTCACAGACAGGAGATATACTTTCAGATTTCTTATGAGAAAATCGAATTTCTCATTTTTTTCTCAAGCATGAGAAGACAGACTTCCAAAAACCTTACTTTAATTTTAGGTTTGCTGAAAATAAAAATAATGATTTATTCACACTCATACCTAAAAAGGATAAAAACCCACCAATTTTCAGAGTTTGTCTACGATTTTTAAAAATCTTATCTAATGAATACATATTGTCTTGATAAAAACCCATGAAATAGATACCTAGTCCTGAGAATAACAACAGATTTGTACCTCCACTAACCCATCCTTTTTCTTTTCCAGCTTAATTTCCTTATTACATACATCTAACTATACTTACATAACACAGGGGTGAATTGGACATTATCATAGTGATGGCCTTCTCTCTTTCAAAGAGCAACAAGTATATTGTGTGTCAGAAGCAGTTCTTCAGTTGTTTGCAGTCAGACATATAAGCCACTGCATGGCTGGATTCCCACTCTCTACAATCCTCCCCTCACTCTCTCTCATAAATAACTTCACTTGAGTCCTACAAAAGTAAACCTTGATTCTGTATCTGCTTGAGACTGAACTACTCCTTGGTATACTTTCTGTCAAAGTTAGGTTTGTCTTTGGAGCAACAAACTACTCTCTCAATTGGAATTTTTCTGTCTTTGCATAAAAAATAAGGAAATATGATTCTTAGAGTTACCTGTCATGCAGCAATTTTTTAATCAATGTAAAGTTCTACATCCTTCTAAATCCATCACCTAACTAATAAGTTAAGATAGAAGAGCTCTGTAAGATTTATCATCCACTCAGAATAGGTCTAAATCCACATTTCCACTTGGAAAGAACCCATTCCTGCTCCTTTTGCTTTCTATTAGACTTCAATTTTAGTTGAAGAATACTAGGGGAGACAGCACTGCATTTCTTTTTTAATTACATAAGAGGAACAAGGGTTTAACTTAAAAAAAATGTTAGAACAAAATCTCAAACTTAACACATACTAGGAGAACAAACCTGTCTGGGTAGTCAGCCTCCTGCCAAGGAGCTCTCCAGACCACAGAGGCTTCCTTATCTCCAGGCAAACCTTTCAGTTTGCATCAGGTGCAATGAATTCTTGACTAGCAGTTTTGCTTTTCAAGTTTGTGGCACAGTTCTAGCCCCAAATTTGGTTTTGGCAAAACTCTGACATTAGGAGAACTCATGTCTCAGTGTGGGAGTGCAGAAAAGGAGGGCAGGATTTCACCCCTCAAGCTCTGCGCTGCAACCTAAGTTCCAAATGTGAACTACAACACATTTTTTAGTCTGATCATCGCTATTTTCAAATTTTTCCCCCTGCTCATTTTTCAAAGGAAGTAACTAAAGGCCACATCAAAGAAACTTTAAACTAGTCATGAAAAACCAAATTCCAATTCCTACAGCAAACATGATTAAGCTGTTACACAAAAATACATTAATCTCACCCAGTGATCTATAAGGTGCTATTTCTGCTAACAAAACAGTCAAGTCACAGCTGTCCTCAGGGCATTAAACTGATGTTTATCCATTTTGGTGAATTTACAGTTTTGGCTTCTGAGCACTACTGCTAACACTCCAGATCTAATAACACAAGAGGAAGTACGAAAAGATTGCAACTGTGAGCTTTTATCTGAAGTACCAGAACCAAGAGGATTACAGAACACAGATTCACAGTAAAAATTTCAAATTGTTACAAAACTTAGCCATACAATCTAGAGCTGCGCTTACTGGTTACCACCTCCTTGACTGAAAACTGGTCTTGGGAGAAGAGAAGACTAGAAGACACTGAAAAGCATGACAGATGCTGGGGTGGTCAAACCACGACATGTTTCCCTGGTCAGAACAGGTTCGCACAGAGTAGAATCACGTTGGGTTTGCATTCTAGCTCCCAATAAAGAGGAATTGGACTGCTCTTGAAAAGCCTCTTTAAAACACAACCATCTCACTACTGCCAGCCATGGAAGCACATCATCTCCACAGAGAGAAGCCACCAGAGAATGTGCTAAAGCTGTCTAGCCTAGAGCTCTGGGCTAAACTGCCTTTCATGGCCTTCCCAGCCATTTTCCAATCTCTGATCCACCACAGAAGGCGTTATGCTGACACCAGACTGACAAAGTAGCTACTGCCTTACTTCTTTAAGAGACACGTGCAACGCACATTCCTAGAGGGTCAGTGATACCATACAGAGAGCAGCTGAGGGTACTTGGTCTGTTTAGCCCGGACAGGAGGAGACTGAGGGGAAAACTCATTGCAGTCTACAATTTCCTCGTGAGGGGAAGAGGAGGGGCAGGCACTGACCTCTTCTCTGTGGTGACTAGTGACAGGACCAAAAGAATGGCCTGAAGTTGTGTCAGGGGAGATTTAGGTTGGATATTAGAAAAAACTTCTTCAGTGAGAGGGTGGTTGGGTGCTGCAACAGGCTCCCCAGGGAAGTGGTGACAGCGCCAAGCCTGACATTGTTCAAGAAGTGTTTGAATCATGCTCTCAGGCACATGGTGTGACTCTTGGAGATGCTCCTGTGCAGGGCTAAGGGTTGGACTCGATGATCCTTGTGGGTCCCTTCCAACTCAGCATATTTTGTGATTCTGTGACACCATCTCTCCAGGATTATGAGCACTCTGGAGAGCTGAAGTTAAACTTCATGTAACTCCCCCGATACCCTTTATCCAGTCCCAGTGTTTCCCTGCAACCTGGCAGACACTTTTGATCCTCTTGCTTACAGGACCTTCTCAGGTGGGTGGTCGCTGCACCAGGTCCTGCTGTGGGTAGTGGGGCTGTGCTGCTGCAGCTACCTAGGAACAGATGTTCTTGTATGCCCATCACAAGAGGGTCAGCAAGGCCAGAGACAAAAACAATAGTCATTTTCCACTACTTTGCTACCTATAAACCCCCTACGGCAACCAAAGTCAGTTCCTAAGGAGGACTCTGTCCAAGAATTAACCAACATAAACTAGGGATTACAACCAGCCTTTTGACTGTAAGTAAGGTAAGCTTGCTGAAAAGCACCCTAGCTTACAGACGTTGTTCAAGCAAATTATCTTCCAGGATACAAAACCAGAAGATTTCTCTTTCTAAGAATCAGTTATGCAACAGACCCTGGAGGAAAAAACAACCCTGGGAGAAAGAACCAGAAAGCAAAATCCAAATCATTAATTCCGTCAAATGTTTCTGCAGAAATAAAGACTACAGCTCTGCATAAACTCCAGTATGTAAGTGAAACTTCAAATAATGGTAAAAATGTAATGAGCAGCTTATATTCATGGTAATTAGATAGTCAAGCTCAATGCCTCAGCAGTGCATAGGAAATGGCAAAAAGGTTTATTTTTAGACACTCCATACTGAAAATTTGTAGAGCACAAATCAAAACTCCAGTGTATAAGAGGCTCTGCTGTTTTGATCCACGCAAATTCCTCTTCATGCCTCTGGCTCTGGCAAACCACCTTTTCACAGTGGTGGCCACACAGGATTTCCTTTCCTCTCCAGTTGCTGTGTTTCCATTTACCTCCTTCCTAAAAGAAACAGCAGGGTGGACAACCACAGCTAGAAGCACTGCCACTGGGGGCAAGCAAGTTGCTCATTTTTAAGACCAGTTTTCTGCATGTAATTTTGCCAAAAGGACAGCTCATTAGTTGCTATAGCATCTACTTCAACTGAGATAAAAGAGATGTTGTTGGTACAACCAAAATGTCTCATCTATTGCTGAACACAACTGCTAACAGACATTAAAAGGGAGACGAGGACTCCCAAAAACTCTTGCAAAACTAGCACACAGCTCTCTAGTCTGTTGGGATTCTTCCAACTGTGACAATGAAAAGTGCTTTGTAAGATGACCAAGTGTACCAAGAGACACTGCTCAGTGATGCTGCTGTTGTTACTCACAAAAACAAGCTGAAGAAGAATATGAGAAAGACTAAGACAGAAGAGGGCAGGCTAAGAAAGCCAAATTGTCTCCCCTGCAGTATTCCTGGCCCATTGGGCTGATACTGGAGAGTTCCTGCAGGCCCTGTAAAGAACGATCCATCTCACTTAAAACCGCAGACTGGTACCAGCCCAGTTGGAATATGAAGCCACACCAGTGCTCCCAGCCAAAGACAGAGGCCACTGCTCAGACAGTGTCTCTACCCTTTCCTAAAACTAACTCCTCATCAGAAGTGAGACTTCTGCAAAGTTTTACAGGACCTCAGTCTCATAATCTCTTTACAGATGCAGTGCCTGTGGGTTTTGAAACGTAAAAAGCAATATTGGAGAAAACAGGCAGGTACAACAAATCTTAGCACAGTAAAAACACAAGACATCCTTGAATTCCATCACTCTTGATGTTCATTTAAAATTGTGTGCTGGTTTTGGCTGCGGTAGAGTTTATTTTCTTCAAAGCAGCTACTGTGGGGCTGTATTTTGGATTTGTGTTAGACAGCATTGATAATACAGAGGTGTTTACGTTATTGCTGAGCAGCTCACACAGAGTCCAGGCATTTTCTGCCTCTCACAACAACCCACCAGCGAGTGTTCTAGGGCTGAGCAACACATTGTGAGGTGACAAAGGTGGGACAGCTGACCCCGACCACCCACAGGGATATTCCATACATTATGACATCATACTCAGTATCTAAAGCCAGAGGAGTAAGATGGAAGGGGGGAGACATTTAGAATTGTGGCATCTTTCCAAGTAAGCTGGAGGTGGCTGAACACTTGCCTACCAATGGGAAGCAATGAAGGAATTTCTTGGTTTGCTTTGCTTATTAAACTGTCTTTACCTCAACCCACAATTTTTCCTACTTTTACTCTTCTGTCTCCTCCATTCCACTGGGAGAGTGAGTGAGCAGCTGTGTGAGGCTTAGTTGACAGATGGGTTTAAACCACAACCGTTCTTTTTGGCACCCAAGGTGGGGTTCAAAGTGTTTGTGATAGGGCCAAATTTGATTGGAACATGATGGATTGAGTTCAGCTGTTAATCATCTGGCTCCTGTGCTTTCATGGGCCTTCTTTGCCTGAGTCTAGCACTCATTAGTGGTGCCTTTTTGCTTTCACTCCTCATTGTGGTGCTGTGCTACCAATCCCCTTACTCTGCTGATCCTGGGAATTTGGATCAAGGCACTGGTGATGCACCTGGGCTGGCGGGTGGCCAGGGCATCGCTGCTGTTTCTGAGCTGCTGTGCTGGACAGGCTGGGACTCCAGTGTGAACTTGAGTCAAAGGGACCTGTGACCTGTGGATAAGCCCATGTGGGAACAAGACACCTCAAAACATCTGTAGTCGTAGATAAGCCCAGGCCAGAACAGGTACATCTACATGCGTCTATGGCCATGGTTCTGCCTGTGCTGGAGAAGGTACACCTTGAAGCACAAGTGAGCGTGCACGAGGTCAGTCTGGAGCACCTCAAAGCATGTGGCCATGGATAAGCCCATGACAGAGCAGGTACACACCTGCAGCCATGGGTAAGGCCATGTCAGAGCAGGTTTAGTTCTGAAGGGACTGTGGCTGTGTGCGAGGCCACGCTGGAGCAGGTGTACCTCAAAGCAACTGTGGCTGTGGGTAAGTCTGTGCTGCTGCAGGCATTCCCCTGGAAAGACTGTGGCACCACAGGTAAAGCTCCACTTGGAGCAGGCAAAACCCTAGGGGCTACAGCCTGTGAATAAGTCCACACACGAGCACGGTTAAGGGGAGGAGTTAATTGCAATGTTAAACCCTACAGTCTGATCCAAAGGGAATAGGGGTGGAGATTGTAATGGATAAACCTTTAAATTGTTGTAAGCTGTGATTTGAATTGCATGTTATAGGAATTACGACAGCAGGAACCACCTGAACCAATGAAAGACAAGTCTTACACAAAGCACTGAAAGCACAGCAGAGCCATGACCTGAGCTGGCTTTAGTGCCCAGTAACTCCACAAAAAACACCACCTCTCCTGTCCTGAGTGACCACCATAGCAGATGGAGCCCAAAGCCATGGACTAGATTAACTCAGTAGACTTTTTCTGGACATTTGTGGACCTTTTTCAGACATTTCACAAGGGTAGTCCACAGACTAAGGGAATCATATTTGTACATCGTACCAAAGGATGGGAAGGGGGAGACAGTTAATGAAGATATACTGGACCGTGTGGGATCTGAGCAAGGGGGAAATGGTATGGAAAAAGTGGTGGAGAATGCACTGGGTTTGGATGGGGTAGAGACAATTTTGTTCACAGTAGCTGGTATGGAGCTGTGTTTTGGATTTGTGCTGGAGACAGTGTTGATAATTCAGGGATGTTTATGTCATTGCTGAGCAGCTCTTACACAGAGTCCAGGCCTTTTTTGCCTCTCACACCTCCTCACTAGTGAGTGGGCTGGATCAGCTGACCCCAACTAACCACAGGAATATTCCAGCCCATATGATGTCATGCCCAGCAATAAAACCTGGGGAAAGAAGAAGGAAGTGGGAAACAGAGTAATGGCATTTGTCTTCCCAAGTCATGGTTAGATGTGATGGATTCTGGCTCTCCTGAGGCTGACTGAACACCTGCCCATGGGAAGTGGTGAATTAATTCTTTGTTTTGCTTTGTTTGTGTGCACAGCTTTTGCTTTACTTATTAAACTGTCTTTATCTCAACCCACGGGTTTTCTCACTTTTACTCTTCTGATTCTCTCCCCGATCCCACTGGGGGGAAGTGAGCGAGTGGCTGTGTGGGGCTTAACTGCCAGATGGGTTTAAACCACAACAATAAACAAATAAAAAATGCTTTGCTGACTTAGAAAAGAAAATTCAGTTTTGATTTCTTCATTCTTTTCAAGGTAGTAATCAAAGCTGCATGGAGGAGAATGCTCACACAAGGTACACTTTGTCTTTCAAATTTTAGTTGCTGTTTGGCAGCTGTCATCTGCCTTTCCAGTTCTCTGCGGTGTGAGAAAATGGAGTATACAGTGAATATTAAACTCAACCTTAGGCCAGTCTTTCTAGAACTCACACTGAAAAGCTGGGTGTGCACACACATTTTTTGTTTATCTGTATCTGTACCTCTCTCTCTCTCTCTCTCTCCTTCATCACCCCTGTCTCCTACAGACACTCACACTCCCAGAGGGGAGTGCAGACAGGGTTAGAATTTGTCTTTTGGCGACTCAGAAAAATTCAGGGAAGTTCAAGAAAAACGAAAGAAAGTAACAGACAGGGCACTACAAAATCTACAGAAATGAAGATTAAAGATAGGAAAAGACAATCTGAACTTGCTGAGTTCTAACCTCTATATGTAACAGAAATCATATACTAAGTATAGAAAAGCACAGTCCAAGTCATCTACTTTGCTATTTTTACACTCAAATGAAGGACCCTAGCAATCCTGCCACTGAACATTTGTCCTCTGCAAACATGTAGCTAGGTAAAATCGTAGTCCCAGCTGCTGCCCATATTTCTGTAAAAGGAACATCACTCTGTCTTTGCTGCATGGCAGACTTATCAGTAGCAGATACCATGCAAGGCCTGGAAGAGATAACAGGAATATTATCAGTGGCAACTGCGAGACTCTTTCTTGCGAAAGCCTTTTCTTTTTTTTTTCAGCAAGCTCTGCAGAAACCCACACGAGGTGTGAAAGGCCTGGAAATTGCTCCAGCCACTTCTGCTGTTTCCATTTCATCTATCCACAGAGAAGTGATTAAAATGCTGCAGTGTGCTCTGCATCTTACTAAGAAAAAACTCATGGCAATATTTATTCTGCATTCAAAAATACTGTTTCAGTGCCAGAGCCAAAATATTTCACTGCACTCACTGCTCCTACACATGCTCCTGTATCTAAGTACAGGACACACAAGTGAGATTATTTTTGCATGGTAACTGTAGGGCATTAAACTTTTCCAATACCCATATGGAGAACTCACAGGGAATTCTCCAGCACAGAAAGCATCACAGAGTCCACCAAATGCTTTAGGTCTTTGGTTCACTTTCATTAACAAGCCTTTTCTACTTTCTATCCCCGCTGTATTCAGCAGAACAAGATTCATGACAACAAAAACCTCCCTTTCTGAGTATTTTTAATCTAATGTGTTACTGCATGAGTGCAAGGCCCTGCAATATGGCTAGGTGTCCTGTTTTTACCCTGTTGTCAGGATGCTAACATGCAGGTGACTGTGGTAGGCAGACAGGAGCACGGACAAGGTGAGTTGTCACAACAAGATTCATCAAATCTCATGCATGTTTTTATCCTTATTTTTTTCCACCTCCCCCTTCTTATTCTGAATTTAACAAGTATTCCCATTGGAAGTACACAACCCACTCACTCTTCCTGGAACTGAAAGGCAGAAACACTAAATGTGTATGAAAGACAATGCATCTGCAGGAGTTTGCATGTACTATGAAATATACCACCTGTTCTTGCAGCCTCATTCTCCGCAAAAACGGGCACAGGAACGATGATGGGTACAATGCATCACATGCTGCTTTAATATCTGCTACCTGCATTGCTTACCTTCATTAACAGCATGAGGCTTAATAATGCAACAAGTACAGTTCCTGAATGTTGCACTGCTGACTGGTCCACGACCTCCACTGGAGGGAAAGAACAACTCCAGCTCCTGAAAACAATTGTAATTGAATACATTTTAGATTGACCTAGCTGCACACATCAGCTCTCATCACAAGTAACAATGTGTGAAGTATCAATAACCACAGAAGATAAACCTTAAGTATTGATTTTTCTTTTTTTTCTACAAATACTTCTTCCCAATAATATTATTTCAAATGTATCTTTTCCTCTTTGGCACCATTGCTACAATCCTAAAAACATGACTGGAATATTTTTTGCCATGTCTTCCTTTTCACTTCTGCAATGCAATGTTTACACTCAGAGCATTCAAAATGCTGCTGCCACAATCATTTGGTAGAGGTGTTCCCTGTTTTCTGAATTCTCTTTCTCTTCCCTCACTATCTTTCCAAATACACTCCCATATACACATATTTTGTCTTTCCTTTTTTACAAATCATCTTTTCCACTAATATAAGTAAAAATACAACTACTATCTATTTCTTGGTATGTTTTCTTTCCATAGACAAAACTGACCTCCTTCCCATTTGTTTACATTTTTTCCCTTTCCTCTTCAACAACTAAACTTTGTCTAAAATTGCAGACTCATTCCTCATGCCTTATTGACCTTACCACTTTTTTTTTTAATCTTACTGAATTGAAGATGATGAACTCAATTGCTTTGATTCCTGGAATAAAGCAAAAGAACCTTTTTGCCTCTGACCACTTTCTTTCTTCTCAGCATCACTATTTAGTTATCATATAGCTTGGACCTTAGACAATACTGTTGTGAGCCTGATGGTCAGGTTTCTTTCCTCTCCAATATTGTTCCACTGTTCACTGCCAGCTTCACACTTTTCGCAGATCATTTATTCGCATGTTACACAATCTCTACATTTAGAAATGTGTAAAACACAGATTCCATTTCAGACCTATTGGTCAAATTCAGCAAGAGAATCAAAAAAACTTGCATTTAAGGGGAAAAAAATTACATCCAGGAAATACTACTACCAAATCTATCTGCTCTTTCCTATATAACAGTAGCAGCGGTAAAGACCATTTCCTGGAATCGTCTCATTTAATTTACTATTTCAATTCAAATAGAATAGACTTACATATCTCCCACTCTTTAGCTCATGGCACTTTGACAATTTCTGTAATCCCTACTCAAACAATTTTACAATTCAAACTAATGGATCTTTCCACAGAAAGAAAAATGCCTTTTGTTTTTCTGCTAGCAAAAAATCCACATTTTAAGTGGGCATATCTGAGACAAAAGGGTTCATTTCTTACATTCTTCTACTGATAAGATGCTGCATGCTTCAAAGACTTTGTCCCACTGTGTTAACTTCTGTTGACTCTAAAAGTAGCAGCAAGGAACAGGCAGCAAAATATGTATAATACTTAACACTTAGTTTTATCCATTAAAATTCATAAAAGCAAATTAGCTCAATAATGCTTAAGGACTGGCATAATGAAATGCCAAGTTATAACCATGTAGAGCCTTCAAAAAAAAAAAAATTCTTTTCCTTTCCCTTTACTCCTGATCTAAAGAAATTACAAAATTTGGCCTGCAGAGATAGAGCAGCTTAGAGTATATCAGAGACATACTTTTCCTTGTCACTTTGGCCCCAAAAGAACAATACAGCCTTCCACTCTAACTGATCTGCTTACAATGCGCTCATTAAATGTGGTTGAGACTTCAGTTTTCTGTCAGAAGAGTTCAATTAGATCCCTTTATCTTATATTTCTTTCTTTTCAGTAAAGCTTCTGCAAGGCACAGCCAACTCGTTTCCATAGCAACTGCTATACAGCCATATAATGCTGGGCCCACTAAATTAAAATAGGCACAGGGGCATTAAATTCACAATTTTGGTTGATTTATTGAAGATAGGTATCAGCAACACCACAAAGATGCATACACCTACAGACGTTCGGCAAAACAATCCCATTGTCACAAAAATGCTGCAGATGAACAGGGCCTTTCAGACAGCATTTCAAAAATAATGAAATGCAGAAAGAACAACAAACTTAAACCAAAGCACATATTTATGCTTCTGATCAAGATTTTATGCTAATAGGTACTCTTTCCTACACTTTTGGTTCAGAAGCTAGCACAGTTGTCATGCCAGTACACAGGAACAAAGAGAAACTATCACCCTTATATTTGAACACATCTAACTATTAAACCAGAACTTCAAAGACTTTTCTGACTATAATTCTTTATCAGAAAAGGTCAGTTTTATCCAAACTTTCTGACTGTAACATCTTCATCAAGTCTGCCAGCAGAGAAAGCACTTCAGGTCCAGAATATGGTTTCTTGCCAAAACCAGAGGCACTGGGAGAGGATCCAGCAGCTCAGGCATGGTGCAGATCAGCAAGATGAGTGCTTGACCAGCAGAAAACCATCCATGCTTTGCAGTCTGCCTGCTACACCACACAGCCTAATACCAGCCAGAAGAGAAGGCTGACCAATCCTGCCTTTACCACCAGGAAATGATCTCTGTATAGATTTTCTACTATACAGTACTTGGCAGATTATTAGGTATTCTGGGGCAGGTCTCTCTCCAGCTGTGCTACTGCAGCCGTTCCAAGTTAAAGAGAGGAAAGACTAGGATGAAGGAATCAACAACTGGGACCTTTTCCCTGCTGCTCTACAGCTAAGACACCACAGTGACATACCAATCTACCATGAGATAACCTTTTCTCTTGAAATCATTTATCAGCATATCTACCCCACAACAATGCACACAAATAGTTAATTCTACAGAACAGCTGTCAATACCTATCACCCAGTCCCAGGGCTTCTTCTTATCACTAAGGAAAGACACATTGCAAACAAAGCAAAACAGAACCAAACTAAAGTCAAAGTCACATTCACTAGATTACCTCTCAAAGCACAAAGCATGACAAAGTGGCCTGTTTTCATATTTTTTCATTCTGAACAGTAACAGCGAAGTAGGTTGCACACAGAGGACTAGTGAGGACTATGGAGGAGAACAGATAAGCAAAACACAGGACACAAAAGGATTTAGTTGCTTAATCCCTTTCTTTTTATGACCAACATTGGTAGGCTATAGGTAGATTACGCAGACTATGCAATTAACTCATTGTTTGTGATGTACAGAAGACATTAAAAATGACCAGGCATGCTCTCCTGATCAAAGCTTCCAAGGTTCTCCTTTGTGACAGAGATAAACAAGATTTCTCTTTTCAGACAGTTTATATGCCCATGCTAAAAAGGATCCATGAAGAATATGTAAACTAGTTCTGAACTCAAGTGTGGGAAAAAAATGAAATTCCTCACCGAGTTGTTGAAAGATAAAGTTAAAATAAACTTCAGTCAAGAAAGTAAAAAACTTACTTTAGCAGCTGAAGCAACTGAATCTGGGCCATGAGCTGCATTTCTTAGGCCACCTTGTCCAAAGTTCTCTCTGATGCTGTCCAGTGTATCAGTCTCAGTCGATGTAGGGTTTGCTGGCCCCACTATTGCTCTCCATTTACTGACTGCATCATCTCCTAAGATCTCCATAGCAAGAACAGGACCACTCGTTATAAACTGGAGCAGCTCACTGCAAAATGGAAACAGCACATGATGATCCATGCTACAAATTAAAAACAACAAAACCGTGATCCACTGGAGATGCTCGGAACTCAGCTTGGCAAGCCTTGAGCAACCTAATCTAACTTTGAAGTTGACTCTGCTTTGAGTGCAGACATTCCCTTATTATGGTTGTAGAAAAAGAACCAGATAACACAAACTCACTCAAGCTACTAGAATGTTAGATTTCAAAAGAATTGGTAAAGGATTGGTATTCATGTCCTGGCAACAGTGAAAAGAGAGACCCTGCTAACCACCTGTCTGACAGGAATGATTCCTAAACATGTCTCCTCTGCACAGAAGGGTTTCAACACTCTCACACATGACCTGTGTGTGTACCTCACTGACAAAACTTCAGCACTGTTTTCAGGATGGATTACTCCACTGTCCTGTGGATCTATCCCACGGATTATGCCCAGCCAAAGTCCAAAGTGGTATAAAAGGGAAAGACTTGTAAAGTTTGCATGGGAGAGAGGACTTAATCACCAAGTGAGTTATTACATCCTGGCATAAGCAGAAGTCAACTGATTTTAATGGGATAAATCCAAAAAGAGATTGTCAGGAGCAGCCTGTCTCTGTCTTGACCACCCCACTCACACAGAAAACAACCACCCAAAACTGGTGATCAAACATTCTATTTAAAACTCAAACAAAACATCACAACTATAATTCTATGTCTTTACAAAACATGCATACCAAGAAGCCTGTCTTTCCACTGTGTAGTCAGTACAGAACCAACACAAGAGAACACAGACTCAACGCTTTTTGCACTACTTTGTTAAAAAAAAAAAAAGAGCTTTACACAATTATAATTGTAGATGTGTATCCTTCTGCAACCATTTTCTGCCTAATGATCATTTATGCAATGATCACCGGGCAACAAGAGAAGAGAAATCCTACTAGTTCTTTGCTAAAGGAATGATATTAAAACTGTGAAGTTACATACAGAAACTATACAGCAGAAAGCTATTGGAACTCAGTTCTGTTGGTCAGAGACTGCTTGTTTGGGATATAGTTAAATAGTTTACACATACATACACCCCTCAAAAAAACCGATTTCCATAACACTGCTTACTGTGCAGACTAATCTTTGCATATTAAATGTATTTTTTAAATTAAATTCTCTAATATGAAAATGATCATTTTCCAAACAAGTAGAATTGCTATTTTTCCCTACTATTTGCTAGACTTACACTGACTAGTGAACTTGCAAACTAAATCTGAATTTAAAGACAAGTAAAACAACATTAAATACAAACAAGTTGTAGATTTCACATTTCACTGCCTTGAAGATTCTTGTTTCTACTTGATTTGTAATGCTTTAGAACTGTTTATTTCTAATTTCAAGAAAAATCCTATACAGAAGTAGCCAATAGGACTGTAGGATGGCAGACAGGCACATCACAGCAGACCAAGGCTACAGTTCCTCAGACAATTACCATTAGTGTAGATAGACATCTGTGAAATAACACTGCAGGCAAAATTCTTGCTTATTTATCAACACATTCAAGCAGGCTTACTCAGCAAAGAAAAAGCAATTTTAAATCATCTGTCCTCTGACCTTCAACACGATCAGACATAGCCTGAGGCCATGTCTCTGTAAAGGGCTTGAGTCTGGATCCACAATAAATCAGCTGCTGTTGCAGAAGAGCTGCTGGTGATGCTAATTCTCAAGCCTTTCATGACAGTACTGCAACCAGGTCTTTTGACTAAGGCAGTGGAAACCCAGGCATCACCACGGCTGAAAAACATAAGGCACCCTCTTCCTAAAAGAGGTAGACTGCCAGATCCAGAGTGGGGAAAATAAACCTGGCACTTCCAGGGAAGACAGGACTGACACAATCTCTGGGTCATAAGCATCAGTCTGGTCAGTTATGGAAATATTAAGGTTTTTCACATTAGGTGGAGCAGTTTAGAATCATGGAAGTATTTTGTCCAAGGCTAGCAGTACAATTAGAACTACCTCATGCACTATCCTTTCAGTCACTTATGATTTGGAGTACTTGCTAAAAAAGTGTTCCCCCTAATACTCATTATCTGCAAGCTCCACCCTGATCCTGAAGATGTTCCTGCCCTTAGCTTTGAAGTTTCACCTTGCTAGGAGCATTTTCACTTCTGAGAGACAAAAGACATTCCCCTGATATCATCAGGCTGTAAAGAGTGTGAATTAAAACTCTGAATAGCAGGAATAAGGATCTGTCCCTGGAGGAAGATGAAAAGGGTGCATACTTTGCAAAGGGCTCTGCTCAACTAAGACAAGCTCTGATTTTCCCATGGTCCTGAGGTACCAAATACGGTATATGAATCCTGTGCTTTCAATAAATAAACTTAATACATGCCAAGCTGAAATTGATATACCTACTGATAAAAAGGTTTTGCTCGATGGTCTACGTAGAAATCAGCTGCTTCTTTTCTGGAAAAGTAAGAAGACATAGATATAGTTATATATACATACACACACATATATATATAACACCACCTGAAAAACACAAACGATCAGTCATGCGTCTTCCTAAGCTGGACTGCTTGTTGGGTGTTCATGCCCAACAACAGAAACTACATTACATTTTCTGTCATATTTTGTGTGGCTACAGGTATAGCTGGTGACTCCTTATGCTCCTGCTCTGGGAAGCCCATTTCAGCATCGCTGAGGGTCTCCACATTCTCAGGCTGAGAAACAAATGCAGCAGAGTCACCTTCTTGCCAAGCCATTTGCTGTTGTTTTCATCTTTCATCTGTAGTAGGGATATTGGTTAATGAAGCTTGATTTTAAAGCATAAATAAACAATTTATCTGCTTCACTGTAACAGTTCCTTATCAAGGCTAGTGTTTGATTACATCGGTGCACAATAAAATATTGCATAACCTGGTTTCTGTTCAATATCCTCAAATCTTTCAAGTCCCACAGGCAGCTCAAAGCCCTCCAGATTAAAACTTGGTTTCTCACACACTTTCACACTTAAGAACTCAATTTGGTCTTGCATATCCCCTCAGGGAACACAGCAGACTACACACTGCTTTCTTCCAAAGCAGTGGGGTTTCTACAACGAGGGGGTCTCCTGATATTGCCAGGCAAATAAAGGCTACCAGGCATGCACAGTGTGTCTTTACCACAGCTGTTACTTTGCCTTTACTCAGATACTGGGAGCAAAAAACCACCCTTTTCAGACAGGGTGGTGGCCCTTTCCAAGCTCTGCATTGCCACAGCCATGTTGTGAGCAGTACTGGGCTCAGACACTCAACCACACAAGTTTTGGGGACCACCACAGTGCATGCCACCATCCAGCCTCTGATGGACATACTGTTCTGTGGCTTTTCACCCCATCAGCCCCTGCAACCAGCCAACCTACTCTCTTCCCTGTCTTTTTCTCCAGCTGCTTCTCATGTTTAACTCTTGCTTACCAAACCACTTTTTCTGCATGGTAACAGCTAGAAAAATCCATCTAAATCCAATCTAAATCTGCTATTTTGCAGCTTCAAAATTCCTGTTCAGAACACAGGCTCACTCATGGCTTGTTCCAAACCCTGGTGTGTGCCAATTTCTGAAGCTGGAATTTGTGGAGAAGGACAAGCTCTTCAGGAGGATTGACAAGTGAAAGGAAGCAATAGTGCTGGCCTCTACTCTGGGTACAAAGTTCATAATCAAAGCAGTGTTGTAGGGTGACTAAAAGATTCCAAACTGTAAAATTGCTTTTACCTGCAGAAACAGTCTTCTAATTTTTTGCTGGTCCTCGTGATTTTGCTCACATTGAGCAGCTCTCTTTACTGAAAGAAACTGCCTGCATGTTTTTCAAATAACAGATTCCAAGTATGAACAAAGGCAGGATTCTCTCATCTAAAATGGAACTTTTGACATCTCTCTCCCACTTACAGTCCAGACTTACACCAAATATTGCCAGAGGAAAGAAATAACATCAAGAAGAACATAAGAAGAATTTAATTTTCCTAACATTTATCAATGTTTGAACAGTCGCATCTTTCACCAGCTTTTTTATCAAAATGACATGATTAATTCCTGGTTTGTTGCTTTCAGTTCAGTGTATGTATGAGCCATTCAAAATCCAAAACCTTTTCATTAACCATACAGTCAATATGCTTTCCTTCCATTTCCTAAGGCAGAAACATGATATAAAAATTATGCTAGACACAGGAACTCTTGCAATCTCAAGCTTCGAACCTACACTCTGCAAAAGTTTTGCCTACAATTCACTATTTCACCAGAAAATCCACTTCTGAAACTAATTCACCAATTAATTTTGGAAAGCAAATATGAAAAAGGTATGCAAACAGAATTAAGTATTATAATTTCTGAATGCAAAGTATTTGAGGGACATATTTCTGAAGCAAATTGAGCTCTACTACTCAGTTAACAAATCCAATGGAAATAAATATGAAAGTGCAGTTGTGCTGTATAACAGTTCCTTTTCAATTTCATTATTAGTCCTATGTTTTTAAAGAATGGAAAACAGTGTTCACATGGGCATAATAGACTGAACTGACATATGATTAAACGAAGAGACTAGAGAAACAAGTGCCTGCCCACACTTTCATATCTTGGCTACAACTTCTACAGAAGGCATGAATCCACTTAACAATGATTGACAGACAAATGTTGTTAATAATTCCTTTAAAGAAAGCGGTAGATGATAATACTGATTTGAACAAGTATGCCTGCAGAAATCTAAGGGTAGAAGACTTTGGCAAAGCCAAAATTCTATCATTTTAAAATGGCACAGTCCCAAGAGTATGCAGAGAAACCACAATACACTCAAGGCACTATTTAAATACACTCAGTATCTCAGCAAAATTTTGTGTTTATTAATAATTATTTTCAATTATACAAGACAACCAGAAATTTTTATATAGCAACAGGCAATAAAAGTTCAAGTCTCAATTTCTTCCCTTCAATGTCAGTCAACTCTAAAGCACATGACTTGGCTCAACAGTTTGACTCCTCAGAGAGACACTGAAATAAAGCACCACACAAAATAACATACCAGGATCAAATCTTTCAGATTGCAGGAGAGGAAGACAAAAAAGCCTGTTTGAAAGACATTCCAAATTGTAAATCAGCATTAGAAACATGACTGAACTTGTGAATTGGAATTGTTTGATGGAGGATCTAGGACTAGTATCATCAAACCGCAGGTGAATGCAGAGACAAGAGGAGGAATACATATAGCTGTTTTACTGGTATTTCAGAAAGCTAGAAAGGTTTTGAGATAGAGGAAAAATTGTTCCTGATCTCACACTTAAACCACAAGAAGACATGAATATGGTATTATGTAAGACAGATAGCTTTTATTTTCAAAAAAAGCTTTTTTAAAAATTGTATATGAACACAGCTTTGGCAAAGCAGTAATGGAGAAATAGTGCAGTAACTTTGGGAAAGTCTGCTAAGGTAAAATGATTATGTTCTCTTTCCTCTACAACATGCCTTCTTTTAAATCTTGTGGCTCAATGAGGTTAGTGGAAAACAGTGAAGGCTGGGGGGATTAGGAAGATGCGTGAGTAAAATCTATCCAACCCTGCAACATCACCATCAGATCACTTGGTTTGCCTGGGACTTCCAGTCATTAAAAAGCACAAATCTGAGAGCACAGATTAAGACAACAGATTTACTGAGAGCAAGCAAACCAAATACTTTAAAGACAACACTGCTATAATCAGCAACACAGTCTGTATGAGGAAGCCATGAGGTGAGGACATACAGACATGTCACTAGTAAACACTGCTGAATTGCTAAAGCTGTGTTAGCCAGCTTGGATTCATACAGGGACATCACATATTTCAACACCCATACTCATTTGCAAAGCCTTTTTTGATACTTAGCTTAAATCTCTACATACTTTCTGAAACCTAGAGGATTATGAAACTGATGAGTCTTACCTCTGTTACTCACTGGAATGAATCTGACATGTGGAACAACAAAGAACAGTTTCAGAGAATGTTCTTAACTGCAAAAATATTTAGATACCGTAGAGTTAACTTGAAAAAATCCTTACCTTGAAAGCTGCATCATTTTGGCCTTAGTTATTGTCAATCCTGAATTAGTAATGATATCGATTAATTCTCCAATCTTCCGTATTGCATCAGGTTTAATCAAAGCCAGTGTTCTGGGGAGGGGGAAAAAGAAAAGTAGAGAGATACAGCCAATACTACTTTCCTTAGAGCATTTGGCGTGCATGTTGAGTTTATATTCTGACAAAAAAACATCACATCAAAGCGAGAAATTCTGTCACAGTCACATATCCCAGTCCCAGTGTCTCATCAATTTCCATGCTGTTCTTGAATGCCGGTGCAACACATTATTCTGATAAGAACGAGCTTTGCACATTATAATTTCCTTGGCTTTCTAACCCAACTCAGCTCACATTGTTCCACCAGCAGTCATTATTTACTGACTTCCCCCTTCACTGTGAGAGCAACCAATTTGACCAATTCTTCCTTAGCTAGTGGATATCTCTACAGCTCCTCACTCACACTCTGGGTTAGAACACAACTGACTTGTTAATCTCTCCCTGCTCAGCTCCCTTTTTTCCTAACGTTAATCATTATATACATAAAATTGAAGCTGTTAAAAATCCCTGTTTAAAAATATTACTTAAACATGTGCCTCTTCCATAAAATGCAGTTAGATAATTTTTTGTATTATTACTTTTAAAATATTTGTAGTCCTCAGTGAGAAGAAGATCCTATTGTGCTTCATCCAGTACAAAATTCCATGGCATACACTGTGCGTGCCAAATAGCCGACACTGTTAATAGACACAATAAAAGGATGGCAGAGGAGGTATTACATCTCTTATACTGACTGACAGCTATATTCTAAGGGACATCAATCTAAAAATCTCTACACTCTCCCCCACATCTTTGTTTCCAAGTACATCCTGTCTTCTGGGTAATTATCTTTTTATACTGTACATCCCCAAGGCCAGGACTGTTTTATTAGTGTGCTTTGCATAGCACCAAGTATACCATCAGCACTAAACGTATTATTAATCAAAAATAACAAGCACAAAAAGAAGGTCTGTAAAATTGCATTTTCTATTTGCATTCATCTTGTGGTGAGTCAGCTTCAAATGTGCTCAGCTTACAAACCAACAGATTTATTCAGCCCTGTATCTCAGAAACTCCACATCTCTGACAATCCTAAAGAGCACTTTCCATCTTTTACAGTTTCCATTAAAGAAGGGTACCCAAGATGGAATTTTTTATTGCAATAGTTCCCTAAATGAAAGGCAAATAATTGCACATTTCCTATTTTATATAGCAGCATGGAAAGCAACCTTTGCTGAGGTTACAAAAGATGGATGAACTTCCACTACATTTACTCTGAACCTTAAGTGACCCCAGATTGACAGATGCTTTGGCAAGAGACAGACTATTTCACAGCAAATGCAAACCAAGAGAGGTGTTAGGACCAGGAAATATAACGGAGAAGATTGGAAGGTATGGGACATTTCATCTAAAACTAAGGAAGAGACATAGATGGCCTTCAGAGCTCAGAAACAAGCAGATTTTCTCAGGTATCATGAAGTTCATATACACAGACCACCTTAGGCCCCAATCCATTGGGAAGAGCAACACAAAAAGACTGATGGACTCAGGGTATGGGCTGAAACTGCATGAAAGTAGCCAACCAAGGCTATGCCTCAGCCCACTGCAGGGCAAACTAAAGTTGGTTTAGCCCTATCTTCAGACCAGCAAAGTCTGACCTCTCGCCAACATTCAACACAGCACACTCCATGCAGCCCACAGCCTGTCCCCCTCTTCCCTAAGGATTTCACAGCTCCACCTCATTGTGTGATATTATTTATCATATGACAGGGGGTGCCATGTGATTGAGGCCCACGAGGGGCAGCAGCTGCCTGTTTGACCGATGACACGCACCCACTCAGTCACACAAAGCATGACCTGCATCCTGCCATAAGAGGCATGCAATACTCTCATTTCCCAGGAACAACAAGGATCTAACCACTGGAATGAGATCTCCAGTGACACTTGCATTTCCTTGAGGAACACTTTTTTGCTATTACACAGGCTATTTGAAACAGACTGCTAATGCTAGAAATAAATTGCCCCTTACTTTTCTACTTTCAAGCTTTCTAGTAATACTTTAATTCCAACAAATATGTAATGAAACATTGCATTATGAAGCAATTTACCTAGAAGACATTAATACAAACCGCAATGAGCAACTCTTACAACATCTTTAACACTGATATATAAACTTTAATATTTTGGCATGAGCTTCTAAGAGATATGTAGGAGATGAAAAGTATAGCTCAGAAAGCTGAAGACTGTTTCTGAGATTGGATTTTGATTCACGTGCCCCATTTTTAGTTTTAATTAGGAATACGTTTCTTGTGGTTTGACAGGATGCAGTCTGCAAAGCAGATTTTGAAACAGTTTTATCTCTAGGAACAAAGGGGAAAGAATGAAAATTAATTTGCTTATATTTTCCAAGGGACTGTCCGACAGTACTTCAGTGAGTACTGAAACAACCAAAGATGAGAACTGATCAAAGGAACAATGCACAGAGCACACTGTGACTATGCTTTTGAGAACTACTTATTTCTAATAATAGGGCTGCTGCATGTACAGTAGTTTATGTCTTGTAGGGGAAGAAACACTGATTATGTCAACGACTGGAAGCCTAAGAATAACATACCCCAATCAAAACAGAATACAAGTATTTCTGCTTGAGACACAAGGTTTCTAACACCATTTTCAAACCAGTGATACTGACTCTAAGTATAGCCTACTTAGACAGGACACACTAGTCAGACAAATGTTTACCTCAGGTTACAACCACACAGGATCACAAGTGAAAGGTTACAGAAACAGAAATCCCTGTCCCATGCTATGATTCCTTATGTGGCACACTGTAAGCATATGCTCACTTAACCATTTTAGTCACTGTTTGTGATGGTTTTCTTATGATACACTGGGAAGAAAAGGAGCTATAGAAACTGAAACTCCATAGAACCATTTTAATAATTCTTGCTTAATTCTAAAAAGGCCCTGTGCAAATCTAGCCTTTTTCTACACATCTGTTTTGTACTTCATGTACCTAGGGTCACAGTCATTTGCTTTACTGACAAAAATAAAGGTCCCTAATTCAGAATGTTCAAATTTTTCAAAATATACATTCCTCAGTCTCCCTAAAAGGCCTCTGCTAAGCCTGTCTTCATATGTATTCAGTGGCCAAAGAATATGTTTCCAAAGTTGAACCAAACTGCTGATGGCCCTGTACAGCAAAAGGCAAGAAAGAGACAGGGAAGTATTCTGCCTCATACAACAACATTAAAATTATTAATAGAATTCCAACTACAGATTATTTTAGGCGTTATCAAGCACTGCAGAAATCTCATTATATCTGTTAACTAATAACTGCTGTCAAACCTGCTAGGAACAGGCCAAAAAGACAAATAACTCATATACAACTGTTTTGCCAAGGAAACTCTGTAATATAACCCTGTTTGCTCAGTGAAAGCTTCTGTGAAGAAACTGGATTTTGAGGATCCCTTGTCTGTGTAAGGCACCTTTCACTATGTTCCTTTGGGCTATTCTGAATATGTAACACCACTTGCATATCTATGTTATCTTTCAGCCCACATTCCTAAAATGTTTTCCAAACAGTCGACATGTCATAAATGCTCTTTCTTCCTTTTCCAGAGCAGTACAGAAATTCGCCCCCTCCCAAGACCACTTCAGTTGACACAAATACAGTGTTGCCCTGTAGTCAGCAACTGCCTCCTACAAGAATAAATGTAATTTTATCATAAGCTGCCTTTTCTTGGTATAAGTGCATGAGCACTGCATCAGCACCATGGCTTCTGTTAGTTTAGGCAGAGCAGGAAATACACACTGATATAAACATATAATTTATTCAAGGCTCCACTGAGGTACAACAAAAGTAGCCACATACACAGAACCCATCTCCTGATGTTCTCCACTTCCTTTGCTACTCTTTCACCATGCCCAACTCCAGTTTGGATAAAAAGTACCAGATCTTTTTCTGGAAAGATGTTACAGCAGGAATTTTAACAGCATTATATTTCTACAGTTAAGACAAAGATGTGTGTTAAAACTTGCAACTCTTCCTCCTCTATGTCTGGTTACATACAACTCTCCAAAGAGAGTTCAAAATAAGCCCAGTAAGTGGGAGGGAGCAACTAGGTGAACAGGGCTCACTGGAATATCACACCTAAGAAAATGCTCTGGGTTCTTTTCAAAAAAAGCTAGGGTAAATTATCAAAATTTATTAATTTGTAAATTCAGATATTAGCTGCATTGTCAATAACCCTGATTTAAATTTCTTGTAAATTAATCTTAGCGTAACTTTATTAACTCCCTCCTGAAATTTTTGGCTTTGGAAGAGTTCTTAAAGTCTTTTCCAAAGCAAATCTTTAAACCAAAAATATATGATGAGTCTTATCTTCATCCATTAAAAACAAACTTTGTCTTAAAGAAGCCTGTAGTTTATTGACATTCTTACTCTAAGGTTCTTGTCCTCATGCACGCAGTTTTAAGAGATGTTGAAAAAAGTTCTCAGAAAAAGTTTTCTGGAGTAGGGAAAAACAACAGAGAATGTGAGTGAGCCTCCAGTGTTCTCATTTACTACTACTAACACAGATCAGATTGGTAAGGTGCTCTGCTCCTATACAGATCCCAGAGAGACCGGTGGCAGCTTTCCAAGCTCCAGGCCTTTGAATCCCAGCACACATCAGAATTAACACGTTAATTCTGCTCCAAGAGAATCCACAAATCACAAGAGTCCTACTGCTGCCTGCCCTAGGGGAGTAACAAAGCTGAACAGGACCACTGTTTTCCTCCTTGTCCCCTTCTTCTCTCTCAGAGACCTAGAGGAGCCAGCATTTGACACCATGGAGAAGCTGTCCTTGAAGGTAACACTCACGTAAACCATGGGAGTCACAGGTCTGTCCACAAGCAGGGACCACTTTGCTTCTCTCCAGCTATCAGTATATCAGATCACTTTGAACTGCATGCAATCTTGTAGCTGTATTTTCTTCCCACTTATTAGGACAGAAAACTTACCCCCTTTCTAGCAAACACCTACTTTGAAACCCCAACCACAAAGGAAGATTTCAAAATTCTCCCTTCTTACCTCTCTTTGCGGCTCCCAAGCTTGCGGGATGTATATAGATTCCCATAGTCCACTATGGAGAGATGACGAGAGAACACAGTAATTTTGCTGCCCACATACAAATCCTCCAGGTGTAAGCTCTCGTATTGGGTGCGCTTCAGAAAGGTCCGACGGTTCTTCACATCATGCTGCAGGAAAAAGAATATTAAAGTCTACCACAGCAAGATATTTAGTTGTGGGCAAACCCCACTTTTACCTTCAGAAATTTCTGTAGTACTATGGGATTGAATCTGATCACTTCATTGATTTAATTCCTAACCCTTTGAACTTACAGGTGTACCAAGAAAGCTTAGAAGATTAAACCACAATTACAAATGTATTCCATTTAAATAGTCTCAGGCTCACAGCTATCTTTGAATTTTTTGTTTTGTAATTCGCTTGCTCTAATTCAAGCTGTGATAAAAGGTTCAGGTGCCTCGTGGATGTCTCTGCCCAGTCTCACTGAGAGTTCCCTCTAACACACCCATGCTGTTTCACAGACAACGATCAAGATACACACTGGCAGGTCTCCTCTTCAGGGCATCGTTCCAGTGATACTATGCTCTATTTGACCGTGTAGGACTCAGAATTAGGGACGGATAGATGATTGCAGCACTTGGCTGAGATGCTCTCACTGCCTAGAGCTGCAAGCTCAAAAGCCTGTCAAGACAATTCAGCTTTATGTGTCATGGTTCCAAGCAAGAAGCCAGACGTTAACATGCAGTTTTCTGGGTGGGCTGGCAAAGCACAAAAGGCAACCTGCTGAACTGTTTCTTCACTGCACGTAAATATTACAGATGCCTTCAATTTCCTGGGGAAGTGGAATCCTAGGAAAGCAAGAGTTTTGTCCTCCTCAGGTCAAACTTTCCCTTCTGTCTTGAATTACATGTACTGTACTTCACTGCAATGATATATCAACTAGAAAAGCATTGAAAGAAAAGCACAACATTTCCACGAATTTTAGAGGAGAAAAAAAAGTTTAAGAGCAAAATTACACACTCCATGTTCTGAAACATGTGAATACAGCTCTCTTCTGTTAGAAGGCTAGAAAAAATACAATTTTTTTCAGAATAGCCAAAACTTTGCAGATCAGAGAATATAAATGATTTTGATACTTCCTTCTGCTGATGGCACAATTATAAGGAAGAATTCTTCCCTCCTGAAAAGTCTTTAGCTCCTCACACGTGCTCCTACTAAGTGTTCACTATTCAAGTGCAGCACGGCATGAAATGACAACATGCTTAAAAAGAAAAAAAAAATATCACTTGAATTCAGCTACTTATTTTCTCCTGGACTTTGCCAGGAACATTATTAACTGTCTCGGTCATATGCAAATTCTTCAATATCTTCACTAAAAATCTGAACGTTTCCTTGGTTATTTCACTAAGGGTTCCTAGAAAGGCACCCTGAGCAGTCTCTCTCTTCTCAAGAAGAAAAAGAGGGAATCGACCTGCTTTAATGAATTCTTCTTTAGAGTGGAATTTTGGTATGTTTAAAAAACCTTTTTATAAAGCCAATGATAAGCCACAGCAGAATAAATATAAGACTGTTTGAACTGTTCCCCTCCTGCCCATGTACTTCTAGAAGTAAATTACCTGAAACAGAACAGTTCCCTTCTAAGATCTGTCCTTCTTAAAGATTTCTTCTCCCTTTTTACAAAATCTTTTGTAGAAAGAAAAGTTATTCAGGTTTTAACATTCATCATGAGAGTTATTAACTACAGAAACTCAGAGAATGGGGCATCTCTGTCAAGACATCCAGTTTCACTGTAAAAGCTGCTTGCTGTCTTCGGACAAAAATCTATGCTGTCTTTTTCCCATATGCAAAGGCAGCCGAAAACTTCTCTCATTATTTCCACAGTCATTTTTCTTTAGAGGAAATAAGACAGGACAGAAACAAAAGGTAAGGTCAGGACTTCAGGCAACAAAAGCCTTCAACAGGTCTGCTCCACCCTCATCTGAGGTGTGTGAAAAAGGAGAACTATTGTCAGGGAGGTGGGAAAGGGGACGAATCCTTCTCGTGGGGAAAAGCTGGCTCATATCCATTGCTTCCCTTCTTCTCAGATACATTAGGCTTATGAGCAGTTTGTCATCTCAGGAAGATACCGAAGGATGCAGAAGAATTAAGCAGTACCAAAGAAAAAAAGAATCCCCAAATTCTGCAGAAATAAAAAGTAAATAAAAATTCAGAAGAGAATTCTAAACGTAGCATCTGTCCAGAAACTCAGCCACAAAAGTGATCTTGAGGTATTCTTTCCCTAAGGATGTTCACACACATTTTTGCTTTTTTAACTTCTGCCCTGCACACGTGCAGTCTATGACTGTGTACACACTGTACTATCTTCCCCCAAGGGAACACAAGCAAAATGCAGAAGTCTACCAAGCCACAGATATTGTATTAAGAAGTTCGAGAACACCTTGAAAGCTCTTGGTTTTGAGTCGTCTAGGTGAAATGAACAACAATTTTGCCAGCCTACACATGGTTGTGTAGGAAGATTTTTACAGTTCCTAACTGATTAAACTGTCTCTGGGAAAGAAAAAACAAAAATCCCCACATTTTGACAACTGTGCACATACAGACATCATACAAAGAACTAACTTAAAAGAGACAACATTATAATAGAATTTGTTTAAAGAGTGCAAAGTGCACTGTTGGTACCATGGTTTCTGTGAGCAGTACTTTAGGTGAGAAAAGGAAAGTTCCACTAGCTTTCTTATTTCTCCATTTGATATTTATAGCAAGAAAGTTAAAATTTGATGATGCAAATACTAAGTGTGAATATCCAAATCTAGGCTATTCTTACACTCCTACGTCTTCATTAGAAATTGGAAAAGACTAGTCCAAACCCTTCACTCATTCCTAAAAGGAAGCATGAAGCATTACTTGGCTTATGAGGATTATCTTTACAGTACATATTATAATTTTATATACATGCCTGCTAATGCAAAATGCTTGTTTTCACCTGCTATCAATAAAAAATGAGGATTAGTTGTATGAATCCAAGTTGGAAACATCTGTGCAAGCACCACTGATGGAAAAATTTAGATCCCACTGTCTGAAATGTCCTACTTTTCATTAAAACCAAATTAAGAGCAATTTGTCATTTCCTCTATTTTGGTAAGACTCTTTTACATTTTACTCTTTGGAGACTTCTGGAATTAGCTTCAGTTTATTCTTTTCAAGCAGTAGGTCAGTGTTGATGAGTTTCAATTCTAAAACCCAAGCAGAGATTGAATGAAAACAGAGCTGTGAAAACTAATCTCTTCATACCAAAGCAAGCTTTAAGAAAGAATAAAGATCATAAACATGAGGACTATTCCATATGCTCCCCTGGGAACTCATATTTTTGCTTTTTGTTTTGGAAACAGAGGAAAATACATTTTAAATTACATTTTCTTAACCTGGAAAATTAACAGGCATAGGCAGTGGCTTATCATTTTGTGAACTGTTTAATTGAATATTACATCTTTGACAAAAGCTTTTTTTTCTTTCATTCTTACCATTTCAATTGATCCATCTTTTGGATAATACAGAAGTTCATAACGCCGCAAAAGTGAAGCACTTGGGTCATAC
Source organism: Margarornis squamiger (assembly GCA_035222235.1). Lineage (NCBI taxonomy): Eukaryota > Metazoa > Chordata > Aves > Passeriformes > Furnariidae > Margarornis > Margarornis squamiger. Next base: position 21,828,899 of record JAWWTY010000001.1, read on the forward strand.
CATTCAGCAATGAAAGCATATCTCTCATCTTGACTCTGGAAAAAGAAAAGGGGTGATAATGACTATTACAGAAAGCATACATATTTAAAATGTAAAAACCACACAAAAAAACTTCATTTGTTATCAGAAAAGTAAAAAAAGAAATCACTAGACTTTTACACTCTGCATATTATCTTCTGCCTGCCACAGCTGGTGACATCTTTTCACTTGTTAGCTATCACCTTTTAAGTATGATGGAACTTGAATCATGGCAGTTTTCAAGGCAGTCTCATAATTTATTCTGATTTCATCAGTCACGAAGCATGGAATATTGTAGAAGTTGCTGCTAGATTTTTTTAAATTTGTCAAAGTATTTGATTTACTTTCATTTGTTAAAAAAAATGTGTTTGCCTACAACTACATTACAGACTCTTCACACGTTTTCTACACTTCCTACAAGAAAACACTTTCCACTTCCTTAACAATCATATCTAAACTCCTCTTAATGAGGAGATAAACATATTCAAGTTAGGGACAACATTAGTTTGATTCATTACTTAACTTCCTGAAATTTACATAAAGCATAAATATCTCGACCTCATTTACAACTCATTTTCTGCCCCTAAGGAGTGCGACAAGAAAGACAGATTGCAGTAATTCTAAAAGTGTAACTACATGCCTAGTTTCTTTCCACTCCTCACCCTCCAGAGGATAAGCCCCCCCCAGCAATGTAAGCACAAAGATGACACAATGTGGACGTGCATTTCTATCTTACTGGTATATGTTTGTTAGCTATTGATGCAATATCAGTTGTTTTATGGCTGTTAGAGCTCGAATTTTTATTTTCCACACTTCATCTTGATCAGATTGCTACTCCTAAGGGCAAGGCATGCTCTTGCCACCTGCTTCCACTCTTTACATGTATCTGCACTCTTACACACTGTAAACACTGAGGAATCACTGGGAGTCAAAGGTGGAGACAGGCAGGCCTTTTTAGTACTTCAGATTTTAGAAAACAGCAGCATTTCAGTTGTTACAATGACCACTCAATAAGCAACAGGACAGAAAGAGTTTCTATGGGCTTCCATGACTATTCCAGAACACTATCAGGAAAAGAATCATAATAATTTTCTTAGTGAGTGCAAGCCCATAATAGACATTTTAAAAAATACCTAAAACCAAACAAAACCCAACAAAACAACAGCCATGATCTTGTTTCTGTTGTCAGTGCATTTTTTCTTTCAGCATCTTCAGCTTACCACTGACTAAATACTAAGTGCTTTTGGAGCTTGAAGTCCTAACACAAGCAGCAGCAGGAAAGAACAAGATAATGAAGAACAAATTCAGAATTTTACAATGTGATGAATACTTGTACCTGCTCAGTTAAAAACATGTTAGCAAGTGCCCCACCCTCCTGCCAGCCCTTACAGTACCCCTACACTGCAAAACAAAGATACGACTGTACCGCAGAAAGACTTACACTCTGGGGGCAGCACAGTGCTCTGAGAAGGATGCAAAGCTTTCTCTTCTATCTGTAGGAGTCTGTACAGCACTGAAAACCTTATTTACATGACCTGCTATAACTTCTGTATTATCTGTACAGTACACACTGCAGCATTTGACAATAGTTAAACTCATATTTTAGGTGCAGCATCCAGCACTAAAACCCCCTAGGGACTTAGCCTGATTTCGGGCCTTTACTTAAGCTACACATGCTTGGGTCTTCATTGCTATCATCATCATTCTGGAGATATCTAAGTCAGAACAAACTGTTTCTTATGTCAAAACTCACACCTTACCTTTTCTACACAGCCATGTTGTTGGCAATAAACAATAAATAAGGGCTGGCAGACAATAGTAAATGACTGATTTCAACCCGGATGTTAAATACACTTATACTAATGGAAGGCATTTGATCCATTAATTTGACCATCACCTTGTCAAGGATGGATGTTATAGAGAAGCAGTTCTCTACTAAAGAGGTTGTCTAAAAAGAAAAAGACCTTGCCAGACATTTCTGTAAAAATGCCACTACAAGTCAACAAAAACACCAACCAACTAAAAAACCTAAGTTTTTAAAAGTCAGTACATATTATGCTCATAATATATGATTTTAAATGAGAACTGAAACATTTCTTTAATGGATGAGTAGGGTTTTGGAGGCAAAAATCAAACACAAAAACCTGTCCACTTCCCATCACATACTGGAAGGATTGCAATAAAATTTTAAGCCTTCACAGTCCCCAAATTATCTTTTCTGAATGTTTACCACTCACTAAACAGAACTGATAGGGCAAACAACTTTCTTACACGCCCTTTCACCAGTGTGCCCTGATTATGAAGAGGGAAGGAGAGGCAAAGATGAGAAAGCACCAAGGGAGATATGCTGTTTCATCCTTAGCTTCTGTTCATCCTCCTACCAAAGGAAATCCAGAGACAACAATTGTCCAGGGAAGAGTGATTAGAGAACAGTGATGACCTGCCAGGTGGTACCATGTTCAGTACACCACACTGTTCCAGACCAGTTCTGAAAGGGGAAGATTCCACAGCCCTTGACCAGAGATCCCTGGAACTTCATTCCCATAGGAAATGGCTGAAACATGTTAGTCACTATTGAAATCACATTCCCGTGAACAACTCGAGTAATAACGATCAAGTGAATCTCCATATACATTATAACTCAGAAAATTCTTGCTTTAAAGAATTAGTTTCCATTCATTTCTGTACCGTGCCCTCATTAAAAATCACACAGACCCTCTGCTCTCATGACTATGCAATTAACCAAGCAATACCTAATGGAGGAGAAATATTTTTCATAACTGTTCACATCAGTGGAAAAATTACCATCACTAATAAGCCCAGCAGTGACTATGCACTTTGTATTTACATACTGATATTCAAGTTTTACATCTCCTTTCCATGTTAAAATCTAGGGCCACTGACTTCAGTGATGTCAAGAGTTCACATACTGTGAAGATGGAAAGAGTATTTTTTTTCCTTCTTCCTTTCATAAGCTGCACAGAAAAACATTTAAATGCATGTGGGTTTTGCTAGCTTACGCTTTTTTGTTTATATTGGCATGTGTGAATTTTCAGTAGGATGGCTCTATGCACATGAGAAACATTTATTCAAGTACAGCTGAATTAAAATGATTAAATTTTGTACTTAGTTCAGAAAGTGATGGGGGAAGCAGTCATTCTTAGCTATCATGGGCTTAAGTTCTGGAAGCTAAATCCAAGTATTCAGCAAAGAGCTGTGCTCACAGAAAACTCTGCCGCAGAGGGAAATGGTATGCCTAGAACCAAACTGCCAAGGATGCTCATAAGCAGAAAGCAGAATCCTTAGCAAGATGGACAGGATGTGATGCCCTGTCCTGTAAACCTTTTAAAGTTCAAAAAGGCTTTTGTTCACAATAAAACAAAAGGAAAACTTCCAAATGTTTTCACTGGAAGAAACAGTGGTAGAAGAGCAGTTCAGGGACTTAAGGAACTCTCATGGAAAGAAGGACAAATAATTTTATTCCTCTGACATGAACTATGCAGAACATAGATCTGGATTTGGTTTTCCAGCTTCAAGATGCCTTCTGACTGCCACACTATTGCACTGTTCTGGAGAAAGTTATTTCTGTTCTCCTCTAGTTTTAACTAGAAATTTCATGCTGTAGTTTCTCTTACAGTGGGAAACATGGGAAATCAGGAGCTACTGAATTTTATTTTTTTTCAGCTCGAAAGACCTTCACATGAAACAGTAACAAAATATTTCTCCAAATTAGAAAGCCCTAAGGTATCCAGAAAGTGCACTTTTTCATGCTCTTAGCAATCTGGTCTCTATGAGGCTTATCTATGCCATCAGGAACTTCAACACGGATGACATATCTGACACAGGCTCACGGCCCACATATTTACTGGTTTAGAAGTCATGAAAAGTACTGCTACATTTCAAGTGTGCAGCTTCGTGTCTGCTGCTCCTTCGATCTGCTGAGTGACTCAGTGACTCTGAAATCAGACCACAGAGAAAAAGAATCAAAGGATTTGAATCATCCCCCAATGAAGCAATAAAAAGACTGCACATACCTCAGTAAAACCTGAATCTGATCCATCCTTACATCTATGTTCTATATTCTGTAAAACTCTTTGCTGTCACAGGGAAAACCTGCAAAGCACAGATCAAGCTCTTTCTATAAAAATCACTGGGAACAGGATGGACCAGCAGACAGGAACTATTCTCACATTGAAAGGGTATTTCTCCTAATACACAAAAAAACCTTTCTGGAAAGACTGCTCTAAAACTTCCTAAAATTCTGGCAGCAATTTTAAGGAACATTTCTCTCACAACCTGCTCCCTCCTCAAACCAGGCTGGTGAAACTCTCAAAAATATTTTAGAAGAGCAAGAATATTTTTACAAAAAATGAGATAGTTTCAAAGCATAAGGATACAAACTATTTTAAAACATTTCAGGTGAAGATATAACAAGGCTGACTGACTCCAACATCAGGTAGTTTGCTTATGCATTAATGCTTATCTTACATTTTTAGGAAAGAAAAAACAAAACCCAAATGTCTGAGAGTTTGCCAACCACTCTCTGGCAAAAAAAAACCCACCATATTTGCTGAAATGGCCAGGTATCTTTATCCTTGTTTTTCCTCTTCGTAGGTTCTACCAAAAAACAATAACTATTGCCACAGTGCTGGTGCATTCCTTTGACAGATGTCAGCCTCGTGCTCTTCAGACAGTGGGGTGAAATGGGGGAGCTGACCAGCTGCCTTCATCAAGAACTTTATTTTCAGAATTAGGTCCTGAAGTTATTGTTATAAATGTATGATCAAACTCTTAGAGCAGGTATCTATGTCCTGCTATGAATTATTTGGAACAGTTCCTCAAAGCTCATAAATTGCCAACCACTCACTTATATTCCAGACCAACCATCACTTCAGGTTTAACTCTATTTCCTATTAACTCAGCACAAACGAATAGGAAATCACTGAAAAACTTCCTAATCTGAGGAGCAAGAGCCAGGAATTTCAGCCAGACCTACTCCTGCCTGCCTCAAAGGCAGCTACTGACAGTGTTATACTCCCCCAGCAGGACAACGACAGAAGCACTGTCACAGCATCACCTGCTTAAGAGCTCCAGATGATTGCTTTAAATGGTTGACTTGTTAGCTTTCCTGTTCTCCCATTTTCACATCTCGTTAGCCTTGCTTCATTTTCATCTGAATGCTTTCAGGTGCAGGTTTTGCACTACTCCAAGCTTTCCAAGCAGCACCAAGCGCTGGTAAATTCAGACCACCAGACCAAAAAAATGTAACTTCAATTAGCTTTAAAAATTATCTCAACTAGTGGATTAGGAGTGCTATTCTTCCACGTAAGGACATCTTAAATGTGGCAGTCCTCTGCAGATATAAAGCCGAAAAAGAAAATTCAAAAACATTTAAAACAATTGGAATCTCTAAAAATGTTACATAAAAAGTCAAGTACTTCTGCAAGCACGAGAAATAACGAGGTCTGGTTCTCTACATTCTTGTTTCTCATCTCTGACTGTTGTGAACACAGGCTTTCTTCAGCTCAGGCACTTCAATAAAGGCTCATATCCACCCAGATTCTCTGATGTCTAACTACATTTGTGTCTTTCTTAGAAGACGTATTAAGAGGGTTTCTTCCCCCTCCTCATTCTTGAGAAACCTGAAGGAACATTATTATCCCTCTACCAAATCTGACTGAAATCTGGCAGTCAATTTCAAACTTCCCAGCAGAGAAACTCAGGGGTCAGATACACACAACAGAATATGATCAGAAAACTCAGGTTTTCTGAGACAGACTGAAAGAAGGGGTATAAAAAAATCTGTTTGCATACTACAAGTCATTTTCCATCACCAGTAATTCTTTAAAGGAAAAATCTCCATTTGTGAAAAAAAAAAAAAGGAGAAAGGCAATAAAGTACAAAAGTAGCTAAGACATTAAATGTTAGTGACAATTTTGCAAAACTGAAACATGGGACTTCAGAAATGCTGGTGGTATTTAACAAAAAACATTTTGAGTGGCAGAAACTGCTCTAATTTTCAGCATTGTAGTGTATCTTAAATCCCAAAATGAATTCTCAACAGTGCACCTTTATCAAGCAGTGTTATTCAAGCCATCTTCTACCTTCACAGTTTGTGTAATACAGGATATTTTCTAGGCAAAACTTAAATCCAAACACTGTGTAGATAGCGCACTCAATTAGCTCTGTCTCTTAAAGCTCATTTTCCTCCTCCTCTTCTATTCATGTTTCTGACACACAAGCTGGAATAATTTTTAGAACTCCAATTTTTCAGCCCCCTCACTGCTGTTGGTCCTCCCACTACTTTCTCCACAGGCTTTTCTTTAGTGAAAAAGTAACATCAAAAGATCACTTTTCAAATGGAGAAACATCTGGCAACTACAATTTCCATGACAATGTCTTGACTACAAACAATTCTCAACCTTTCAAACCTCGTATTTAGAAGCCCACTGGTGAATTTTGTAAGCGATGTCCCCTTTTATTTCTAGACTATTTCAACCCAATTAAATATCAGATAGATTAGTAACATTCTTAATCATATTTCAAAATCTATTAAGTGAGTCAAACACTCTACTGCATTTACATTTACCCTCCTGCAACTTGTGCTACATCCTTTAGATGCAGATTTATCTGACTCACAATATTATTGGTCCTTAGGCTGCTCAGGTGCCTTTTGGGCTAAACGTGTTCATATGGCTACTGCTGCCTGGATCATCTGTTGCCAAGTAACAGGGGGATACTCTGTCCCTGTAGCACTAACCCAGGGAATCTTTCTCTTCAACCGGGATCTCAGTAAATCATCCCCGTATAATCAGGGGTTGTACTACACACAACTCTGGAAGCTTGAAGACCTCAAATTTTCTTCTCAGATTTAGGAATCTGCATTTCCGTGTCACATCAGCAAAATTATTTTGCTGTTCTGTCAATTTACTAAGCAAAAACTCTTCTCTTACTAGTAGAGAAGGCAAATTACGTAAGCTTCCTAGGCATGATTAATGTAACCTAACATTTTTTCCCGTCTGTCACATAAGAGAATCAAGAATTCAAATTCTCAACCATTAACTTCAATCCTCTGCAATTACATGGCACAGCTAAGTACTTGGTTACAGGATTAATATTATTTTTCTAATTATGTAAAACAATTTCTCTGAAACCCATGAAGGATGCCATACTGGTCTGTGAAGGCAGGTTTAGCTTCGGAAGATGAGTTAAACCTCGTCTTTAGGGGAATATGTGGCTATTTATGTTTTTAAAGCTGCAGATCACAGGATGCGTTACTGTACTTTTGCTCCCATGAGCACAGGTAATTCCTCTCAGAACAGTCAGCAGTGCTCAGCACGTGTCTATCCGGCTCCCCTGCCTCCAGCAGTGTCTGACAGTGATTTAAGCGAAAGCAGAGCTGTTCCCTGACTCAGAACAGCATCTGTAAGGCAGGTCGTTTCACATAATTACATCTGAGCACACAGCTTTGGTGCTTTGCACCTCATCAGTCACTGCTGCCGCTGTCAGCTGCTGAACCACCTCCCAACCAGGAGATCAGTGTCTCGGTGTGATCCCTGGAGGGGAAACATACACTGAGCTACCTGTGCACACCCCATCACAAGATCCAACCAACACTGTACTTGCAGGAAAAACATTTTCGAAAGGTTCAAAACTTGGCCTAACATTAAAGCTGAAGTAGATATCACTCCTCTAGCAAACTTTCAGATTTCAATTTCCAATATTTTTAAAACTAAAGGTTTTCAATTTTTTTTTTTATTTTAATTAGGTCCCTGAAGCGTTTTCGCATTTTCTCCCAACACATTCTTATTCAGGTATTTCATTAAATTTTCAAGCTCCAGTAGAATCTGCCTGGAAATTTTCACACAGAATGGTTAAAATTTGAGAAAGTTACAAGCACTGGAAGTAGGGGTTTGAAAGGAAACACCTACAAATCCTAAACCAAAGTTGTCAACAGCACTTCAAAGCAGTATAATGCCTACAGCATCTTCAGATTATCTCAGCTCATAATAATCTTCTGAGAAGGGTTTTTAAAAGAACTAGTTGGTTGCCTTGGAATCACAGCTAAGGGACACAGGATCCCTCAGCCAGCCAATACCACAGGCAATTAGCACCCAGGATTTTGTGTGAATGCTCTAAAGACCACACATGCTGCGTCAACCCTGAATAGTCGGAGTTTATAACAGTCTAGTAACCATTTATGATCCTATGAAGCAGACAAACAACTCTGCTGATGTTTCTTATTCACTACTGCGGGCAGTTAAAGCAAGCATCTTATCTGCACTACTGCTTAACCAAAGGCTGATGTTAAAAAACTGGTTTTGCACTCAGATTTTGACAAATCTTGATTCTAAGGTAGCTGGACTGAATCCAGATTTCAGCTAGTAGAGGTGTTGTGGTCATACTTTATTCTGAAGTCAGACTAATGACAAGTTACATGTGGATAGGAATCCTCATGATAAAAGCTTTTCAGCAATTTCCCATTAGTAAAGTAAAAGATTAAAAACTTCTGTGGGGTAGAGAAAGCGAAGTGGGTAAGCTTAACTAAACTCTGCCAATTTTTACAGGCTTTTACAGCTTCATCTTATGAAGACTTGTTCTACAATTCAAAGATTTATTTCTCTCCCAGAGCACGGACTTCTATCATCACAGTTTTGCCCTGACTGCTATCCCCCAGAGATGCAAAGGTCTCTGCTGGATGAAGACAGCAACTAAGACATTCCAATCCCCCACACAGCTTTGATCAAGTTGCTTAGTTTCACCTTCACAGCTGCCCCCTGCATTAATGCATTTGATGTCCAGCACTTTTTAAAAAGAAGGCTGTATTTCCCACTTTATCCTTTCGTAAAACAAGAATAACCATAACCATCATTCCTTTCACAGAAGGATAGCAAGATTTAATAGCTAAATATCTGTACTATTTAGACATTATAAATCCCCCTTGATTTCAATGAAAACATGACAGAGGCAGCTCAGTCAGTTCATCCTCATTTCCTGCCTCTGCCGACCTTCACTGCAGCAGAGCAACCAGGCACCTGGCAGAAGTCAGAAAGGGCTACGATGCTGCCCAGCCCTCCGCCCCTGCAGTTGCCACCAGGAAACTCCAGAATGTCAGCAGCTGGAAGGACTGGATCCAGATCACAGTTCCCCTCCTCCTCACCATCAATTTGGGGATGTTCAGACCTAAGAGACCACAGTTCAGTTATCAGAGTGGATTGTAACAAAGAACACGGGACAGCACAAGGACAGCATTGGTGTTATGTATCTAGAAAACATACAACGTAATATAGTCCCTACAGTGGAAGAAAGATCACATGGAAGGGATAAAAATTGGAGGAATACTAAGTTCAGTGAAGGATCATACTTAAATGTGCTGTGTTAATGTGGCAGAACAGGTGCACAGCCTCCAGCACACCTGCCCACCTCTCCATATTTTCCATGTGTAGACCTCCCATACGTGGCTCTCTTTCCAAGTGTGTTAGAATAGTCTGCAGAAAAAGCGTGACCTTTTACTTTTTTTTTTTTTAAAGACAATTAAGATAGTTACAATTATTGAAGGATCCATGCAACAGGCTCTCAGAAACACATCTCGGGAGAGCCAATTCTTTGCAAGTACAGGAGCACCCTCTGGTGCCCACGGACAGGTTGAGCATCTTATTTAAACCCCAAGAATTAACTTCTGAAATAATCAATAAGAAGCCACCTCTGTCATCTCTTCCTAGTGTACTATGCCTCAAAATTAGTAACCTTGTAAGAGGAGGAAGAAATCACTACAGGATAAAGCAATCGATCACAACAGCCTGGGTGATAAAGACCTTTTATGCAGGAAAACTGCTGACACTTGGCCATATGGCTTTCTTCACTGAATCATTTATGTTGGAAAAGACTTCTGAGATCACCGAGTCCAGCCCTTAACTGATCACCACTTTACCCACTAGCCCATGGCACTAAGTGTCATGTCCAGTTGTTCCCTGAACACCCCTGGGGACAGTGACTCCACCACCTCCCTGGGCAGCCTGCTCCAAGGTTTAACAACCCTTTCCACGAAGAAATTCTTCCTGATGTCCAACCTGAATCTCCCCTAGTGCAGCTTGAAGCTATATCCTCTTGTCCTGTCACTAGTTACCTGGGAGGAGAGGGTGACCCCCACCTGGCTACAACCTCCTTTCAGGTATTTGTAGAGCGATAAGGTCCCTCCTGAGCCTCCTTTTCCCCAGGCTAAGCAACCCCAGCTCCCTCAGCAGCTCCTCCTACAACTTACCCTCTAAACTCTTCACCAGCTTCACTGCCCTTCTCCGGACATGCTCCAGCATCTCAATATTGTTCTTGTAGTGAGGGGCTCTGAGTATCAGAGCTGTCCACTCCAGAACAACTTCCAGGGGCCGCCTCACAGAGTTCATCGTACACTGGGAACATTTCTATTAGGTGCATAGTATGAGAACAAAGAATTTCTATCTCTTTTATGTGCTCATCTGATTTGGATATGCTCACTATACTTGCAAATACTTGCTTAGCTCTCATTCTTTGTATTAAACTGTGTATTAAGCATGTTCCACAGCCCAGCCACACAAAATTTACTCCCTTTATCAAACCTTAGGTTGTTCTTTCTTTCCATTTTGTTGGCTGAGAGAACTACTGGGTTCCACCCACAAAACACTACTGAGTGACCCTGGCATGTTGCTTAGGGACCAGGGCCTTTTGTTTTCCATCTGTATAAGGACACAGGTGAACACACAATAGTTACAGTGTCTTCTTCCAGGAAACAGTACTTTTGGTGATTATTCTTGGCAGCTACAATTATAGTTAAAAGTCAATGTTCATGGAAAAAGCCCTCTTCAAACTTACAGCAATAGGTGTTCTCCATTACCACTGTTTCTCACCAGCCAATGAGTATCCCCACCTGCATATACTAGATCACCGTATTATTCTAGAAAATGATGCTACAATGGTCAACTGAACAGCCAAAACCACTTTTTGGAGGGTCACTATTTCCTTGGCTTAAAGGAAGGAGACACTATCACACAGAAAAAGGTAACAGCATCAGTTGCCACTGGCCACCAAGGCATTTGGGGACTGGAGAACACAACACATGAGACGAGGTTGGGAGAACTGAGCTTGCTCAGCTTTGAGGTGTCTGAGGGTGACTTTAATGCTGTCTACAGCTACCTAAGTGAAAGATACCCAAAAAGATGGATCTAGACTTTTCTTGAAGGTACACAGTGATAGCAAAAAATGCAAAGGACACAAGTGGAAACATTGGACATTCCAGTCACGTACTAGGAAAAAAAATTGCTGAGAGAGTGGTCAAACACTGGCACAGGCTACCCAGAGATGTTGTGCAATCTCCATCTTTAGAGATGTTCAAGATTGCCTGGATACAGGGTGGAGAAGACTGGCCTGGTTAGACCTGTTTTGAGCAGGTTGTGGAGGTCCCTTCCAAGCCAAATGATGATTCTATGATTCTTATTATAGCTTGGCATGTCTTTGCCCAAAGATGCTGTCCATCTTCCAAGCTGCTCCAGATCCTACACAGACCTACGGGGTTCCTTTATTAACAACAATCTAGATGTACTTTCAAAAATTAAGAGCTCTGACACAACATTGTTAAGTATAGATTTTACATCAAACCTGACCAGAATAATTCTCTAAATAACCACTGTCTCTGTCATCAAACCCTATTATATTTTTATTGCCAACTGAAAGTTTGTAACTTTTCTTTATTCCTGGCAATGGAGTTTCTGACAATACATATATATTAAAAAAAGAAACAGCATACAATTAGGACAGACATGGCAAAGTTATTAAGATCTGCACCCACAACCCAAAGGATCTCACCAGACAACTCTGGGTGACAAAGGGAGATTAGCAGAGAATTTATATTTAGGCAATGCTAGATAACTTTGACTGTCCTAATGTCACCTATTTGAGTTGCTCCAACAGAAGAGCCACCAGTGCATCTAAAATTACTTTTAGAGAGATGGAAATTTCTGCAAGTCAAAGCCAAGACTTGGCTAAAGTAGAGGGTAATTTATCCCATGGATTCTAACAAATTCTGTCAAATTTATACTTATAGGCTTGAATTTTATATGGCACATAATGTCATAAAGATGTCAGCATGGAACCCAAAATGAGCTCCTGGAACAAAGGAAAGTTATGGGGGTTTTTTTAACAGTTTTCATTTGTCAAAGTGCCAAAGAATTTGTTATTTTATCAGCTACACCTGCAATGCACACAGCCTATCTGCTGAAGAAGTAAATTAGCACTATTTAGAAACACTAGTTCAAGAAGAAACCATGACATATTTTTGATGGTCATAGGAAGACTCACCATGAAGTATTTAAAGGCTACCTGATATCATTATACTATTTTTCTCCTCATGCTGCATATAACATTTTCTTTTTCCCTGTGATGAAATGCTGCAAGTGACAGGCAACTATTTTGCAACAAAAGTACACAATTTGAAAATTATTAAAAGGAAAGTAATTTTGTAAATGTGCACTTCTTCAGGAAAGTCTATTAGCAGGAAACAGTTTTGTCTGTTTACATGCTCAGCTCTGAGTAACAGATCTTTACCAAAGTTATTTCATTTTACCAGCTCATGCAGTACGATGGAGATTACTGGGTCCCAAATGCAACTCCTGTAAACCAAGGTATATTACACAGCTGCCCCATGACTTGTACTGCCTTTATAAAATCTTCAGCTGATCTTCTGATCACACCATGAGAAACCCAGGACCCTTCATTGTCAAGCACCAGAAATTCCTGTCTCACTTCCTATTTTCTAAGACTTATTTTCCAAAACATGAAATAAGACTTTTTCACCGATGAATAAAAGCGTTTTGAAAAAAATTACTCTTTTTTTTTTCACCTGCCTTGTCTAAACTGAGGCTTTCCATGTTGATATTCTCTGAACTGTGGGTTTTACCAATGAACTGATGATAATAATAACAACAACAACAAACATAAGATAGAAGTTGTAAAATTTTCTGCTGACATCAGCTGAATTGCTCATTCCCTGATACATTGAAGATTTTGTTCAAAAACACAAGACTGCAAGTTCTGGCAACCAGGAAAGACCACTTCACATAAATTTTCCACCAACATTGCAAAAAGAACTAAGGTAGTCGGACACTATATTCCACTAACCATGTGCTTCTGCATCCACAAAATCAAAGCTAGATGACATCGTTCTCCAGCAAATGTTGCATTTCTTTATCTGGAACACTTTCAAGTGTCAGAGTGCACAAAACAAATGAATAAAAAGAAACTAACATGGTTAAATGATGGACAAATACATCTCTGCACATGATTACATGAAAGGTGCCATTAATGAATAATGCATTCCAGCACCCAATGGATGGAGATAAGCAGGTTTCCCTTTGGGAATTTATTGCTCACTGCCCACAGCAGCCATGAGTCACACAACTACAATCAAGATGCCAGAGCGCATCAGAACTGACTTGAAATACTACCATCTAATGACATCTGACATGAAAGCTGTTTTCCAATGATTAGCAGACCTGTAAAGCTAATGTGCTGTTAAGACAAATAACTGCAGGATATTTCAGAACACGTATCTCTTTACCTTGTCTTCCACCACAGCAATGTGCCCAGTTTTACAATGCACACAACTACTTCCAGTGCATTGCTTGCATATGACTGAAGTATAGGGTCTGACACAAACACACTACAAACCAATTCCACTAAAAGTTATTACCTTTATCTTTCTGTGGCCACGATACCACTTGTTTTTTTTCTGAGTAGGTATGTATGTTAAAACTAACACAGTCTATATGACTAACTGGAAGCAATACAGTGCTAAAGGTTTGTCAAACTTTCTAACACAAAATACATTACTTTCAGAATATAATTAAGAGCCTGCAGCTAAAACCCAGGTTGCAGATCAATACTTGAATCCATCAGAAGGAGTCTTCTATTTTTTGATTTGTTGCTCCTGAGAAAAGGTGTTTTGAAAGAGTTTAAGATGGATCAGGTGCAAATTGATGGTATTCAACAGTCACGTAATGTCCATATCTAACTGGGCAGCATGCATTCCCAAAACGTGTTTCCCCACCATCTTCCAGCAGACAAATTATTATTAATGCATTTTGAGAAACTGTAAGGGGAAAGGGTACATGAGTGGGAAAACTGATGGCTTTTTTAAGTATAAAAGAAACAAAGAGAACTGTGTAACACTTGTAAGTCCAGAGAAAAACAAAAGAGAGAAAGGTCTCAGGGCACTGGAGAAGGGCAGGAGCGGGTCCCAAAAGAGACAGTCTTTGGGAAGACAATGGAATGAGTAATTAAGCAGAAAGTCACTGAGTATCTAAGAAGACAATATAGTAATAAAAGGCAGATAATGTGAATTTGTCAAGAACACATCTTTTTCTGATACAGTGAGGAAGTGAGAAGCCACAGGTGTGACAAACACGGTATTGATAGAGCTTTTAATCTAAGTCAGAGTCTAACAAGCTGAATAAGGCATTGGGGCCTAAACTGATGAACAGTTATGACTATTATATGAAGAATACTTCCATTGCAAACTTGGGAGTCAAATGGTGTTCTACAATGATCTGCCATGCATCTGCCTTATTTCCTGTTTTCCTTATCACACTAAAAATGAAACTACGAAAGCATACTTACAGAATCTGGGCTGACAAGGTGGGAAAGGCTGCAAGCAGTTTAGAAGCAGAACTCAAAATGATAATCTGATACAAGAAATACTTTGTTCTGTTTAGCAGCAGTGAAACACACAGCAGTTGGCAAGCAACTTACAGGTCAAACACCACATTTAGAGAAAACTGCAGACAAAGAGTAAACTATCTAAACTTTAAAACCACATTATCAGTCGGAAAAAAATAAGAAAATTTGTTTACTGAAGAAAAACGGGAAAAGGGGAAAGGGCAAAGTTATAATCTTCAAGTTCTTCTGCACATAAAAGACAAAAATGAAATATGATTATACCCCCAAGGACAGAACAAGTAATCCTTGGCATCATCTGCTGCATGGAATATAACAGGAAAAAACCCTCAGTGAACTGAGTTTATAAAAACCATCTTGCAATGGAATTATGCCAACAGATCATGCAGTTCCTGTCACTGATGTATTTTCAAAATAAATTAAACAAATTCACTGTGAAACATTTTGTTAGAGGTTGCTGTAAGATTCAACACTGCTTTAATGAAGCAGTTAACTTGGCGTCACCTGAGAAACAGAGGGAGGCTAGAAACATCACTCTCAGGGACAGTCAGCTACAACAGAGCGAATGCTTTACCTAAGCAACATGTGCATGGGAATAAATTCAACATGGAAATTGAAAGTTACAGCTTTGCCTGGATTAAAAGATTTATAAAGCCTGTATCTGAAAACAAGCAGTGGCCTTCCTATTTAAGGGAGGCAAATGCTGATCTTGAGTTTGTGTTCTGAAGGCAAGGTGCAAACAGGCTGGAGCAAACCTGAGCTGCTTGAGGCAAGTGTTTGACAACAAGCAGGTGCATCAGCCAGGTTATCCCATGTGTCTTAAAACGAAATTCAATTTAAAGCTGTTGGGCCATTAAACAGCTTTAGGACACCAGCTTTTGCGTGCCGTCTTAGGCAAAGGGGACTCAGTTGAGTTGCATCACAATCACAGAATCACAGAACGTGCTGTGTTGGAAGGGCCCCATCAGGATTATGAGTCCAGCCCCTGGCCCTGCATAGGACAAATCCCAGGAATCACACCACGTGCCCAAGCGCAAATGCTTCTTGAGCTCTGTCAGGCGTGGTGCTGTGACCACGTCCCTGGGGAGCCTCTTCCAGTGCCCAGCCACGCTCTGGGTGGAAAAACCTCTTTCCTGATACCGAAGTGCGAACTGACCCTTTATGAGTGCCCCGGCCACGCCACCCTGTCGCCTGCCCCACATTCCCACACACAGCCCCAGCGCAGGACAAGCCCTGCTGCAGCTGCCCTTCCCTGGGATGCACCATCTCCTGAGCTCCCGGCCTGTGCCCACTGCGGGCGGCCTGCAGGCGACAGCACCTGCCCCAAACACCTGCCCCACTGCAGCACCTGCCCCAAACACCTGCCCCACTGCAGCACCTGCCCCAAACACCTACCCCAAACACCTGCCCCACTGCAGCACCTGCCCCAAACACCTGCCCCACCGCAGCACCTGCCCCAAACACCGGCCCCACTGCAGCACCTGCCCCACTGCAGCACCTGCCCCAAACACCGGCCCCAAACACCCACCCCACAGCAGCACCTGCCCCAAACACCTGCCCCAAACACCGGCCCCAAACACCGGCCCCACAGCAGCAGCAGCTTCCCAACAGCACCTGCCCAGCACCACCTTCCCAACACACCTTCCCAGCACCACCTTCCCCACCAGCCGGGCATCCCCGAGCCCGAGCGGGGGGTTAAAATTCCACACTCCCCTTCCCCGCCGCTCCCCCCGAGCCGGGCACAGAGCCGGGCACACCGCGGGCCGCGCTCGCCGCTCACCATGGCGATGATGACGATGACGATGACGAGGATGAGGATGAGGATGAGGAGGAAGGCGCCGTCCCGGAGCGCCGCCCCGCAGGCAGGGCCGGGAGCGGACCGCACGCGCGCCCCGCCCCGCCCCGCCCCGCGCGCCGCCGGACGCGGAAGCGACAGGGAACTGTCGGGGCTGTCGCGACATCGGCGGGGCTGCGGCACGGTGTGTGCGACGCGGGCGGGCCCAGGGAGGGCGGGGGGCGGCGGGAGGGCCCGAGGTGGGTGGTGGAGCGGCTGCGGCAGGGCCGGGGCCGGAGGGGCTGCGGGGAGAGGCCTGCGCGGCCTCTGCACCCAAGTGGGCCCTGAGTGGGGGCCCGGAGGGTGGGCCCGGAGGGTGGGCACTGAATGTGGGCACTGAATGTGGGCACTGAGGGGCAGGCACCTGCAGGTGGGCCCAGGTGGAGCGGATAAAGCTCCTAATGAGTCTTTTATTAAGTACTGTTGGCTTTTTCTGAGCTGTGGTTCCATCCTCCTCGCTGTGCTGAATTGAGTGGGGATCCTCAGTTAAAAAAGGAAGGAACAGCAGTGGTGGTTAGCTCGTAATGCCATTAACCCAGTAACACACAGCTCCAGCAAAACAGATGGAGACACATTCCCCTGTCCATAGTTTGAGAAAGCTCAGGGAGGGACAGGTGTCTCTTTTGTCTTCTGTTCATCACACAAGATAACCAAACCAAAAGAAAATAGGGATGTACTGATCTCAAACGAATGTAGTTAGTGACAGACCCAAGACAAGGGGGGTCAGTGGGATTGCAAGTGGAAGGACCTGTGGATGCAGGTGGCAGGGGTCAATACCAGTGGTGGGTAGGGGAGAAAATGGCCAGGGTGGTGGTTTGGGCCAAGCTGGGGGTAAACTTTTGCTGTTTGGGTAAGCCAAGCATGGGCAGCCACTCAGCACACTGACTCCTCCTTTCGCTGAGAATTGGCACGATCAAAAAAGCTGTGTTTAGCCATTGTTTCCTCCTCACCTCTTGGCCCCCTTGAAGGAAAGTGTGGGATTTCCCTTTCTTGTGGTTCTGTGATTATTTCAGGTAATCTCTGCATGGTCGTGTAGTTGTACTCTGGGAGTGTTACAGGATTTTAAAGGGTAAGATGAGGGGTCACTGAGAAAAGGAGGGAGCTCAGAAAGAGAAATTTGAGGCGTGGAAACTGGAACTGGATGAGGAGCAAGAGAAAGGAGTTGAAGTGCAGCTCTTGGTAAAAAAAGAAAAAAAGTGCAAGAAGTCTCACAGCCTTCAACTCATTAGGTCTTGGTGTGGTTTTTATAATTTGCGGGGTTTTTCCCTTTGTTTTGGTGTGGGTTTCTTCACTGTGCTACTGAACTCGAGTTTAGAGGTTGTACTAGAAAACAGGATAATCCAAGATTAACTGTCAATGTTACCATTGCTAAAGATTTTTTCCACCCCCCTTCTTATTTTTTCTTCAGATTTACCAATTTAGGAAGAGCTGAATGCTAAAGAGAAAATGACATCTCTAGAAAAAGGTAGGTTGTTCATACGACATCTAAGTAGACTGTGTTAAAAGTACTTTAACTGGCATTCCAAACACCAGAGTTATGGTGTATTCCAGGCTCCATTCATTTAAACTTACTCCTTTTATGTAGCTGTGAGGAAGTACTTCTGTGACATCATCATTGCAGTGAAAACCAGAGCTGCCTGGATGGAATAGTAATTGAATGTAGTTTTTCTAATCCAGCTTTGTATTGAAAAACAAGTTGTCACTGGTACTGTGACTGGTTTGTCATCTGTCTGTACAACACTTGTCTGTCAGTGCTCCTCTGGTATTTAGAACCTGTTGGTGCTGTTCAGCTGAATGGAAAGTAGGGCAATATAATAGTGTTACTGCAGCATTTTTGAAATCCATTATTTGGATAGAGGACACAGGCTCACGTTGCTGCCTGCAGTATGAGAAAAGAAAGTAGTATGTATAGCCATGTTCTCAGAAACTTTCTGGCTTTCACTCATTGTGAGGAAACTTTACTACAATAATAATTCAGCTGGAAACTTAGTGAACTTAAATAAAATGAATTTCAGTAAAAGTGCCTATTGGGGACTATAGAGCAGAATGCAGCATTACTGGGAATACTGGTGTCTGTTTATTAGAAATGGAGCAGAACTGGCTTGTTGGCTTTACTTAAACCTTCATTTAGACAGCTAAAACACATGTTAGATAGTACTTAAAAGTCTACTAAACTTCTTAAGGTGTCAGTGGCTGTCTAGCTAATAGCTGTTTGCTTTTAAAATGAAACTGCTCTGATTCTGTCAGCTCCCAAAACCTGATTTTGCTTTCAGCCTATGAGTAATGTCAAGAATTTTTTCCATGCAAGTTCGTTCTTGTGTCTGCATTTCATCTTGTATAGCAGCAGGGAATTAAAATTAATGCAATTCAGATCAATGTTTGTGTCTTGTACTGCTAGTAGTAATGAGGGATGCACATTTGAGTAAGGACTTACTGTGAGGGTGGTGAGACACTGGAACAGGTCGCCCAGAGAAGCTGTGGGTGCCCCATCCCTGGAAGTGTTCAGGGCCACGTTGGATGGGGCTTTGAGCATCCTGGTCTAGTGAAAGGTGTCCCTGCCCGTGGCAGGGTGATTGTAATGAGATGATTCTGAAGGTCCCTTCCAATCCAAACCATTCTATGACTTTTCCGAATTGTGCTTGGTAATTGCTGCTGCAAAGGACTATTTTACATGGGCAGTGTACAATTAAAATCTGTAACTTTGAAGTACAGAAATAAGGGAGCAGTTACAATGAGACTATAACCAAGTGAAAGGTGGTAAACTTTCCCTCCACAATTTCTGAATTTTAGTGGATGAGGCCTCATCGCCCATTCGAGGACCTGGTGATGGCATGGAAACGGAGCAGACAGCCGGATCGGTGGAAGCCATTACTGGAGCCAACACTACGAACCATCATATCCACCACAGCCCACATAAAAAGACAGCCTCTGCCCTGAGTCCTGGGGTTCTGCAGCTTGGGAAAGTACATGCTGACAAATCAGTGGAGATTGAAGCTATTCGTATCTTAGTCCCCAAAGCAGCCATCACCCATGTTGTTCCAACTAAAAATGCTAAGGTAGCTAAATCTGTGGGACATAAAGGAGACACGTTCCATCAGTCGGATGGAGCTGCAGATCCCAAGAAAGAACAGACAGAGCTAAAAAATGCAATTGAAAAGCTAAGAAATTCAGAAAAGCGGTTGTTACAGGACAAGGAAGGTCTCTCTAACCAGCTGCGTATACAGACAGAGGTAAGAAATTAAAGGCGTTTTCTCTCACTCAGGTGAACTGTTTTGGTTTATATAGGCAGTTTGTAAATGTGACCAAAGAGAACTGCAATGACACTCTAGCCTTGAAACAAACAGTTTCCCTTTTGAGCTTACCAGCTAAGGTACAGAGTAGAAGTACATCAAAGTAATCCAGTGCTGCTTCTCTGACACCAGATGAAAGAATCAAAGGCTTGAAGCTGGGAGAAACACATTAAAGGCTTGCAGGGAAATGAATCTTCCACAAGAAAAGATTTTGCTCCTTAACCACTAATGAGAAATGTTATGGGATGACTATAATTTTCTACATAATTTATTTGTGGATGTCTTATCTAATCCTTTGTTATCTTACTGGTTCAGGAGTTGAATACTACTGAAACTTTGTTTCTTGTAACAGGGTTTCATTCTTCTTCTTTGGTTCTGTTTGAATTTAAAGAAGAATTTGTTAAACATGCATTAGGCTAAAATGTTTATGCTTGCCTGGATGCATCCCATTCTGCAAAGAGAAAGGCAATTTATTGTTAGCAATTTACAATGACTTGCACTGCATTCTGGAAATAGGAGGTCTTTTATTCTCTATTGATAGTCACAAGAGAGTCTGATATAATTCTAGGTCAATCGGGAGCTGAAGAAATTACTTGTTGCATCTGTTGGGGACGATCTGCAGTATCACTTTGAACGGATGGCTCGTGAGAAAAACCAGCTCATCCTAGAAAATGAAGTCCTGGGCCGGAATATGTCTCAGCTGTCTGAACAATTAGAGCGCATGTCTATACAATGTGACGTGTGGCGAAGCAAATTCCTAGCAAGCAGGTACTCACTCCTATAGAGCTGTCCTAACAGCATTCTCCTGCAGTCTTTCATCACACACACTCGTTGCAGTGCCCTTTAATATGCATAGGACAGCCACAACAGCTGTTCTGACACCTGCTATGAAATTTGAGTATACTGAAAAGGTACAAAGAAAGTAAGCTCCTTGTAATTCTGAATAGTCCAACTTTTCAAAGGTAATACAGTGAGTCCCAAACCTCCTAAAATCTCAACTGCAGTTCTTGCCAACATAGCAAGAGAAGTTCTTAATTCTGATAAACTGTGTGCAATTTATGGTTTAAAAATCTCTTCCAGGGCAGCTGTCTTTAGGTAATTTTCTTAAAGGTAATTAGCTTGATGTTCATCCCCAACCCCCAGTATTGAGACAATCATCAATTGGCAAAGAAATTGATGTGGTTAAAAGCTCTGTTTAGAGTGAGTCAGGGATCTAGTATGGAAGAAAGAGTAGGGCGAATCTCTGCATCAAACACTGTGTTACTGCACAGAACCCTGCTGTTAATTCTGTACCATACTGGTCTGAAAGTCAAAATCTCCTTTAACAATGGACTGGACTTTCAACTTGCTAAGTTTAGTTGTCTTACCGGATCTGTAGTGTTATAGGATCTTTAATTTTCTACTATACTTGAATATAACTGACTGAATTATAATTATGATGCTTAATGAATATTACAAAAAACCTTACTGCTTGAAGGAAATAGAATAGAGTTTCCTCCTTTAATTTTCTGGTCTTAAGTTTCAGCATATTGGGTGAATAGTAAGTACTTGGCAAGTTCTAGCTAAGTAGGAGTTACTATTCTAACTTGTTATTTTAGCATTAAGAGGACTTCTGAGGTCAGGGATGTGAGTCCCAGCAATGTGCTTAGGGTAACACTCTTCGATATTGTAACAATCTGGTTCATTTTTATCTCAGATTTCTAACTGGTGGGTGTTTAAATGTCATTCTGTTTTTTGCATTTGGAATATCACAGGCATTTGAAATGCCTGCTGGAGGGGTCAGTGCCAAGGCTCATGGTACAGCAGAATGTGACAACAGCTGTCTCGTTTGTAGCTCTTAAACACTTTTATCTGGCATCTAGTTATTGCCCCCGAGAAAGGCAGAGAGGTAAATGAATGCAGTCTATAACCATAGCTGTTATGTTTAGAGATGAGTGTGAACAGATGTGATTACAGCATACTTGTAAGAATTGTCAGTCAAACAAAAACATATTTTGCTTTTTCTTTCACAGTGTCCTTGTCAACCATGTTCACTTAACCAATGTATTTTGAAATGTCTGTTCCTAGATCTCTATTAAGTGGCCTAAGATTGTTTTGACTCACTGAATTTAAACAGAATTTTGCACTTTTGTTGACTGTAGTTGAACAGAAATTATTCTTAATACCTGTCCTTTGTAATTAGGTTGATACAGGCTCTGTATGGGGGAGGGGAGAGAGAACTGCAGCTTAATCCTCAGTTTGAACTGACAAATGATGGTCTGTAGCAGATTAAAGATGACATTCAAAGTGTTCATTTACACTACTGACTGTGGATTTCTTTTGCAGGGTAATGGCTGATGAGTTAACTAATACCAGAGCAATTCTTCAGCGTCAAACCAGGGATGCCCAAAGTGCAATCCAGGACTTGCTGAATGAGCGTGATCAGTTCCGTCAAGAGATGATTGATACACAGAAGTATGATTTTTCTAATCCAGACTACCTCTGTGCCAACTTAATTTTTGTCAGTTTATTCTAAGCCAGAGAAGAATTAAACAACTTTTGCCTGTTTCAGTGATATTCAACAAAAATTAATTATGCTGATAGTATAGTACAGTCACTTTTCAGTCTTAGACCCAGAAGAGCAGAAGTAACATACTTTTTTCTTCTTTTCCTAGAGAGGAACTGTGGAACTGACATCCCTCATATCCTCAGGCTTTCTCAATTTAATCCTTTACTGTCTTGACTTCAAGTCTCCTCTGTCTCCTTCCAAACAACATAAGAGATTCTACCTACACGGACTTTTTAGTCCTTGTTCTTCCAGATGTCAAATAAGTTTTAACATTCTTAAAGTCATGCTTTGGTGAGGCCTTGGACAATAGGCTGTCTCCTTGTTTTAGGCACCTTTTTTGTTGATTTTTTTTTTTTGTGAAGATTTAGCTTGTGCAGTAAGTCTTGGAAAAAGACAATTCCTCTTAAGTGTGCTGAGTGCTGATTATACAGTGTAGAGTAAAAAACCCACTAATACTGTTTCTTTCCTTCCTGCACAGGCTGCTGGAGGAGCTCATGGTCTCTCTTCAATGGGGGAGACAACAGACATATTACCCTAGTGCCCAGCCTTATACTACAACAGAGCTAGCAGCTGTGAATTGTAAGCTAGCCAAAGCTGTGAGCTCCCATCTTCTGGGAAATGTTGGCACTAACAGTCCAAAAAAGACTTCAACAACTGTGGAGTTTTGCAATACCCCTGCTGAGAAAATGGCTGAAATGGTAAGAACTCTTGATACATGTCAATCTTTATATTGAGGTTCTGGGTGGATGGGTAGATGGATAGACAGATAATTTCAACTTGGAAAAAAATGAAAAATTGCTTTCGAGCAGGAATCCTTCCTAGCTGTTAGAGAAGGAAAAAACCCATTAATCTGTCCAGAAATATTTTCAATCTCAGTTTTTTCATCCTTAGATGCTACGTGTACTGGATCCAGCTGCACGTCCAGAAACATCAACAGAAGTTTCTTTTTCTGAGACTTCTCCATCTTCCTTCCTTTCCACAAAGAAGAGTATTGGAAGGTTTCACCCATATACGAGATACGAAGATGTAACCTTCAACTGTTGCAATCACTGTCAAGGAGAGCTGATAGCCCTTTAAAAAGCTCAGCCAAGGCAACTGTACATGCACTCCTGAAGAATTACACTAGTTGATCTTCAGCAGACTTCCCTTTGTCCTTTTTTCATAATGGGTGGGTTTAATATTGGAAATCATGCGGTTTCTGCTTCTATACCTCTTGAAGTTAGGGACTGACAGCATTTCTACAGCCTCTGGGATACTTCTACTACTTCTCAGTCTGGAAAGCTACTTATTTTTGTATACAAAGGCAAGATCCAAAATGTTATGCTGGTCCAATTTGTAAAGATGCCCTTGACTATTTAAGGTTTATAGTCTTACTAGGAAATCTTAATAAATTTCCCTTTAGAGGGAGACAGAAGTATAACTATACTGAAGTAAATGAAATGCTGATAGGTTATCTCTAAAGAAAAAAAAAAAGTAATGTAAATGATCAGCTCCATGCTTTTTTTTTTTAAAAAAAAAATCTTAGCTAGGGTGATGAAATGTCCCCAGGTTTATGTTCAGCCTTTTAAATTCTGTAATAAAAAGGAATATGTGCAATGATTCTTCATAGCTGTAAGCTCTGAAAAGAAGAGCATATGCAGTGTCAGCCCTCCTGGCAAGAAAGGGAAGGAGCTTGAATGAACTCTAGCTAAATATATAAATAGTAACTGGTTTCAAATGGATTCTAGAAAACTATGGGGAGTGAGATTATTCTTGTTTTTTCATAAAGCTGAAATAATGGCTTTTCCATCTGTTTCAGCTTCTGGAGTAAAGCTGTTGCATAGCTGAACCTCAGAAATGGCAGACTGATGCACTTCCTTTAGTACACAGTGTTGAAATCTGGCCCAGTGTTAGTCCTCAGTCCTTGCCTAAGATCTTCCTGGGTATTAGAGGAAGATGAAGATAAGCACTAAGATTGCACAAGTACTGTTATTAAAAAAAATATTTTTTTACTTGTATGGTTTTACAATCTTGATGTAGGTTTGAAATTCTTGACATAATGCTTGAAGAGAACTTTTAGCAGCTAATCTGCTAAATCCAAAGAAGCCTGTTTTTCCTAGTTTGACCCCCAAATTTACCATATATAGCCATCTAGTTTGGGGAGGGGGTTTCTGAAATGGTTGCTTTTACCCAGTTTTCCTTTGAATCTCATACCATGATCAGAATAAGTAAGTTATAACTTCTTGCTGTTGCTGACCATGCTTTGGTTTGCATGAAGAAAACTACAATAAACTTTCTTTGCTTGCTTTCAAGCTGCAATTTTGGATTTAATATAGTTATATTTCTGACCCTGTTTTCTCAGCAGCATAAAAGGAACTATATGACATTGACCTGTAAAACGCTTCACTCTGCTGGTCTAAGGTAATGAACCAAGAAGCATTTCTTTTGTAGCTTACTAGAGTTAGGGAGATGATAGTGTGTTTGCAAACTTTCCCCCTGGCTTTGCTTGGTAGACCCAAGAAGCATTTCTTTTCTTTGGTGTGAGGGAAAGGTACAGGAAGGAGGAAGGCACCTCTTACGCCTGTTTCTCATTAGCATGTGACATTTCCATTTTGCATCTATGCCCTCTATCTATGCTGGCAAAAGCTGCAACACAGCACCCTCCAGTCCAACACCAGCACTCTCAATATGCCTGTAACTAGCTTAAAAAAGAAAAAAAGATACTAAGAGCAAATTTGCTTTGCATCTATGACACCTTCTGTCTGTTGCACTACTTCCAGAAAACACTCTTGAGTGTGGAAAAAATATAAGAGCAATGCCAGGATCATGAAACCTGTTGGTCATACAGCTGGACAGAATGCTCCTCCTCTTTCACTGACTATGATTTCATGAGTGACCTTGGCATGCTCTCTGTCAAGAGTTCACAACTTAGCTGGGTAAGGTGATAGAGTTTATTATAATAAATTTAGCAAACATTGACATTTATACAAGGAACCTAGCTTCCTTAATATTGGGAAAAGTCATAAATTGCACAACCTTTTAATTCCATGGAATAGAAAACTACTGATTATGACTCACAGAAATACGTTTTAAAAACTGTTGCACATTCACCTACACATTAGCCTTCAATGACCACTTTCCTTGAACCTAAAAGAAAATAGTCCTCTGGTCCAGAGCTGGTCAACAGATCAATAGGAAGAAACATGATTTTTCAACAGCCTAGTAACACCTTGTACAGTCTTCATCACAAGCAGCAGCAAACAACAATATAAATCCAGCAAAAATTCAACATCTTACATGATAGCCTGCATCCAGGAATTCACGGTGGAGTTGTGTATAAAGTGCCTTTGAAAGATGGGAATGTATTTGCCACCCTCATATACAGATCTTGCACTCATTTAGATTTGGTTAAACCAAGAAGATCCCTGAGTTCTGCATAAAAGCAGGCTTTTCAACAAAATTACAAATAAATAAATAGGAAAATCATTGTCACTGAAGGTAATTGTTAAACTTGATTGAAACCTTTAAACACACCACAAAAAGTCAGTAGCTGTAAAGACCAAAAACTCAAGCCATAAAAATTAAGACTGTCACCAAGAACTCTGTGGTTACATCAAATTTTCAACTATAATGGTCTGTGAAGCAAAGGATTTGGACTCTGAACTAAATACAGTGGATGTTCCGCATCTGTTTTGCTCTTCTGGCTTCTAATCTGATCTGCCTTACTCTCTCTTTAGCAGCTAGTTCTGCTGCTCGTTTTTCTTCTCTCTTCCTTCTTAGCCATCTGTGGAGAGAGAAAGGGAACCAGAAGTACTGGCAGTTGCATTTAAAGTTTTACATCATCTATTCAGTGGAGATTTGCCCCCCCCCAAAACTGGAGTCACCCTGTCCTGCAGGGAAAAGTTGGGTGTCTTGGCTCAGTCAGTCCAAAAGCCTGCGACACCCAAACACAGAAAACACTATTTTTCCACCCCAGTTCTGCTTCTGCACCCATGTTTACCTTCCCCATTTTGTTAAGGCATATTATGCTCATTTAATGGACTGAATCAGCTCAGGCCTGCTCTGAAGCAGGCAAAAAGGGCTAGGGGAGAAGATCCCTTTTTTAGCAAAAGCAATTCACTATTTCAGCTCAGGTCATTCCACAGTGAACAGTGAACAAACAACATCAATTTTTGCTAGAGTGTAAGTTTAAAACGGCATATTCATGCAAAAAAAAATCACCAAAGCAGTAAGGACTTCAGCAGTAAAGACATACCATAACAACAGTCTCAAGCTGATAGACTACAAAAGTTTAAAATATAGTTCTCCTTAGGAATGGCCCTACTCACTCTTTAAAAGCTTTGTCACATTCCTCTGTCCTTGGAAAAAAGGCAAGTTCCTCAGCTTGGCGTCTCAAAAGTTGTATCTGTCTTTCTTTCACGTGTTCTCGGTGCTTTTTTTTAAGCCATAAGTTGTAGGCTGCTTCCGGATCCCTGTTCCTCTCCTAGTGAATAAAAAAAAGACATGTATACATAAAGCTTATCATTAAATGACCTTTAATCACAATATTTTTTTTTTAAACTATGGTGGCATCTTCTCCCCACAAAACATACTTTATAAGCAAACTAGAGCATATGCTAATATGGCATAGAATATATACATGAGCCATCATGCAAAGCACTGAATTTAGGTGTTCAAACCCATCACTGCAACAGAGAGGAACTTCAGAACAGCATCTGAACCTCCAGCTTTTGATCAGATCATGTGCATTAACTGCTTGCCAACAAGTTCTGATGGCAAGGAACACACTTCCAAGATTTTCTGGGTGCTTGTTCACTGCAGGGTTCACTGAAGTCCTCTTCCTGATAAACAGGAGCATCACTGTATCCCCTGTGATTTTACAGTTAAGTTCAAGTTTGCAGCTTCTAGGATGCAAGCCACCCTGCCAAGCAGAATAACCCTAAACATGGAAGTCTATATAACTCTTCACTGAAAACGGTGTAACAAGAACATTTCCTATCACTGTAATTTTTCGTACACTTAGCTAAGAACACAGGCTTAAAATTTGGTTTTCCTATTTAATAAGAGCACTATAGATCCCAGTTCTACATTAGGGGGCTCTTACTTGGATGCTTAACTCTTCCAACTGCTTGGCACGACGAATTCGCTTTTCTTCTTGGAGTTGCTCTTTCTTCTTTTGTAACCAAGCTTTAAAAACTACCTCGTTATCTCTTTTCTTCTGTTCTTCTTGTTCCCGTTTTCTTTCTTCTTCCTTAAGCAGAAAGAAAGGCAAATAAATCAAAGTATTTAAAAAGCATTAGGTGAAAACGTTTAAATTTAAGTCTGCCCAATAGCTCTGATTGGCTTAAAATCACTTTAAACTGATGCATTTTAAAAATGAATACAGCCGTCAGGCTTGATGGATGACAAAATCCTAGAGGATAGTTAACTACCTTATAAATAAAGACTTTTTTCTGGACATGAAGTTGTAATATATTTACTTAAGGAGTTTTAATAGCTTTATGCTTTTCTCAAGTTTACAAAATGAGCCGATTTTTACAAAATTAAAAGAAGTTTCTTTTAATTATTAATCAAATTTTAGCTAATGATAAGTATCTACAAGGAGGAGAAAAGTTTTCAATTAATGCTTCAGGAAGCTGATTAGGACATTTTTAACCAAGATTTACACTCTTTGACACAAAAGTTACAATCCCTACTCATTTCAAGACTTGTAGAAATCTGTTCTTGCAAATAGATGTCATTCCTCCCACCTACACACAACTTTCAAACTATCCTCTAACCTTACAGCTTGTAATTTATTGGAATGAAAGAAACCCCACCAAAACAAAGCAAATAGATTCCAGTAATGTCAAGAAATATTTCATGCCAGTGAGATCCATCACACAATGGAAGAATTCCATTCAAGAATCCTATTCAACATGTTTACCTTTCTGTAAATCAGTCAACAAAGGAAGAAATTTAGCACACACCGTTAGGAAAACAACCTTCCTTACCTCCACCACATTACCTTTTACTTTAAATACACACAGCACGGTGTCAAGATCTAGACTTGTGTGTACAAAGAAAACACATCAATCGCTCGTCACATTTCATACCCCTCATTACTAAATCTCAGAAACCTTTCCAAATAAAGCAGGCTAGACCTATTTCCACAGATAGAAAGTAACCTTGGAAGCTACTTCAACCAGCTTACTTAGTACATCGAGGCACAGAAAAATTGTAGATGCTTCATGCTCTTTTTATAGAGCAACATACACATCAAGTTACTTTTTTGTAATTGTGTCATCGTAAGGCAAAGAGAAGAAAAACATCCAAGTTTTTTAAACCTTTGGTAAAGATTTCTGAAGTCCCTGTTACAGCTGTCAGAGGCTGACTATTATTTTTTTTCTGAATACAGAGCTGAGAAAGAACTTAAAAGGTTGTCACAGTCACTTGCCTATGTAAATCTTATGACAGAACACTCTCCCATATGATAATTGCCTAACTCATACTTCATGAGCACCCAAATGTGAACCTGCCTTACTGTGCTTAATGTAAATCTCCTGCATTGCAGTGTAATTTGTGGAGATGTAACACCGAGTGCTACACTCCAGAAAAAGTGGGACTGTAAGGGAACTTATGCAGAGAGAGAGTCAATAACCAAAAGCAGTAAGCATAATATAGCAGAAGGTGGCCTATTTATGAAAGATATATTGAATACTTAATTTCTCCTCTGAGCAAGGCATAACCCTATGCCACTCTGTGGGAAAGGAGCTTTGAAAGAGTCTCCACAAACCCCAGGAATTATTATTATTATTGCTATTGCTGCCTCTTCTATCTTGGAAAAATGGAGTAAATGCCCTAAACATGTGGTCTCTGTGAAGCAGAGGAACAGGATAATCACTGTGATTTACTTTTTGTCTCTATATCTTTACCTCTTTCCTCAGTCTTTCATTCCTTTGTTCTAACTGCTTCCGTAATTCTTTTTGTTTGGGAGAAAGACCGTACGTGGAGCTTCTCACAGACACATTTGCAGACTGAGTCCTCTGTGCATTCTTCTGTTTTCCCAGACCTCTTGCAGCATTGACAGCAGAATTTGTACGATACTTAGGGTTAGATGGAGGCTTAGGGAAATACATATATTCTTCTTCACTAGGAGAAAAAGAATGTGCTCCTGGTCCTACTGGAGGTACTTCCTTTATTTGAGAGACAGTGGGAAAAGAACTGTAGTGTGAAGATTTTGGAGATGTATGTCGAGTTTCAATATCAGTAAAAGAAACACTTATTGGGGGCAAAAAGCCCTGGCTTTCAATATCACATAAACGCAAGAGTTCAAACTTCCCATCTTTTTCCACTAGGATTTTACCATCTGCCGTTTCCTCATCTGTGCCAGTACGTGGTGAAAGTGATGTGCTTTCCTGTCCCATGTCATTAGAAATACGCAACTGAGAGAGCCCACTTGAAACATCGTCTCCTCCTGCAAGGTCAGTTTTATAAACTCCAGCATCTTCTGGAGGAGGAACTTCAAGATCCACCAACTCATCCTTAAATTTTAATTTCCGTTCTCTGTTTTGATCCGCAGGAGCCTGACTCTCCAGCTCTTTGTTGGCTTCTTCAATCTTTTCTAAGATGTAACGCTTTATTTCTTCATCCTCTACCTCATCCAGATCCTCCTGCCTTTCCAGCTTATATTCCTGGCTAGAGCTTTCTCCACTGTTATCAGATGCATACTCCTCCTGTCTGGTATCTGGCCTGGATTCCAAACTTTCTTCACTGGAGTATCTCACTTTCTCATTTACATCTGCCTCTGAAAGCAGATCTAGATTTTCTTCCATTTCCTCAATTACTTCCTCAAAGCTGTCTGCAGCTTTAAGAATTTGTGCTTCAATATCCTCTTCGGTTTCTTCAGGAATCTAAAAGAAATTAAAATAAACTAGTCTCTTCTCCCAAGAAAGAACAGCATTGAAGAAAGAAAAAAGAAACAGCAAGAGAGAGTAGCAGTACTAAGTATTCTAGTTCTAAACCAGGCTGTCAAATAGTGTATGTCATCATAACTAACAGCTTTTTTTGGCACTAGCAACTGTCTTGCATTTTGTCCATGTTCATGTTTGCACAAAGTTTAACTAACCAGGGCTTGCACATAAAAACAAGGGTAAAACCAGCATAAAACAGTGTTGCATAAACACTTAAAGGAACACAGAAATACTTTTGATTCAAATATTTGCATTTCAAGGAACACTGAATTTTCTGTATTAAGGCAATTATAACCAAACTAGAAATGCTAATTATAACCAAAACTAGAAACCTTTTTCACTACAATCCCAAATAACCTTCCTTGTCAAAGTTCAGTGAATGTACCTACACATTTCAAATGATACTGAATTTTGTGCTTATGATTCCAAATATTCTTCAGTTCTGTCTTCCAAATAAGACAACTAGCATTTAATGTAACAAATACCTCTATTTCACCAAGGTTTTCTTTTTCTTCTTCATTCTCTAGCCATTCCACATCTTTTTCAAAATCATCTTCATATTCTACCACTTCTGCTATATCGGCAGTATCTGCTGCATCCCCTTGATCTTCCTTCTCACTCATTCTGGTGATGCGTTAGAGCAATACTACAAAAAGGAGATAAAAACAATAAAATGTTTTAAAACTCCAGTGACATACAAATATAGAACACTGGTATCTCCTGTGGCACCCACATCAAGCTTGTGAGCAGTATCAATACAACTGTGTTAGACAGTGCCACAGCACCTTAGGACTAAGGATCACCAATGGTTTATAAACATGAATGATTTTGGCCTTTCCAGCTCCAGCTACTAGGGAAAGGTTTGAGTTAAAGCAAATCAAGGTGACTCAATGTCTCTGACAGAGCTAAAACTAGAACTCGTGATCTCTTGACTGTTAGCCTCGTGCTTGGACAAAGAAACTGTTATTTTACATTAGCTAGAAGTACTACGAGCTTTCATTGCTGCCAGGTGCATTTTACATTGCTGGTTTGTATCTGCACGGCCAACTTTCCTTTAAATAAATCTCACTTTGTTTAAAGTTACATTGCAAAAATGTGGGGTGCTCAAGTCCTAGAAGATCCATGTAAGCCACAGCTTACAGTCAATCAAATTATCAAAAAGCATCTCATAACCATATATTAAAATGAGAATACTTTAATTGACTGAACTCCTGACAGAAACCTCCTGCTAGAGTGCCTGAGCATTTACAAGCAGCTTTCAAACCACACCCCCCTCGCTAGTAATAGGGGTAAATACAATTACACAGACACTATCTGAGACTGCTGGGAAAAAAATATAGTTTTGAATTTCTGAGGAGGACAACAGTGTGCCGCTCTTTAGACCTCAAAATTTAGTTAAGATTTGTCTAAGAGGAAAGTGGTTACAAATCTGGGCATTTTTTGCTGCAAAGTTGTACAGAAACTTTTAAAAGCTCTTCCTTTTCTTTGATCCATATGTTGTTCAAGAAAATCTGGCAGTTTTTTCTTTTCACTTCTTTTTAGCTACCACTTGCCACCAGAATCACTCATTCACACTACACTTCTCAGAATTTAAATTTTTATAGCTCGTTCAGACTGTTGCCTTGGCTTTCCATAGACACGCCACATCTATTTCCATCATGCTTTTTCTGCACCACCTGACACAGCACATAATGATTTTTGCTGGAGAATGCCGCTTCCTTCACAAATATCCTTGGTTTGGGTGGTGATGTGTACCTGGGTTCTTAACATAGGTTACTTTGCTCTAGTACGTATTCAGCACAAAATACTGTAATGATGAAGTCACAGAGAGAAGTTAAGTGGACACAAAAGCTGCACAGCTGAACTGTGCCTTTAACAAACACCTTCACATCAGTCTGTGGCACGCAGCACAAACACTGAAAAGTGCTCAACTTATTTAGGTTAAGTATAATAATGGGGAGCAGCAAAAAAAGCAACTTCATCTGTTGTAACATAAAGCAGTCACCACAGCTGAAGAAAGAATTTCCAGTTTCATGTCCTTGTTTCACAGAATCATAGAATGCTAAGGGGTTGGAAGGGACCTTAGATCATCTCATTCCAACCCCCCTGCCATGGGCAGGGACACCTCCCACTAGACCAGGTCGCTCCAAGCCTCATCCAACCCGGCCTTGAACACTGTCAGGGCTGGAGCATCCACAACCTCCCTGGGCAACCTGTTCCAGTGTCTCACCACCCCCACAGTAAAGAATTTCTTCCTAATATCTAACCTAAATTTCCCCTCTTTCAGTTTATACCCATTGCTCCTTGTCCTAACACCAGTTCCTGACCAAGAGTCCCTTTCTGGCTTCCCAGTAGCCTCCCTTCGGATACTGGAAGGTGCTAGGAGGTCTCCACACAATCTCCTCCTCTCCAGGCTGAATTGCCCCGACCCTCAGCCTGTCTTTGCAGGGAGGTGCTCCAGTCCCCTCCCAACTTTGGGACCTCCTCTGGACTCGCTCCCGCAGTTCCACGTCCGTCTTGTGCCGGGGCCACCAGAACACCCACACTCAGCTCCTACTCTATTCAGGGTCTTACGGAGTCAAGCGGCTGAGCCGTGAGAGGGCCCCCGAAGGGCTCAGACAGCCCCAAGCCCCCGCCTTCCCCTGCCCTCCTGTCCGTGGCCGGGCTGTCCCGCACGGCTCGGCACCGCCACGACGACAGGGCGGGGGCACAGCGATGCACTTCTGCGGGGCCGTCCCTTCTCAGCACAGCTCTCACAGACACGGACACGTAGACAGACACAGAGACACACACACACACACAGACACACACACACAGACCCGAGCCCAGCGCTGCCGCTGCTGCGGGGAATGCCCTCCCCGGCAATGCCCTCCCCGGCCGGGCCCGGGCCCGGCCCCGCCACGGCAGCTCCCGAGGGACACGCGGCCTCCCACGGCGGCTCCCGAGGGACACGCGGCCTCCCACGGCGGCTCCCGAGGGACACGCGGCCTCCCACGGCGGCTCCACAGGGACACACGCGTATTCCCGCAGCGCTACACAGGGACACAAGTGTTCCTGCCCCGCTCCACAGGGATACCCACGCGTGTTCCCTCACCGATCCACAGGGGTACACACGCGTGTTCCCGCCCCGATCCCCAGGGATACCCACGCGCGCTCCCGCCGCGCTCCCGCCGGGCACGGCGCGGGGGGCGGCACCGCCCCGTTTCCATGGAGACGGGGCCCCCTCGGCCTGGCGCCCGCGTTCCGTGTGGCACAATGCCATGGAGCGCCCGGGAACTGGCGGGGATCGGAGAGCTGAGGGGCACACACACACACACACACACACACAGCCCCTCAGGAGAGCGGCAGGAGGCTCTCCCTGTCCGGAGAAGGGCCTCGGGCGCTGTCAAATTGTGCGCTCCTCAGGGAGCGGCCTGCGTTTGTGCGCTGTGTCATTCATGACGAGCAGTCACGGATGGAACAATTCCACGGGTGGGACACCCACAGTCACACCAGGCTACTCGGGGTTCCATCCTGGATGGAAGCCTTCCATGGGTGGGACATCCTCAGCCAGAGCAGGCTGTTGGGGATCCGGGGATCCACCCTGGATGGAACACTTCCATGGTGGGACACCCACATCCAGCTTCCTCATCCTGGATAGAACACTTCCGTGGTGGGACACCCTCAGCCAGACGCCCCATCCTGGATGGAACACTTCCATGGTGGGACACCCTCAGCCAGACGCCCCACCCTGGATGGAACACTCCATGGTGGGACACCCTCAGCCAGACGCCCCATCCTGGATGGAACACTTCCATGGTGGGACACCCACAGCCACACCGGGCTGCTCAGGGATCCACCCTGGATGGAACACTTCCACGGGTGGGACACCCACAGCCCTGTGGGCAGCCTACTCCAGTGCCTCACCACTAAGGAGGGCAGCGCTGGGTCTCCAGAGAGACACCCCTCTGTGTTAACCACACACTGCTCCTGGAACTTGGAAATGGGGGCAAAAAAACCCAAAGAAAACCAGGAAAACACCCTGAATTAATTCCCATCCAGAAAAAAAAAAAAAAAAAAAGAAAGAAAAGAGAGCCAAAAAACCCCACCCTGATTTACCTGCAGGGCATGAGGAGCTGGCAAAGGTGTCAGGCTCCTCAGTAGAGCTGGGGAGGGGACATGGCACATTGGCACATCACAGCCTTCTCTGTGGGGGACCAAACAGCCCCACGGGTGGGGGATGCTGCATTCCTGTGGTCAGTAGGTCCACAACAAGCTGTGTGACCATCAGGCTCACCATGGAGCCCACAAAGGGCTCACTGCAAGGGGAAGCAGCCTGCTGGCAGCCCTCAGGGTGACCAAGGCTCAGGCAGCATCACAAGATGCTTCCTAGCACGGTATTTTGGGGGATGACCCTCCTCAGCCCTCCTGCAGGGTCCTGGGCTACAGCAGCACTGGCCCCCCAAGGGTGGGGAGAGGGAGGGAGGGAGTCATCCTCACTGGCAGCACTGACATGGTGCCTGTCACACCATCCTTCACAGAGCTGTGGCCCCAGTTTTGAGTACACTGGCACAGCAAAGTGAAGGATGATGTCTACAAGACCACACGCCCCAGAGGGCAGCACCCCTGCAGTACTAAAGAGTTAATGAAAGAAAATACGGGCAGAAAACAGCCACAAAGCCAGGGCTTTGATAACTCTCAGAGTAACTCGAGTAGAGTTACCCTTTCACTCAAAGTCACGCAGAGTAGAAAAGCTAAACCCCTTCAAGGTGGGGTTCAGGAGATCTCTGAAGACATCTGTCATCACAAGCCACATGCCACAGGACAAGGCTGGACTCCACAACCTCAGGATTTCTGCTCATCCTACACCATACAGTGAGAAAGAGAAATGGGTTTTGATATTGTTTCCAGTGGGCTGGGAGGGCTCCCTGATATTTACTGGAGATAATGCTCAGGTACCTGCTTGGCAATGGTTCCTGCTGTACCTGGGAAAACTTCAACCACTGACCTCACCTAGGGCATGCAGTTATCCCACCCTTGCAGACAACACACTGAATTTCTGATTTTCCATGTTTCATAGATAGGTGTCTTTTACAAGTCCATAGCACACTAAAATACAGAGAACTGGCCACCATACCAAAGCTTTCCACTCTGCTTTTATCATAAGACTATCCTTCAGCTTAAAAGCCAGTGCTAGCCTTTTCATTCACAAGAGCTGCTTTATTTGCCTAATAGCAAATCAGCATGATTAAGACAAGGATTAGACCCCATTGTTGGAATATCAAGCTGTGATGCTTGATAACGATAACTTAATGATATGAGTTCAATCTAAATTCATGCATACATTCATTAACCCACATGTCATTAAATGTAGGTTTTCAGACGTTCCCATCTGTGAGGAAGCTACAGGGAATGGTTATGAAAAATGCAATGAAAACAGTATCTAAGCAGTGCAGGGCTCCAAGGACAGATCCCGACATGTTGTCTGCTCTTTTCTATGTCACTAATGCATCAGACAATGTGTTCAGGGAACACTGTTTCATGCAGAATGAGTTCCCTGAGAATGCCTCACATTTCACAGAGAAAGGCTGTGCAACACCCCCAGAGCAATGTTAAACAAGCACCTTAACACTTGTGTATGCTGTGTACAAGAGTTGACACTATTAAGAGCCACTTGTAACGGGGTCCAGAGCTTCCAGTTTCCTGCCCCTTTCATAGCCAAAGTCCCTCTTTCCTTCCCAGTGCTTGGCTGTGATCACACTGCAAGAGAAGAAAATGCAACCGCTTCCATGCAGAGCCCTTCCCTTTCCCTGAGAGCACCACCAGAGCTGCCGGCTGTGTCACACATGCATACAGCCACAACAGAATTGAGTGCAACCCTGCCATACCCTGGTGGGCTCTCACAGCCAGTGCTAGTCCAGAGGGACAGCAGTGGGTGCTACTCCTGAAACTGCAGCCTTTGGCAGCCCTCAGTATTCCTTGATTTTTGGACAGAACGAGCCCAGCCCCTTTCACTGTAACAGTGATCTTAGGAGCTATACCACATCTTTGGTCCAGGGACTAAACCATCTTGATTTTACCAGCATCACAGCAAGCCCAGCACAGGACACACAGATTCAGTAGTAACACTCACCTCCAGCAGCCCAGAGTGTCAACTGGAACAAAGAAACAGCCACAGCTTCCCAGGCAAACAGCTGTGTGTAGTATTTATCTCATCTCCATCAAACTGCACTGCCTGCTGTATCTCCAATGCAGAAATTCAGCTCCCTCACAGCAGCTGTGTCCTTTTCAGCTCTCTCAGCTGCACACGATGTGGCAGGATGTGATGGGAGGAGCAAGGAGGATTGCCACAGTTCACGTGGACTTGCTTCACTTGAAGTCAGGAGCAGCCTCAGGGTTCTTGTCACAGCACCTTGCATCAGCACCACATGTGAAACACTTGAATACGCCTGAGAGGGTAATGCTATATGCCTGTATCAGCTACTAGCTGCCTTCCTGACATATACAAGCAGAGACTTTAATCCCCAACACTGTCAAGCTCCTCCCTGCACAGCTGACTCCTGCATTCATCCAGGGAAGGCAGATGAATGAAATTCAGAGCAACTGAACAGCAGACATGCTGACAGTCCTATCCCTTCTGCCTCGGCAACAAAGCTCTGAAGGAAACAAGTGTAAGAAAGCCTTCTCCTCCCCCTTTCCTCCCCAGAACACCCCTTTTCTCTTGTCTTTGGTATTGTGAAGAGGACTTG
Source organism: Margarornis squamiger (assembly GCA_035222235.1). NCBI lineage: Eukaryota > Metazoa > Chordata > Aves > Passeriformes > Furnariidae > Margarornis > Margarornis squamiger. The sequence continues at coordinate 21,865,948 of JAWWTY010000001.1, forward strand.
GTGGGTTACTACCCACACCAACCTACATCCAAGTGGCAGCAGATACTCAGAGATCACTTTGCACTCCAGCCCACCCTGCACTATAAGGTACAAGCCATCTCTTCTAGAGGCACAGTGCAGGGAGAGCTTTCCAAGGCAGATGGCTGTGGTATGCCAGGACAGGGAACTTACAGCATTTTTTCCCTAAGGCATCAATTTTGTAATTGGGTCAATGTAAACAGAAAGGTCCTCTTGCATGGCAAACCTACACCTGCTTTCCCCTACTGTCACCCTCAGTGAGACTGATGCATCCTGACCATGGTTACCCTGCATCAGTGAGTGATGATTTCCCTCACTGGACTAGTCTGCACTGGAAGTAGAGTTCAGCAATTAAGAATCCTTAATACAAGACACTTTCACAGAGTTCTGCACACCTACAAAACCCAGCCAGCAATTATCAGCTTCTTGAAGACTTGCTTCTTTCTGCGTGTTTTTTCCTGTATTGTTTTCTTCTTTGTTACAAAGATGCCCAGAAAGACCTGAAGCAGCAGTGCTGTGGATTAGCAAGGTATCAAATAGAAAACAAACACTGGCCACACAGGATATCACAGAGTATTTTTATTTAACAAAAATATCTATTCCATTAGAAACCAACAATGTCAACATGATTACAGAATTTCATAGGCATCATTAACTCTGCATACAGCTCCACTCAGGCTCAATAGTCACCTCATCACCACAGCAACAGCACAGCTAGGAACCTGAACAACATCCAGATGTGGCTTCCATACATTAGCAGACCTGAAGATGTACACAGCATACTGTGCCTCTCTATTGCAGTTGCCACAGTTTCATTACTTTGGTAGAAAAATCATTGTTATTGCTGTACTTTGTTAGTGAATTTTTGACTTGCTTTTAAAATAACTGGGCTGTTTCCCATCAAAGATTTTTTCTCTGTATGAAAAACATGATTAAAATTGAGCTGCTTCTTTTGGTCACTTGACAAGAGTGCTGTACACCCACTCCTCTGGCCTTGCTGCAACTGCCATCACACCAAGGAACTCAAAGGACAGACTATCCCTGTACCAGGGCAGCTCATCAGCTAGCATTTCATGGCTTCAGATTTTGTGTTTTTAAAAATGAAAAACAGCAGAGAAAGGAATATATACATGGGTGGCTTCAAGTTTCCATTTCAGGATAAGGCAGTTAAATTTACGTGTGTAAATGCCAGTGCAGCTGAGCTCCTCTTTAGGGGGCTGTTTTAGGAGGCAGCCTGCAAACACAGAGAAGCTTTGGGGAGTGGCTTCCCCTGAGCAGCCAGCCTGGAAGGGCTCCCCAGACCCCAGGCAGCACATCCAAAAAACAATAATCATTCACCTTGTGTGATAAAGGCTCAGGCTCACAGAAAATGATGAGAAATGTCCCAGTCAGGGGGAAAACACCTTCCCAGCCCCAATGCTCTGAAGTATCCATGGCACTGAAAGCAAGTGATGAAACAAAGCTATTTCTTCAGCTGAAAGAAGGAAGATCTTCTTACCAACACACAGAGAGAAGGCATGGAGGGAAGTACAACATCTTGCACTTTCTCCCTTGCCAGCTCTCCCTTTACATTTAAACTCACCACAACCTGCACAACAGGGACAGCCCACAGGCCATTTCCACAGTATACGGCAGATATCATGGTGCCTGAGTATCCAGGTGCCCATAGCCCAGGACAACTCCGTGCAACTCCTTCCCAGTGTTGAAGCAATTTGGAAAAATTAAATTATTTTTTAAAAACAGACATGAGGCAAGTTCCAGATTGCTTAAACTGGACAAAACAAAATGACTGCCCACTCCAAACATTCATTGTTCTGCTCACGTGCAAAGAAGAGGTAGAATTAGTGGACAGAGACCCACCAGAAGTATAAAGGCATTTTAAAATAAGGGGTTAAAAAGCTGACAGATCATAAATCATAATTTTTCAAAGTCTCAGACAATCATTCTGCTAACTACCATAAGTGAAAGCGTTTATTTAGTCACCAGAGTCACAATTGTCCAAGGCCACAAAGAATAGCTTAAAATTCTGCAAGTCACCCTCTCCTTCTCAGTGCTATATTAATATCTGCCATCCTGCTGAAACAGTTCAGCCCCCAGGGTTGTGAGGCAATGACTCCTGTAAATCACAGAAACCTGCAGCCCTAAAGGACAAAGACAAAGTTGTCCAAAGGTCCCTTGGATTAGCATCTTGTCTATTTAAACTCCCTCTTAGCCTCCCCTCCAGCTTTACAGTCTCTTGGGCACAGGCCTTCATGGGACAAGTAGTGTTGATGATAGCCAATCCACCAGTGTTACAAACTGCGCCAGGACACAGTTATGTTTTTGGGGAAGCACCACGATCAGCCATGGCAAAAATCTGGCGGCAGCAGGGGTGACAGGAGGAATAGTACAAGCTCCTCATGGAAGCATGTGCGTGTGCAGAACCGTTAGTGTTACCAGCCCTCAAAGAGGAGCTTCCAGCATCACAGGGCTGCCACAGTGAGAGCCATGCTGCAGAGCACAGCCCTAAGGCCACCTCCTGTCCCAGGCCTGGGGCTTTCCACAGAGAGGTCTGTTAGTGTGCCCTCACTTCTGCCCTGCAGCAGCACCTCAGTGACAGAGAGAGCAGCAGTTGACTAGACAATCACAAAGCTGCCTGCAGATGGAGAGCCTTAGACTAAAACCTCCCAAGGTTCTCAATCTTTGAGAAAGCTTTACTGTTCTTTGCTGCACATCCCATATATGCAACAGAAGAACAAAAGGCATTTTAGAAAGAAGATATTTGTTCTTACTTACGTAAGAGCTAATACATTCACCTTCTAAAATGTGCTACTAATATAGTATGAATATGGATCAAGTACCGTTAAGGCAACTGCCTTGAGAAGAAAAGGCAGAGATTAAAACCAGACCTATATCTTCATATGTAGTCTCCAAGAATCTTCACTTGGTGCACTACTGGCTTTCAGGAGATCTGCTTTGCGTCTGCTCTTGTCTTCTGTAAGCTCTCACAATACTGCATACGCCACTGACCAAGAACACCAGTGAGATGACCGCAAAGTAAGAGGCATAAATCATGAACTGCAGAGAAGAGGAAAAGAAAATAAAAAGATGTGGTTAAACCAAGCAGTTACTGTATTTATAAGAAGGTTAATAAATAAGCTCCCTTCCTCTTCTAAAATATCAGGAACCAGTGATTATTTCTCTGACAAACCCTTGACCCGAAAAGCTGAGAAGCTTTTCAGCTTGGCTGACCTCCCTCCCTCCCATCAATTAAGGTAAGAGCATCTATCATACCTGGGTGAAGATATCCAGCCCAAGCCCACTAGCATCCACAACAATCACAGTGAGCAGAGTCTGAAGTGCTAAGGCAATGAAAGTGTTCACCCCAAACACCAGGGCGTACCGCTCCACACTGAGATTTGTAGCAATCTGGAACCTGGAAAGAAAGAAATGACCAAAAATATAAGGACAGGGAAAAAGCAAAGGAATGCATAAATAGGAAGAACATTTCTGGACAAGACAACTATGCAGCCTGAGGAGTTACATGGACTGGTCCAGTATTTTTCATAGCTAAATTACCTTGCACTGATAGTGAACTTTTCTAAATAGAATCATGACACACTAGCATAGAAACTAAAAGAGAACCTTAGATACATGCCAAAACCTTTTTTTTAAAAAAACCCACAAAACAAAACACCAAAAAACCCCAAAACTTTAGGAGCTCTGTGGGTTTCAGTGCTACTGAAGCAGCTCTCCTGTCTGATGTAAAGGGTCTTGTCATGCAGAGAAGATACAACATGCTCTGATCCCAGAGAACTGTTGACAGTCTCAAAGCATCAATCTATTGCAGTGTAGCCCATAACCTCTGGCATCCTTCTAACCAGAACTCCCTTTGCAGTTAGCAGTTTCACCATCACCCCTCATACTGTGCTTGAGAGCTGTCTTCTAGTGATTATGCATGTGTGGTTCAACAACAATTACATTTTCCTTCCCAAAGTGACAAACAACATTGAAGAAGTTCTCCTCCTTACGGATTAGGGAAAGTTGATACTTCAACACAGACAAAGCTTCGTCCTCTCCTCATCTGTTAATACTTCACTACCGCCATGTTTATGAAAAACATCCCCCTGTCAAACAGCACTATCTAATATTTAGAAGAAATCACTTTAGTGTCATAAGACTTTTAAGCCTGGGCAACCTGCCAGCTAAATACACCTCCATGCCTCAGCTCCCAACCTGAATCACAACACAAACCCTCTCAACAGACTCCTGTTACACAGAAAATACGCTGCTTTCACACCAGCTGTACTCTTGAGAGCAGTTTACATTTAAAGGATACTCACGTTGCTATCGTGATTAGCATCATGTAGATAATTCTGAAGACAACATAGGATGCATAGCACACCCAGATATTATGAACAGTGTCCATGACATATACAGCAGCAGCAATAAGAAAGGAGAACAGGGCAAGTGCCACTTCTCCCCACATTGCCCAGGATGTTTTTATGTGACCCACAACAACGACTGCAACAGCCCCTGTGAGAGGAAGGAAAGCATTACCATTAGTAATAGCAGTTGGAGCAATTTGGAGACTGTGTTATTAGAAACTGTACAGCCCCCAACAGCCAAACATGATTGGAGTGGAGGACATGAATGTCAACACCTTAGAGACTCTCCTTCCTGACTCCTCCCTCACCTGGAACGCTGCTGTAAACTCCCATTCACTTTTACAGAAACAGGAAAAAACCCACACAGATCAATGCTGACTGCCTCTGAAGTCTCCTCTCTGGCTCCAGAGGCACAACAGCCCCAGGACTCAGGCCACTGCCTCTCATTCCTCTGCACTTGACTGTGGCAGTGTTGTCAGTTGGGCAATTTCTGTTGAGAAATGCAAACCCTGGTTCTCAAAAGCACTCACCTAAGTATTTTGTGCTGCTTTAAGGGGTGGGAAGACACTACCCATTTTGATGCACAGCTGTTAGAGCTCTCTCCCAGAAGGCAGAAAAGACTACATTTACTGTCATCAGCACATTGGGCTGTAAGAGTAAGTAAGAAGAAGAGTCCAATTTGGACATCTCCTGGGATGCAGCCTAATCACAAGGTACAATCATGCACTATTGATTGTGAAAGAACAATCTTTTTAAACCAGAACAGGTTTGTAACTCTGGCTGGATTTTATGAAGGGGACATGAGGAGAGAAGACAGATCACAAGATGGAAAACTCGTGATATTTCATGCAAATCAGTGAGCAGACAAGGTGTGCAATGCAGAACCACAGGTGCGGCTACTGAGAAGCCAAAATACATATTCCATTAATAGAAAGTTCCCATTTCAAGCAGGCCTTGTTCTGCAAACAAGCCAAATAGCAATCAACAGCATAACAGCAGTACTGTACAGAGCAAACTAGATAAACAGCATACTGACAAAGGGAGGTTTACTGGGGATCCATGAAAAACAGGATTGTATTCAGCATTAGAAGTACAGAAGTGCTACAGTGCAGCATCTAAGCTCTTTGTAGCCCTTAGATGGCCTGTTATCTTAGAAAACCTTCAAGCACACCAAGACTCCTTATGTACCATCAGTGTGCACAAGCCTGTGATCCTGTCAGTCCTCACATCAATCTAGCAGACTACAGAACAAGGGAGCTATGCAGAGGGAAAGGAATTTACTTCTCCCCACAAAACTCTTCTTCCCAGTGCCTGCTGTGACACTACCTGACTGACATTCTGTTCTTTAAAAGTCTGGCTCCCCAGCAGCAAAACCCTGAGATGCAAAAAGAAGCTAAGTCCTAGGGCCTTCTTCCTACTGTCTCAGCAATTATGAAATTTGGGAAAAGAGATGACTCTCTGGGGATCTTCTGGCAACTCATGAAGTTGTACTCTCCCTATGTGTCACGGTTGTATCAGCCTGACACCTAATTGAGATACTCAATCGGTGTCCTGCAATGAGACACCTGCAGCTGATTCAGTGGTTTCACAACCCAACCTGATAAAGGACTGCCACATTCCCAAGAAGGTGCAGGGATGCACCTTAACAGTCAGCTGACCTCCCTAGAAGGAATACTATTTATCTTGCCAGGACAGGAAGCCAACAGGTACATGAGTCACTGTGCTCAACCTAAAACCTTCTGCAGGCCAACACAGGCAGGGATGGCAACAGCATCTTACACAAAGGTTGCCAGACATTGCTCACAACTGAGCACAGAACGACTAAGAGCGATGAAAACGATGAAAAATCAGATCTGGGATGCATAAGGAGAGGTATGTGCAGGAGGTATGTCTAGTAAAGGGAGAGGAGTAAATAGTATGCTCCATAAGTCTGAGGCTTCACTGAATAAACCTGAGGGCAGCTCCAGTCATCCACCTTCAAAGAGAATGCAATTCAAACCAGGTTTGGTGCAAAGAGGGGCTAAGAAGATGATGAAGAGAACAAAGAGTTTAACCTTAATCAAAGAACACTTGAAAAGACACTAGAAAAACTTGACTGCTTTGGCTCAGAGCAAAGATTTTGTGCTAAAACACAACCTTGGCATGACATCAGAGATAAATAAACTCCTCATTAATAAAATCTAAATGGAAATCAGAAGCTAGAGCATTTGCACTAGTGACTGGGAAGTCAGGTCACTGCATGCTCATCCTTAACAGGTCCCTTCCAGTCCTGATATACACTTCAAGCTTTTAGTTGTCATTATTACTTCAATAAACTTTATTCTTTCAAGCAATTAATCTGTGTCAACTGAAAGAATTTTCTGGTTGTCTTTTGAGCAGTTAAGGGCCAGAGGCTAATTTCCTTTCAGAAAACATCACCCGAAATGATTCAACCATTTATAAAGATACTAGAGAAAAAAAAATCAAAATGGGAAACTAAAACCTTCAGTTTTACAAGAGTTTAGTGCCAACCACCTTTTCCTCTAATAGGTCCATTGTTCACAAGCCTTTTGAAAAAGGACCTTGATATCAAAGATGTTCATGGTAAGGTTTGAAAAATCTCTCATTTTTTTAGGGGTTTTTCCTTTTTTTTTTTTTTAAATCTGCTGACATTTGACAACATTATGGATCTTCTTTCCCTTGATATCAATTCTTGTCCTTCCTAGGACCAAGGCAGGATGGTAAAGGAAGCCAATTCAAGCAAGAAATCAGAGCCACAGAATCATGATAGAGTGGAGGAACAGTGTAATGACTGTGTGCTATTTAAGTGCAGGTTTAGCACGGCAAGAACTACTAAATAGCCAAAGCTTTCAAAATCAAGTTGCCAACAATTTCAAACCCAACTAACAATGGGTTGTGGACCAGCTTTCAGAACTATAAACCATCCACAGCTTCCTACTGAACTTCAAGAAGGGGCTGAGCACACACAAGAAAGTATTAATAATTTGTTTCTGTACCTTGGTTTCTTTTGCCCCCAAATAGGCAATGTCCAAAGCAGATGATGGAACGATGAGTCCATCAAAGAAAAGGAACAAACTGCAGCAACATCTAGAAAGCCTCTGAAAGGCTGTGTTAGCTATATTAAAAAGGTACTGTCCTAGTTCTAGTAATGAAACAGTATTGAACAACTTAATAAACAAATGTTTGTGTTTTCTGACCTACCTGTCCCTTTCAAGTCAACCAACTTCTTTCATCTTAATAGCTTCTCCTCTTAACAGTGCTGCAATGACTAAACGTGGCTCACTGCATGCTGTATGTGTGCAGGAACCTTCATACATTCCCTACACTGCTGGAGGAAAACCAAAAGCACAGGACCCTTAGTCTGACTCTGAGTGGTTAAAACAAGCACAACCTCACTGCCATAGTGACAGCCAAGAACACACAGGTCAGCCACATGCCTGAAGCCTTCTGTCAAATATTTCAGAATGAAGATTGGCTTGGGAGGCTCCTTTAAACACCTATGCATTGGATTACAGGAATTACAAGAGCTGAGTGCAGCAACCAACTCAGCACTGAGCACCCTACCTGTGCCTGTGAGGGAAGCTTACCCAGCAGTGTCGAGACTGCCTCCACAGCACCGTTGTAGATCTCCGTGCTATGAGAAGGCAGCACCATCTCCCACAGGCCCTGAGCATAGTTGATGACCTGAAAGTAGCCACAGGTGGACAGTGCCCACCACACGGACCAGCAGAGCATGGTCCGGGAGGAGTAGCACTGCAGGAAGTCCTGCCAGAGATCCTTGAGCACCTTTACGATGTCTACTTTCTGCTCCTGCATAGATAGGAGAAGGAAACGGAGAAAAATGTTAAGTCTTTGTTTATAAATACTTCACACTGCTCCATTAAATTGCCCCTTTCAGGTGGTCTGATGACTGATGAGTGACAATACCACTCTTAGATGCAAAACTCCACAGAGTAATGAATAAAAAGCTTCCCCATCCCACAGTGTCAGCAACTGGTGTCTGTGCTAGCCAGGGCCATCCCCTTACGTGCAGAGACAGAGTTCGGTCCCAAGCACCCCTCCAACTCTGGCTCTCCCAAGCAGAGAGCAGGAACTGCTGATGTCATGTGAGCAACTGAAAGGTACCAGAGAAGAGACACAGGAGAACAGGGCACGATATCCACTTTGACAAGACAGGAACAGACACCAGCCATTTAAATAATAAAGGCAAAAAGCATCACTGACACTTTTAAGTCGTGGTCCAAATTAAAACAAATTTTGTAGCACAAAGAACGTGAAAGGCACTGGATAAGTATATCTCCCCACAAATAAGTTGATTTTCTTTAGTACTAGCATTTAGGATTTATAAATCTTCCAAGAAGCAATCCCCTTACAACACATTCTACCCCTGCTAAAGCTCACCAAGGCTTCAAGGTGAGTGATACCACTTGGGGATCTGATGAGAAACAGAAGCTACTTCCACAGACACAAATGGCTGTCACAAATGGCAGTTCCTGCATACACAAGTGCCCTGACAAATGGTATGAGATAAAAACCAAAGCTTTCCACTCCAGAAAGAGCACAAAAGGGGGCAGACCCTTAAAAGACATAATTGAAAATAGATCAATTCTAGCAACAGGGGATGACAACAATCAAAATTGTTTTCTACATATAGGCTCTTAGAGTCCTATTCTTTACCACTTTATGTCAACAGCAGCAGAGGAAAAGAGCATGTCTTTAGCTCCTGATTACATTTGCTCCATGCACACATGTACAGAATCTGTGTAGACAGGCAAGACCCTTCTTGGATGAGTCAGAGGAGCAGTTACTTCACGTGAGACTGGGCAGAGCCCCAAGGCCCACCCAGCATCTCTGGCCCCTGTGAACTTGGATTCCCTGCAGGGAAACACAGCAGTGTCACAGGACTGAGCTATTGCACATTGTGCTGTCACACGTCCAGTTTCAGAGTGGTTTCCAGACAGCAGCAGCAACTTTGGGTTCTTGGCGGTATGCCCTTCCCCTGGGGGAACGGTACAGTGTGTGCCTGGGAAAGACTATTTTCCATGCGCAATAAAACTCATTTTACAGTGTTTCTACTAAAACTCCCAAAGACCACAGCCTGAGCCCTGTCCTGAACTCCCTTTTCTTCCACCCCTTAGAGTGTCACTGATTCTAAGCATCTGTATTGAACACACGAAGTCCCATTGGTGCTTTGCCAATGGCGTAACTCTTGCTCTGCATATGGATACCATTCCTCCAAAGCCAAACAGAAAAACCTGGGAAGAGGTCAAGTCGTGGCAATGTGACTTCAGCACATAACACCCACACAGAGGATTTCACACAAAGCTCAAGTTTAGGCACAGGAAAACTAGGGAAGGGAACTGTCACATACACTGCAAAAACTGATTTGGCACACTCAGCCCAAGCATGTGCCTGATAAGGCAGAAAGGCTCATCCTCCCTCCCACCACCTGGCAGTGCTTTTTTGGTGTAATTATTCGTACAGCCATTGATGTTTGTGAAATGTGGTTGTCATTACCTCAGGAAGGAGGACTACCATCACATACCAGTGCTTCTCAGCTTTTAGCACCTGGTCTAACTGAACTCTGGGGAGCTACACAGGTGTACTTGCTCCTTTTTTAAACTTTTCACCATTACTTTGGAAGCACATGTACTCTCACAGGATGGGAGTAGGATAAACAAAAGGGATGGATAAGTTATACCTTAGTCATTACTGGTGCAGGGTTTGTCTTAACAAACCCTTCAGCACACAAGCATAACATAGTTAAAAAGACTTTTGCTCACACAAGATCGTGCTGGATGGGGCAGGATTAAGTCCCTGGAATGTTAATACCTTTAATTCTCAGCTGCAGCTGGAGAAGCTGAAAGCAGCCCTGGATGCTGTCTACCCCAAACCAGCTAACTGTGGCTTACTTGCTAAGTGAAATACCCATTGCTGACTAGTCCAACAGTCGTCCTTACCTTCTGGCTTGTTCTCAGAACAAGCACGGCCTCCTTCTGTCTGAGGAGCAAGGCTGACTTCTCCCCAGGGCCTCAAATACCCCTGCTGAGAATCTCCCTACAGGTTCTCCACACACGTGTTACCTGGAAAAGTGTGGCAGAGACCTGCCGAGCAGGCAACTACACACACACACTGGGCTTCAAAACTGGAGACTGCTCACTCACCTTGTGGGACCTAACAAGGGTGCCTGCAGACTTGTTTCCATACAAGTGGGTTTGCTAGAGGTTATGCAGCCCACAAAAGCCACAAGCACTACCTCGGTGCAATTTATCTATATTCTGAGCATCTATAACTAATCAATGTCTGTTCCTTTGTAGACAAGTTTCCTTCCAAGATTATAAGATAAACTTCAGTTTTACACAGCTTATTACTACACAGCTTATTACTGCACAACTTGAACAACAGTTAATTAATAAATGTCAAAATGCAAGTGCAGGAAGAATTGCCTCTTCTCTGCAAGTCACTGGTGCATCCAGAAGCACACATAGAATTTGGATGTATACTGAAATATTAGTGCTCCAGAGATATCCCTTGCTTTGTACCATTGAACGGCAATTTGATGCCCAGAGCATTTTAATTACAGCATTGGGAGACACGGGGAGCAATTTCAGAAAACTAAGGAGCAGCCTACCATGCTCAAACAGCAAAAAGATGCCAGTAATAATCTCCCCTGTGCCATAAATGAGGAAGTGGGATAAGCAAAGGGATACTTTTTTGCTGTTAGATGTTACATCTCTACTGCTACATACATATGTGCACATATGGACGCGTGACAACCACATCAGTACAGCATCTTCTCCTTATGAAAACCCAGGGCTCAACCCACCTGCTTCTCTGCTGAATGATCCTCCCCATTTAAGGGAACTTTTGTCTCATCCTCCCAGCCAGGTGTCCTCTGCACATCGGGATGATCTTGGACGGCTGATCCATTTTTACAATCCATCACCTTCATTTCACAACTGAGCTGCCGACTTGAGACGTGGTGAAAGAAAAGGCTTTTCTGTGGCATCGGCAGGAACCACGCCGTGCCAAAGGCAATGGATATGCTGGTTAAGGAGATGACGTTCAAGCTGAAGAGGGACCATCCTGCCACGGACACCAGGACCTGCCCAGACACCGAGCCCACCGTGTAGCCCACCAGGGTGGCGCTCCGGCAGTAGCTGGTGACCTTCTGGTAGAGGTTGACATCGACGACGCTGTAGATGTAGGAGTAGTAGGCGACGTCGGTGGCAGTGCCCATCCCGTAGAAGAACTCGAGGAACTGGACGGCGCGCAGCCCCTGGGCGTACAGCAGCATGAACCAGGTGACGATGAGGCTCAGGCCCTGCAGCAGCACCACGGGCTTGTACCGCAGGTAGTCCGTGGCCAGGAACACCGGGAACAGCAGCGCCAGGTAGGAGTAAGTCCACACCGGGTAAATCTCGTTGAACACCTGCGGCAGGGAAAAGGAGGCGGTGACTCCCCAGCACCCACCAGCAAAACCAGCCAGGCACACCGACAGGCACACACACAGACACAGCCAGACACGCCGACAGGCACAGCCAGACACACCGACAGGCACACACACAGACACAGCCAGACACGCCGACAGGCACAGCCAGACACACCGACAGGCACACACACAGACACAGCCAGACACGCCGACAGGCACAGCCAGACACACCGACAGGCACACACAC